>JAPQNM010000045.1:11672822-11685322 GCA_029783475.1 Metacarcinus magister
ATAGTTGGCCTGTTTTGTGTGTTAAAAGGCATCCATAAAACTTTTCCGTCATACGCACTGACTTGCAGGTTTAGGATAAATATATATAGCGTGATATTTTCCTGTCTTCAAAGGATATTCGCCTGGTGAAGAAAGTCATTTGTCAAGGAAATAGAATGGTAGGAAGCACACAATATTTAGTCTCTCTCTCTCTCTCTCTCTCTCTCTCTCTCTCTCTCTCTCTCTCTCTCTCTCTCTCTCTCTCTCTCTCTCTCTCTCTCTCTCTCTCTCTCTCTCTCGCTCCTGTACTATTATCTGCTGTGTATGTATTTGAGAGAGAGAGAGAGAGAGAGAGAGAGAGAGAGAGAGAGAGAGAGAGAGAGAGAGAGAGAGAGAGAGAGAGAGAGAGAGAGAGACCTAAAAATACTTACGTGTATAACGAGGAAGGAGTTACTGTATGTTCCGCTGTGGTTCGCTTGACTTTCTACAAGAGTGACACGATTTCTTGTAGCGACCTTCAATTGCGTTTCCAGAAAGAGAGAGAGAGAGAGAGAGAGAGAGAGAGAGAGAGAGAGAGAGAGAGAGAGAGAGAGAGAGAGAGAGAGAGAGAGAGATTTCATAGCGTAACACGTAAGACATTAATAAAGAAATATCTTAATGGCTCTATTTTCCTTATTACTCCTTTACTCTCTCTCTCTCTCTCTCTCTCTCTCTCTCTCTCTCTCTCTCTCTCTCTCTCTCTCTCTCTCTCTCTCTCTCTCTCTCTCTCTCTCTGTGCAAGGTTAACCACTACCATAGGGACGGGAGTGGTCAGTGCGGGGAGAGGAAAGTGGTATAAACTATTCCATAAGGTCTTCGTAATAAGCTTCTTCCTACTCGTCTTCCTCCTCTTTTACTTTGTTGTCCTTTAGTCTGTATCAAGTAGTTTTTATAGTAATAGTGTAGCTAAACAGACAGCCTCGTTAGGTCCAGTTGCTGTCTGTTCTTCCTTTGTACTCCTGTGTATTCTTCCTCGCCTCCGTTCCCCTTGTAGAGACTGTGTATGTGTGTTAATTTAAAACCACTTTACTTATTGTTCTTTCGTCATTTTTCACTTATACGTTGTTATCTACTATATGCTGTTTTATTTTGTTTTATTTTTTTCATTCTCTCTCTCTCTCTCTCTCTCTCTCTCTCTCTCTCTCTCTCTCTCTCTCTCTCTCTCTCTCTCTCTCTCTCTCTCTCTCTCTCTCTCTCTCTCTCTCTCTCTCTCTCTCTCTCTTCATTGTCCTCCTTCCTCTTATTCTTCCGATTTCCTCTTCCTCTTTCACCCTCCTTCTCCTCCTCCTCCTTTCTCTTTACGTTCGTCCTTGTCCATTTAACAATCACAATCAGACGACAAAGCCACACCCTTCTTCCACTTCCTCTCTCTCTCTCTCTCTCTCTCTCTCTCTCTCTCTCTCTCTCTCTCTCTCTCTCTCTCTCTCTCTCTCTCTCTCTCTCTCTCTCTCACAAAAAGCAGAAAACAAGTTACTATTACAACTGCTACTATTATTATTATTACTACTACTACTACTACTACTACTACTACTACTACTACTACTACTACTACTACTACTACTACTACTTATAGGTGAAACAAGGCACCAAGTCATCATCAGCCAATGAACCACTACGAAAAAATAATAATAGAACTAACATTGGTAGTGCTAAAAAAAAAAGTATGTAAAGTTGTGGATCTTCGTCACGTTTCCTACGACACATTCACTCAGTGAGTCATTATTATAGACACAAATGGCTTTAAAATTATTCAAAACTTATATTATTTACACAGGTTATAGTTATTGTTCCTAATGTCAATCGCTTGCCATCACGGTATTTCTTATTCATGTGTTTTCGTCTCACCATACTTATTTCACATGCATAGTACATTGTGTGACCAGCCAGGCAGGTAGAGTAGAATAACAGTAGACTGACTGGCGGGATGTGATGATTCAGGGTCGGTTACGAGCCGTGTTGCCTGTGTCACGGCGGTGAAGCTGTGTAGCGGCGTGTCACCTTGATACATGCTGTTTGATCAAAAGATGCAGAATGTTTGTTTTACGTATAGTCTAGCTGCAAATAAAGCAAAAAACGTAAATTCTAGCTGCAAATAAAGCAAAAAACGTAAATTCTAGCTGCAAATAAAGCAAAAAAAGAAATTGAGAGAAAAGAATATATATTTCTTTCGAAATGAAAGCATAGTGAAGAACATTTTAACAGTTGCATCTTCTGTTCACCGAAGCTTGTCCCAGGTCACTATATTGTGTGATTATTCATCAAGAACCACCATTGTATTATCTGATGGAGTACTGCAGTAGTTTGAGGATTCAGTCAGGAATGGCTATTCTCTCTCTCTCTCTCTCTCTCTCTCTCTCTCTCTCTCTCTCTCTCTCTCTCTCTCTCTCTCTCTCTCTCTCTCTCTCTCTCTCTCTCTCAAGTAATCCTCTTAAATGTAATCAAGTTAAGTATAGGGCTACATAATTACTGCAATCAGTACACACACATATAATGCACCTGGCCAGTAATTGTCTGCAGGTCTCCGGGAAGCAGTGAGTGTTATAATAGTTGGGAAAATAACGATGACAAGGTTGTTGGAACATGACACTTCCTTAACCACCACTATTGAAAACCTTTCTCTACGTACGACAGCGAGGGTTAAGCTGCTTCCGAGTTCCGACTATGAATGAGTTGTGTGCTGCCCTCAGGCGACACCAAGACCCTGAGGAAAACCACACACACACACACTACGGCTGAACTTGTCAAACCAGCAGGAAATTATTACTTAACAATTCCTTTTATGATCTTTTTTTATTGATGCAAACTAGCTTTCATCGCATTTCTTTGCCTTGACTGAATTTCTACGTTACATTTGTTGTGTTCAGTAAAGGTATGGGCGGGATTGGTGTGTCTGTGTTGTGTATTACCTGTTTCAGTGGCCGAGTTTTGTTCTCTGACTATTTCTGCTGAAAAACGACGTTATTATATTGATTGAAAACTAATATGCACAATGAAACTGATTGATTGATTTTTTATTCAACCTACATGCAGTCTCTAAATAGCTACCATAAACACTTCTAGGTAGAATGGTGGATTTCAATTAACTCAGTCTATTGAAATGAAAAAAAGACAATAATCGGTTTTATGATATGTTAATACAAAAAATTAATAGTGAAAAAATAAATAGATAAATAGTCATACGTGAGGGAGAAGAACTGAGCTGAGATTACCTTTCGTTGAGGCCGGTAGATGGCAGCACGCGGTCAGCATCTTGGGTTGTTTACATCAACCACTTGTTTGAACCCGAGCCGGGCACATGGAGGTGACTGTGAGACCAGCAGCAGCGAGGCGAGATGGCTAGTAACTTAGATACCGATAGTAACAGTTCAAATTTAAGTCTGAAGCTACGAACAGGATCGAGTGGGTCGCGAGATTCTTTTTATTTGGACTTGGATCGAGGTATTGATTCCGACATTGAAGAGTTGTCTGTTGCTCGTTTTGTGCGTGTGGGATTTAGTGATCATGTGTCGAAAGTGGAAGAACAAGTGGACGTGGCGGTGGAAATGGTGGAAGGAATGAAAAATGTCACCCAACCAAGGACTGACACATCGACTCAACGTCACGAGAGAAAACTTCTAGTACAAAGGTTCGAGTGAGTTAGTTACCTTGGACTCACCCGGTGCTGTTATTATGCATCTTCATCCTTGATCCTATCCTATCCTTCCTCTATTTTTTTTTCTTTTCTTTTCTTTTACTTATTAATGCACGTATCTGAAATATTATACTGCTGATAATACTTGTAGGGAGGGAGTAGGGAGTAGGGATGGACTAAATACTCACTAGGGGAAGGAGGGAAGGGAAGGGAAGGCAAGGGAAGGCAGTGGACAGGAGGGAAGTAGAGGTTGATTCTTAGGTGGTCGTTGTGAGCTCAGGGGAGGTGGGGGAGGAATGTGTGTGACCCTCGCATGTTTTTAATGTCTGGCCTCAGTGAATAACCCTCTGTTCTCTCTCTCTCTCTCTCTCTCTCTCTCTCTCTCTCTCTCTCTCTCTCTCTCTCTCTCTCTCTCTCTCTCTCTCTCAGCGCTGAATACAAAATGAGAAGGGAAAAAAACGTCCCAGCCACCCGCAGGCATCCATCCTTCTCCCTTGTTGGTCAAAAGGGGAAATTTCTCACCTCCCGAAACTTTCTTTATTATTTTCCATATCTGTTGTCGTATGGCATTTTACAACTTAGGTTATTCTCTCTCTCTCTTCTTTCTTTCTTTCTTTTTTTAATAATGGATGGTTATAATCTCCGCTTCATGTGAGTTTTGATAAGAAAGAGGCTGGGTGGTTTATTATTATTTTCTTGTCGTTCTTGGAAATGACTAACCGGTGTCGTGGAGGAGTGTCAGATTGCGAGGGTAAAGTTGGCAGTGATTGTTTTTGTTACTATATTATACCGCTATATTACTGTTTATGAATCTATTTTACTAATTTGATTTGAACTATATTTATTAACCTCTTAACGTAACAGTGCGCGTTTTTTCTTTACTTTTTGTTTAGGTGGGAGATAATCGGAATGGTTACTTCCTGTATGTACCCTGGTTGGTTGTGTTACCGTGAGTGACACACACACACACACACACACTCTCTCTCTCTCTCTCTCTCTCTCTCTCTCTCTCTCTCTCTCTCTCTCTCTCTCTCTCTCTCTCTCTCTCTCTCTTTGATTACTCTTTGTACTGCAATGTGATATCCTTACACGCTTTATTAGATAAGGGAAAGACTTTCCTGCCTCCATCTCTTCCTTCTTTCTCCTTGACAAACACTAAAATATTATGTGACGGTGGGTAGGGAAGGCCTCTGTAGATGAGCGTAAGATAACACAAGTATTTCCTTCAATGAATAAAGTGTGAAAGGAGAGATAGGAAGCAATATCATGTTAGTAAATTATTTATAACAGTTACGCTGAATAAATCGGACGAACAAGAGAGAATCGCCGTTAGAGAAAACGTATTGTCACTCTCACATATAAACTCAATAAGCGAACGTAGCCTGTGAGTAAACCTGGACCTATTATCAACAACCTTTACGTTAAATCATGCAAAGGTATGTGTTAAGAAGGATACACACACCCACACAGACACGAGAGAGAGAGAGAGGATCATCAAATCATTCTAAGTAGTGACAGTGAGTGGTATGTGAAGATAATCCAATTCCTTAGTATTATAATAGAATTTTAGAACAGTAAATATAGTGAAACGTTGGTATAGTTATGTGCAGGACATGTACTAGAGCGGCGAAACATTACTTGAATCTTTGACAGTTCTAGAGGCGACCATTGGATGTATAGAGTAACGATAGACAACAAATTATAACTATTGGTGGGAGTGAATATTATGATGCGGCCACCAACTTATTTATCCTTCTTCCATCTAAATAAGGTGTACTGTATTTATTCAAGGGATGGAAACTCACACATGTATTATAGCAAAGACTTGGTGTGGTAGAGAGGTGTGGAGGCTACTCAGTCCTTAGAGAATGTCAAAATAAGAATGGATGAAGCTGTATGTATCGTGTATTTCTGAAAAGGTTGGACTGAAAACGCTGATGGGTATATTTAAGTTATTATTTTAGATTTTCTACTTCCAATATAAAGGTTTTCTGGTCTCATTCTGGTAGTAGCGTGTATATACCACGTGGAATGATAACAGGGAGAGGAAAAAAAGAGACAAGGAGAGGAACTAAACGTGTGTGTGTGTGTGTGTGTGTGTGTGTGTGTGTGTCCATTAAGGCAGGATGAGGTTGATTATGCTGTGGGATGATGCTAGGGGCAGGTGTTATAGAGGGGGAAGGGAAGGGAAGGGGAGAAGGAGGGACACTGGGACGAAATACAGCAGCCACTTCAGGAGACCGCGGCCACTGCTAGCTGCCCTGTACCACCACCATCACCACCACCATCATCATCCCGGATACACACACACACACACACACACACACACACACACACACACACACACACACACCTCCTCTGGGTCTGACAGGGTACGGAGGCGCAGCTGGCTTGGCGTGACGCGCTGATCGTGAGTGTTGTGGTTATATACATTATACAACTTTACACACATATATACCACGTGGTCTGACGCCAAAACACGGCTACGCGCGCTGGTTTGGTCTCCACTGTTTGGCAATCTTGTAACAGCGTGGCTAGATGAATAATTGGAATAGGTTATAATAGTTGATTGATTCCATGTAGTGATGCGCTCCTGTGTTCACTGCCTTGGGTTCAGTAGTTGTCAAGCGATAGTGTAATTCCGTGGATGCGATACTCAGACATGTGCACCGGAGGAAAGTGGTGCCATTTCCTCCGTCGAAAGAATTAAGATCATAAAGTGAGTAGACGGCTGACACAAATGTAGGCCAAGTGAACCCCATTATCTTTTTGCATTACTTAAGCGGTTGGCCAGGAGTTTGCGAACCGAACTCAATAGAGACTCAAAGCGAGGGAATGCATATATTAATTTATAAAGGGGAAGTAAGGAGCTATTTTCTAGGAAGATAATTATGTTGTCTAATTATGCTTACGAACAATTTGCCGACCACAGATGTCAAGGTAATGGGTAGGTAAATTCTTGTATATAGATTGAGGTGACTTTCTATGTGTTTAAGTTGGCAGGGACGAAGCCTTGTCGTATTGATCTATTAAATAAGAATGTATAACAAGGGGGTTAACTACCTCGTTTTCTACTTGTTTAAGGCACTGGTTCCTAAACTGGAGGTAATTTACTCCTTTGGGGTAATATAACAGTTTTTTCGGGAGTGACAGAAAAGAAAATGTATCTAGTGTTTTAATATATCCATATACATCAATATTGACATCATGTTGTGAAAGGGTTAGCACGCCTAATGTGGCATGTTAAATTGGGTAACAAGATGAACAAGTTTGGGAACCACTGGTTTAAGGAGTGTTGGGTAATAGATGTTGTCAGGTCCTGCACTTTTATTTGCATTCATGTTGTAAAGTGTATTCAGGAGTGTTCAGTAGTTGTTATGAAGTTTTGCAGTGTTTGTTTGAAGGGTATTATATGTCTGTAGTCACGGTTTTTCTGGTCAACTACATGGAAGATTATTGTTACTTTGTTATTGTGTTAAATCATTATAATCATCTTTGTGGGTCGTGGCATTGCAATTACTGACTATTGTGGACACACTTGCTTATTTATTTTTGCAGTCACGGTTTTTCTGGTCAATCACATGAAGATTATTGTTATTTTGTTATTTGCGAAATCATTATAATCGTCTTTTCGGGTCGTGGCATTTCAATTATTGACTATTATAGTCAGACTAGCTTATCGCATTTGATAGTATTAGTATGAGTGCCATTTGTGTTGAAATCATCTCCGCCTGGAATGGCAATGAAGACTCAACTTAATTACTGATTCAGGATGCTTGTCGTGCTTCAGTAATCTGTCACAAGATTGTCAACCCATTCACCGTGATAATGCAAAAAGTTTCTCGTATCGCTTGTGGTCTAATAGTTTATGATTTTTGAATCTATACATTGAATAATATGCTTAGGATGGTAAATTTCTCCTGGTTTATCCGATTTGAACAGTAGCATCAACACATCGTTTAGTTTTAAATTACGTAAGTTATACAGCATTGAAGTTGAATATAAAACCATCTCAAAGCGATGATACGAGGGAAGCGCGCTGCCAGACGTATGACACACCACCCACCTCACCAAAGTATATAATTATATATATATATATATATATATATATATATATATATATATATATATATATATATATATGTGTGTGTGTGTGTGTGTGTGTGTGTGTGTGTGTGTGTGTGTGTGTGTGTGTGTGTGTGTGTGTGTGTGTGTGTGTGTGTGTGTGTAACAATTCACCATTACTATTTCCCGCGCTAGTCAAAATCGTGAGTGTTAGCTCTACCTTTCGCAAGCGATCATAGATTATAATTATGAGCGATAATGGTTGTGCCTTGCAGACAGCGCTGACAAATACGGTGTGGCGCTAGCACTGAATGGGTTAAAGTTAGTGGTCCAATGCCACTTACAATCCCACTTACAATATCATTTACAATCCCACTTACAATCTGCTTCTTGCTATTAATGTATATAAAGAACATTTTGTTATTGTATTTTCTTTCTGCTGTTACAATTTCTTCCGTAATGCCAATGTACCTGAGAGAGAGAGAGAGAGAGAGAGAGAGAGAGAGAGAGAGAGAGAGAGAGAGAGAGAGAGATTCATACCGTCACTATAGTAGAAATAGACCCAAATCGAAAAATTGCATGTGACCTAAGGCAGGAAAGGCAACATGGAGAGTCCTCGGCCTTGATGCCTCGATCCACGTCCTGTGTGTGTGTGTGTGTGTGTGTGTGTGTGTGTGTGTGTTTCATCATTATCACGTGTCCATTCTTACGTCTTCCACACTTTACTTGATGGTACTGTTTGGTTTTGTCCTGTGTGTGTGTGTGTGTGTGTGTGTCAGTGTACCGACACACCCGAACCCTGAACCCCAATTGTACTCAGACAATCAATCAAGAATCAATTAGTAAGCCACTCAGTCAATTCAGTGAGTCAATGAGTCATTAAGTGAGTGAGTCAGTCAGTCAATCAATCAGTCAGTCACGGATGCGAAAGACATGTAGGTTTATATTCTATCGTTGTTGTTTTGTTTACATTTAAGACAAAGAGAGTGAATGTCAGAATTAATAAAAAAAATATATGTTTTGCTAAAAATTCACATCAAGAACATTTCAAAACCTAAGTGATGATATTAATAATGATGATTATTATTCAGTGAAAAACTTAAGCAAATAAAAAAACGAAATCATTAATACACTCGTGTTACGCGTAAGAATGAAAGAATGGAAGGAAGGAGATAAGAGGAGAGGGAGGGAGGGAGGGATTAAGGATATGGAGATAGAAAGAATAAAGGGGAGGGAGGGAGGGGGAGGGAGTAAGTATGAGGAAAGGGAGGGAAGGGTGAAGGGGGAAGGGTGATATAAAGAGACAGAGGAAGGAATGGAGGGAGGGGAGGGTAAGGGGTAAGGGGATAAAGGGGGAGGGTCATTAATGTAAGTTGAAGAGGAAACAGCACTTGTCTCATTCTGTGTGAGGGAGGAAGGCACCTCACCTCAACCCTACAGTGGCCTCACGAAGCACGCACACCTGTACCTTATTACTCTCTCATCTCACCTCACCCTTCCCTCACCCTTCCCTTACACCTGTCTCTCCACCTTACACCTGTCTCTCCTCCTCTCACACCTGTTTCTTCCCCTTACATCTGTCTCTCCACCTCACCTTTCCATTACACCTGTCTCTCCCTTCTTACACCTGTCTCTCCTAATCATCCCTCACACTTCCCTCCTCTTCATCTCTCACACCTGTTCCTCCTAATCATCTCTCTCACCTGTACCTCCTCCTCATCTCACACTTGTCTCTCATCTCTCACATTTGTTTATCACACCTCATACATCTGCCCCCCCACCTCCCCCTATACACCTGACTCTCTTCTCCCCGTCAACCAGTAATAATAATATATGAAGGAAGTTTTAGATTGATTGATATTTCTAGCCTCACTCGACAGAAACAATATATATATATATATATATATATATATATATATATATATATATATATATATATATATATATATATAGAGAGAGAGAGAGAGAGAGAGAGAGAGAGAGAGATCATTATCGCATTCTTACATAGTCATTGTAATGTATCTGCTTTAAATTAACAACCCATATTGCAAGCAAATAATAAGTAAATTTAAGAGAAGAAAAACAGTATGGGATGAGACTAACACGAATATTTAGTGTTATTAACGAGTGTAAGGAAGCTTGGCCGGCGTACTTTGAGGCTCTGATGTTATTATTATTATTATTATTTTTTTTTTTTACATCACAAACCGTTGGCGCCAATAGATTTATGGAGGCTAAGATGGACTGCCTCTTGTCCGTTATTTGGGGTAGCAGAGCAGGCTGTGGTGTGGTATGGTGTGGTGTGGTGTGGTGTGGTGTGGTGTAGTGTGTGATGTGGTGTGTGATGTGGTGTGGTGTGGTGAGGTTTGTGGTAACTGCATTGTATTGATTCTTTTCTACAAACACTACACATTATCTCGTGTACTTATGTGTAATGACTTAGTATCACGTGGTGTGTATCTATCTGTCTATCAGTCAATCAATCTATCTCTTTCTTAAGAAGTTATTTAGTTTGTATACCAAGACACAAATTAAGTTAAGGAAATGAATATGCATTTTGATGTGTAGGAATGAGGGTGATTTAATTAACAAGCTTAGTATAACGGGCTCAGTTTAGGGTTTGTTTGGCGTGACAATACTCTCCCCTTCCCCCTCTGTACCTAGTGTTTCGTAGGAGAGAATACTGAGAAGGTTTCACAGATATTTTGTCTGTTTGGGTGTGGTGGTAATGTGTAGGTTTGTATTGAGTTTTAGTGAACTGATGTGATTAAATGTACAGGGCAGCTTTTTTTTTTTACATTAGAAGGGTACTGAAAAAAAAAAAGCCCTGTCCGTTCCTGTTATTACTATTACTACTACTACTACTACTACTACTACTACTACTACTACTACTACTACTACTACTACTACTATTACTACTACTACTACTACTACTAATAATAATAATAATAATAAATACAGGTACTTTAATCATTGTTATATTTTTCAGGTGAGTGATAAACTTGACCGTCTTCAAGTGACGAAACAGTGTCGCCCTCGTCACTCGTCACCCAACCCTTCGCCTTCCATCTCCACCTCCTCCCCGCACCACCATCTTCCTGCATCGCCTTCACCTTGACGCTGCAAACCCACCCACGTACAAGCCACACCGTTTATCCGTCACTCTCGCCACCTACACTATCTCCGTTACGCCGCATTGCTACACCAAGTCCCCGCGGCGCCCTTCACAGAAAGCACGGACTTGCGAGAGTCTCTACCATGGAAAGTTCTTCGGCTGCAGTGACATTTCATGGTTCCTCTGAGCAAAGTCAACCGTCAGAGGAACCCCATGACCAAACATCACAAGGCATGGAGCGTCTTGCCGCCTCCTCCGCCGTAGATCAGGTCGTGTCGGGGTCAAGTCACGCACCTTCTGCCACAGCTACTGCACCAACGCGGACTAGTCGTACCCCCACCCCAGAGGCTGACCCTCCCCCGTCTTACGACTCCCTCCTGGTCACTACTCAACAGCCTCCCCAGCCCCGTGCATTGTCTACACTCCCGCCCTCATACTCATCAGCCTATCGCATGGACCGGAAGATTTCCTGTCCTGCTGGGTACCCAGGAGTGGAGAGTGAGTCTGCCCCTGCACGGAGGATGAGAAAGAAGCCTTGTGTTACGCTCAACATAGATGAGGCGACTGATGCCTCGCCAGACACCTGGTGTAGCCTTGCCTCCGGCCTTGGTGCATCGCCAGCCCCAAGCATCCATCAAGAAGAGGGAGAGGTGCACGACTTCAGGAGCAACAGCGGAAAGAATGTTTTCTTCTACGTACAAGATGAGACGGATGAAGTATCAGCAGCCAAAGGTTGTGACAATCTAGGCTTCGTTACAGATGAGAAGGATGGAAGCCAAATTGAAGGTTTCGTGCCTCCGTCAGACACCAATCCAACTCTTCAGGTTACCGGTCCCCCAGGCCCAGCACCCACCCAGGTTCCAACACCTCCCCTTCCCACCAAGACAGTGGTATCAGTTCGGAGGAGTTCCAACCCAGAATACCTGGCGGTGCCCAGAGAAGAGATGGTTCGCTCGCAAAGCTTTGGTACCGACTTAGATGAGTCCGCTGCCCCTCCCACTCTAAGGAAGCGAAGCACCTCACGCAGCCGTCTTGAGCCTGGCCCCTTCGACTCTCCGGCAGAGTCTAAAATCAAGGAAACTTCCCTCACTCCCACGGTCGGAGAACGTGCACCGCGACAAGTCACACAAACAGGGAGTGATGAAGCTGGTAGTCCCAGCCTCCTGCGGAAGATCTTCAGCAGCCCTTTCCTTGGCCTTTCACGCAGCCCTTCCACCAAGTCGTGCAGGTCAATGCGTGAAGAGAACGGTCGACACCCTCGCAGCGGCGGCGGCCAACACGTCCGGCCTCCCCAGGGTCCTCCCAGCGTACGTGAGGACCAGCTCCGCCATCACCACATGCTGCAACACCACCTCTACCGCAACAGTCGACGCAACGTGCAGGAAAAACTACACCGTCAGCTTAGCGAGTCCGATAACCACCATCATCATTACCACGGGCGTCACCACCTCGCCCATCACGACCCCTCAGACCACCTACAACACCATGGTCACGGGCGTCCATACCACCACCACCACCGGTCACAGTCTCAACGCAACCCATCACGCCCGCGCCACGAGTCACTGCGTCGCCTCAACACTTACGGCAACGATCACTTCCTTAAGTTTAGCCAAGACTTGGAGGAACGATGCAACCAAGACTCCCCTGAGGCCTCGGCGGGGCGGGAGGAGG
>JAPQNM010000045.1:11692822-11785322 GCA_029783475.1 Metacarcinus magister
CTCTCTCTCTCTCTCTCTCTCTCTCTCTCTCTCTCTCTCTCTCTCTCTCTCTCTCTCCCTCTCTCCCTCTCTCTCCCTCTCTCCCTCTCCTTCAGACCACTCCGCTGATTAACACGCACCTATCCTGTACACCTGGGCTGATGCTGCCTGTGTGTCCTACCAATGAAGCTGGTGTGTGTGTGTGTGTGTGTGTGTGTGTGTGTGTGTGTGTGTGTGTGTGTGTGTGTGTGTGTGTGTGTGTGTGTGTGTGTGTGTTCCTTTCCTTTTCTAAGTTTTCTCTGTAGTATCTGTAAAATTACCATCACCACCACCACCACAATCACCACCACCACCACCACCACCACCACTACCAGTACTTTTCATCATGACAGATACCTTCAGAAGACGTCGTTCATTATTTACGTCGATTTCTCGTTTAGTCTCGTGTTCGCTGTAGGTAAGGGAGGGGAGGGGGGAGGGGGGGATGAGATCGTTGATAGAGAGTGAGGAGGGAGGGGGGAGGGGGGAGGGGGGAGCAGCACGTGACGGCGGGTGGGAAGGAGGGTGAAGGGTGGAAGAGAGAGAAGTGTAGTGGAGGTGGACAGCCAGCCTCACATTCGGCCGCTGTCCACCTGCCCGCCACCACCTCTGCCACGCTCCGCCACGCTGGTAATGGAGAGGAGGAGGTGTTCGCTTGGACCTGTGTTGTAGGGGAGTTAATATAAGTCACACGTCGGCGCATCGTAGCAGCCTAGCCTAGCGTGTTGTGGTGTGAGGTTAGTGGTATGAACACTGAACGCTGAACACTGCCCTTGAAGGAGACTGGTTCTGTGTGTTCTGGTCCTCGCTGGGCAGACACCACCCAGCGTGAGTGAGCCGCCCTAGTGTCCTCTTCACCGCCGCCCAAACTGGATACCCCACTACTGAAGGGGACGGTGCTCCCCTTCACCATCCTACGCAAGCACCCTATTGTGCCAAGCAAACTCGAGATTGTTGAAGACCTACCTCTCACGCAGAAGAAAGAGAAGGTAGAGGAACAGCAGCAGCAGCAACAGCAAGAGTATCCCAACATGGCGCCCAATGCCCCTGAGGATCCCGGCGAAACTAACTTTAACGGAGAGGAGGAGGAGGAGGAAGGATATCCCGAGACCACCTCACTTCTCACGCCCACCTTCACCACGCCCACCGTGTTGCCTCTAGACTCCCCCATCTGGCCTGCCCCTTCGCCACCCACGCCCATAGCTAGAACACCCGCCCGCCGAGACTCTGAGGCATCGGATAATGGCGGGGATGTGGAGCGAGGCACCACCATCAACGCTTCTGGCAGAAAGATTATCAGGTAAGGTGCGATGGATGTGTTGTGCGTAATGAGTGTGGCAGGGAGTCCGGTCCCCCCAACACCCCCACGCCCCCCACCACCCCACGCCGTGCTGGTCCTCCACTCTGTGACCAAGAGGGCGGAGATGCTTCGCTTTTTGACCTTGAGAGAAGTAGCTCTTTTCAGGTGGCACTAGAGGACCCGCCGCGATCTCGACCCACCACAGACACCCTCGTGACACACAGGCTTCCCTAACCCGAGGCACCAAGTCGTTTTTTTCACTAGTTTAGCCTGACACTCCCTCACCTTGACTCTGAATAATGGAGTTCACATATACTGTAGAGCAAGACAGGTGCAGGTGTAGGTGTAGCCAGGTATGCTGCAGACCAAGGCAGGCCTGGCCGTCTTCACACCTGCTCAAGTGGTCACGGTGATCTAATGATGTCAACATCCTGATAAGTCACCACGGCCCCGCATCCTGCCCTCATATCCTCCCACCTCCCCGTTCCCCGCCCATTACCGCGCCAGGTTAAGCCTCGTCCCCCGTCCCCACGCCCACCACCTGCACTATAAAGGTCCATGTACGTACGTCCGTCCGCACTGAACTCTGCCGCTTCTTATGTAAGCTCTGCTATTATCATTCAGTGTTCATGTCCTCCTACCTTCATGCCAGCGGGGCTAAACCAAAATATTGAGGTGGTGGTGTGTGTGTGTGGGTGTGTGTGTGTGTGGGTGTGGGTGTGGGTGTGGGTGTGTGTGTGTGTGTGTGTGTGTGTGTGTGTGTGTGTGTGTGTGTGTGTGTGTGTGTGTGTGTGTGTGTGTGCAGTGTTACACAGCCGCGTGTCTGTCTCACTGCCAAACATGTGTAACTAAATGTAATGTAAATGTAATGGCTGTTGGTGTTTTGTGAATACATAGACGAACATTACCATGCAGACCTCCAAGATTATTTTATAATCTTTGAGTAAAATCTTTTGTGTCACAGCATTGAATAGAGTTGTCTTGATTTGACATTTTAGGTACCGGAATTGTTATACTACGCTATAAGGAGAAGGGGAAGGGTTAGTTAAGCAGTTTGAATAAACATTTAATTTCCTGTAATTTTTTTATTTTTTATTTAAAAAGAAGAAAGTTTATTCGTAGAGTTAAAAATAGCTCTTGTGAAAAATCGATAATAGAAATAATTCCTGCGTTGTCTCTGGTTTTCCTTCGAGAGAATGGAGGAGACAAAAGTTAATGACTTAATCTACTTTCAACACACATAGGATTTTCAGGGCTCTAGGCAAGTATTTTTAAGCTCTCTAAGTAGATTAAGAATTAATTAGAAGATACTTGAGAGGGTTTTGTTTAAGGTGTCTAGATCTCTAAGAATCTTTAAAGATACGGTGAGAATTGAATTATATTTACCTAAAGATAAGTTATAATTCTTATAAAATTTTATTGATTTATACACATTTTTAGTAGAGGGTGATCGTTATAGTTATTTGGTTCTTTTTTTAATACTTGTGTATTTTTTGTTATATAAGTTTTAATTAGTTTGTGTAAAAGGTCAAACAGTAGTTTTGATGAAGGAAATCAGAGGAATTTCCTTTTTTGTGGTGGTCCTATAAGCTTTAGAATTAGTTTGAATTAACTTTATCTTTCAGAGGAGTTATACAATTTGGTGAGAGAGAGGGAGAACAAAAAATAATAATGTGTGTGTGTGTGTGTGTGTGTGTGTGTGTGTGTGTGTGTGTGTGTGTGTGTGTGTGTGTGTGTGTGTGTACTTGCTCAGATTAACAAGAAGTTCCTCTGACCTCCTGTTTTACACACACACACACACACACACACACACACACACACACGCACACACACACACACGTACACGTACACACACATGTACACACACACTGCGTATGTGATGTCTAAGATGTGCCTGGTTGTGGCTCTGCATTGTGATCGCATCATCTGGTTATTGTTATTTTGTTTGTTAAATGTTCATCGTTTGGTTATCGTTATTTTGTTTATTCAATTTCCGTCGTTTGGTTATCGTTATTTTGTTTGTTCAATTTCCGTCGTTTGGTTATCGTTATTTTGTTTGTTCAATTTCCATCGTTTGGTTATCGTTATTTTGTTTGTTCAATTTCCATCGTTTGGTTATTGTTATTTTGTTTGTTCAATTTCCGTCGTTTGGTTATTGTTATTTTGTTTGTTCAATTTCCATCGTTTGGTTATTGTTATTTTGTTTGTTCAATTTCCGTCGTTTGGTTATTGTTATTTTGTTTGTTCAATTTCCGTCGTTTGGTTATTGTTATTTTGTTTGTTCAATTTCCGTCGTTTGGTTATTGTTATTTTGTTTGTTCAATTTCCGTCGTTTGGTTATCGTTATTTTGTTTCTTCAATTTCCGTCGTTTGGTTATTGTTATTTTGTTTCTTCAATTTCCGTCGTTTGGTTATTGTTATTTTGTTTGTTCAATTTCCATTGTTTGGTTATCGTTATTTTGGTTGTTCAATTTCCATCGTTTGGTTATCGTTATTTTGTTTGTTCAATTTCCATCGTTTGGTTATCGTTATTTTGTTTGTTCAATTTCCATCGTTTGGTTATCGTTATTTTGTTTGTTCAATTTCCATCGTTTGGTTATCGTTATTTTGTTTGTTCAATTTCCATCGTTTGGTTATCGTTATTTTGTTTGTTCAATTTCCATCGTTTGGTTATCGTTATTTTGTTTGTTCAATTTTCATCGTTTCGTTATTGTTATTTTGTTATTCATTTCATATCTGATATTGAGTGAGCTAAATACTGTGTAGTAATCATTGGTTTTGTTGATTAAGATAAAGTTACTTATAAGATATACATTAACATTACTCAATAACTGCCTGTGTCTTGTGCCTAGAGGGACAAGAAGCAGGAAAGTGACGCTTCTGACGGAGGGTTGTGTGTGAACAGACAGACAGACAGACACGCTAACCCGCCTCCTCCTCCTACGTTACATATTCACACTTGTACACTCGTCCTTACTTGTACTGTACCTTCTCCCTTGTACCCTCCCTCGTCCACCTGTACCCTCCCTCGCCCACCTAAGAATAGACTTCCTACCGCCTCCTGCATTACATACGACTACAAAATAATCGCTGAATTTGTCCGTCTTATTCTAGAGTTACAATCAGATCTGTAACTCCTAGCCAAGGAATGACTAGTGAATAAGTACACAGTATAGTGGTGTGTGGAGGCGATGTTGTTATTGTAATGTAGTTCAGTTGATCTACAAATCCGTGTCAATGTCAATTTTGTTTTAGTTTAGTTAGGGTGGTGAGTTAGTGTGTCTCTTGCCGACACGAATGCTGTTCAACCTAACCTTGACACTAAACTCTGGTGGGGCTTCAATTTGGGACAGTGTGTGTGTGTGTGTGTGTGTGTGTGTGTGTGTGTGTGTGTGTGTGTGTGTGTGTGTGTGTGTGTAAGTTATGACTGAGTTTATTAAATGAATGTATGTGAAGGAAAAACTCTCAGGCTACCAAAATAAAAATAAAAAGTGTAGGTATATATATATATATATATATTACGTACTGTACATCAGCATCCTTAAATACAGGAGAGACTAATCTATTTTATTACGAGAGGTAAATACACATAATATGAATATAAATAACGTCTTACACTGTTGAGACACACTTATCACTCATTAACCTGTTTACAAGACGCACAGAATAGAGGAAGGAGAGTACCGATCACTTAATACTCGGTCAGAAAACGGAGCAAAGGGTTGAACATCATTGTCTTAAGGTTCTTACCAGACTCGAACCTCTGAATCATTGTGTGTGTGACAGAATGGCATCACAACTTATTTATTATGAAACTGACCATACCTGACCCAAAAAAATAAATTGAATAAATAAATAGAAAAAATAATTGAAGGTATGCGACGTCCAAATTGATGGATGAATGGAGACTAGATATACTCATCCACCTAGCGACAACAGCGGATCACGTGCCCTGTTCGCCTCCATTTTTCAGCCAATCAACGCACGTACCGGCTGGAAGGAGGCGTGGCTAATTCTACTCCAACTAGCCAATGAGATGCGTCAGAACAGAAACGTAGTAGTCAGTCAGTCAGTGTTTCGGTCATCATTGCTTCGATAATATCATCAGGGTCGTTGTCATTATAAATCATGATTATCATCTACATAATTAACACACACAGTTGTCAGGGAAGGTGTATACAGTGGGGGTTGTAACACACACACACACACACACACACACACACACACACACACACACACACACACACACACACACACACACACACACACACACACACACACACACACACACACACACTGATTTACGACTTGTTTGTATGCTCAGTTCCTATCTTTAATCCTTCTATTCCTCTCCCTTCCCCCTCCTTCCCTTCTTCCCTTCTTCCCCCTTCCTTCTTCCCCCCTTCTTCCCCCTTCCCCCTTCTTCCCCCAACTCAGATTCCAAGGCAGGGCAGGGGAGAAGGAGGAAGGAGTAGCCAAGGGAGAGGAGTGAGGGGTAGTAGGTGATGAAGCTGCGCCTTGTATGAGTGGATGCGAGGTAGTCGTGGTGGTGACGGCAGTGTGGTTAGTGGAGTGGTGGCGTGGTGCAGGAACACATTGGTGCTACCTTTACATGTGTTGTCGAGGTGGCGAAGTGGTGAAGATGTTGTCCTTACACACACACACACACACACACACACACACACACACACACACACACACACACACACACACACACACACACACACACACACGCACGCGCGCGCGTACACAAACAAACACAGACTATAAGCGTGCGTTTTTTATTTTTTTCTTATTCATATACACTCTCTCCCACTGTATAAGTATATGTTTCAAATCATATAGTGTTTGTCTTGTAGGATTAGTGTGCTTATAGATAGATAACTGAAAAGAACGGTTAAAGCGCTCGAGTGTATATTTGTATTGCAAGAGTGAGTGATTTGGTATTAAGTTTCCCTTCCTAACGTGAAAAGGGCAAGTGGTCTGAAAGTGATGAGTGGATAAGGTTAGGAAGCCTTTGTATTGCAGTGAGTTCATTGAAGAGGAGGATAATGAAGATGATAATGATAATGATAATGATGATGATGATGATACAAGAGGTAAATATTCTTGGGCATAAATTGCTTGGAAGTGACTCGTCTGTGTTGCTATGACTGTTGTTTCCAAATTAAAAAAGAGAGAGAGGAGAAATACCATATATATTGGCCGAAGACGAAGTGCCTGTGTGTGTGTGTGTGTGTGTGTGTGTGTGTGTGTGTGTGTGTGTGTGTGTGTGTGTGTGTGTGTGTGTATTGGTAGGTAAGGTAAATGGGTGGTACGGGTTCAGAGTTCATAGAGTGAGTTCAAAAAAGTAAATATCCTCTCCACACATTGTTGGCCTTGACGTCACATCTTCAGCCGAGCCGGTTTGCAAGCGTCACTACTGACGTAAATGAATACAAAAACCCAGGTGTGTACCTCGCCTGTTCGATTAGTGATGGCGTTGCAGGAATATTATGTAGTCGACAGGTAACCACTTTGTATTCTCAGGTACTACAGACAGCCTTACGCTCTTCTCATCTTAGGGTGAAAATCGTCCCTCCAAACGAGGTATACATTTACATGAAGTATTCTTGTTACTTAATCAAAAGGACTCAATATCTTCAAAAATATTGTCTCAGCGGAACAGTTATACTTATAAAATAGTCATAAAAATAGTTATCCTAAATCTCATTCCCTGCTTCCCTCTGTCGCTTGGATTTGTGCAAAAAAAAAAAAAACCAACGGATTAATTTATCATTCTCGTAACACGTGTCGCTTCCTTCTCCCTTATATCATCCTTGCACTGGTAGCTTAGTGGCTCTTTGGTATTAGTACAGTGCTCGGCTTGGCTAGTTATTTATAGGCTGGGAATTCCATCTTGGTGTAGGGCTGTAGCGCTCTCTTGTTAACCCTAGCATAACTATATTGTCAATAGCTACCTAGTTCGCTCTTATGTTTCGATAGCAATGCGAGTGAAAGTTATTGTAAGGACCATCGCATTTATAATATATTCTTTCTTAATGTGTTTGTTTGTTCATCACTTTGGTTGTGTAGTTTATTTTCAAAGGGAAGGTGATAGCGATACATGACCCTTAAACTAGTTCCTCCTTTGTCCTCCGGCCATGCATATGTTTAGTGCAACAAAAACAGGATAGCTTTAATGCTGGGGTTTTTTTTGCTCTCTCTCTCTCTCTCTCTCTCTCTCTCTCTCTCTCTCTCTCTCTCTCTCTCTCTCTCTCTCTCTCTCTCTCTCTCTCTCTCTCCTCTCCTCTCCTCTCCTCTCCTCTCCTCTCCTCTCCTCTCCTCTCCTCTCCTCTCCTCTCACACACACAGTTTTGGTCACGTCACCACCTTACCATACAAGGAACAGCACAAAATTAGAAGTAGTCCAGCGTCGGTCCACTAACACGATCTCATCCTTACGTAACAAACATTAATAAAAGAGGCTGACAGGATTGAATTAATCTTTTCTCGTTTGAATAACGATATCTCCGAAGAAAAACTTATGTAGTGATTCAAAATACTTAGGATTCACGAATGTTGATGCAAATGAGATGTTTCAAATTGATAACGAGGAGTAGACTTGTGTGGCACACACAAGTCTACAGAGAGTCTGTGAGAGATAAGACAGTAGATATAGGTTTAGAAAATCATTCAGTGAAGGGTTATACGTAATGTAATACACCTTCGCTGACCAAGACGATTTGCTCATTTCTACATTTTTTTTTTCTCTCTCTCTCTCTCTCTCTCTCTCTCTCTCTCTCTCTCTCTCTCTCTCTCTCTCTCTCTCTCTCTCTCTCTCTCTCTCTCTCTCTCTCTCACACACACACACACACACACACACACACACACACACACACACACACACACACATACACACACACACACACACACACACACACACACCTGCCTGTAGAGTTTTAGCTATTTGTACTCCTTTATAAAATTAACTTATAATGAAGATATAATACTGCGAATAACATCAAGCATTCTCTATTCTACATTTGATCTCATACAAGTAGTTAATCATTAGTAGTTCCTTATAGTTCATCACATACCCTTGCTATTGACCAACAGACACTCTGGCATCTGTTCTTCCTATGTAATCCTAAGTACTTCCTATGTAATCCTATGTAATTCCTATGTACGTTCAATTGTTCCGCGACCCAGCCTCCCTCAATCCTCCTCAACCAAGGCTCTCGTGAGTTGAAGTGTCGTGGGTCGTGTGTGGGTATAAGACAACATAAGCCTCTGAGAGATGAACCGCTGGAAGAAAAAGAAGCCACAGCAAGTTCACGTTCACATTCCTGACCCTAACGAAGTGACTGCTGGAACGTGCATCCTTTGTGCCGAGGCTGAGTACGTCTTCATCTGATACCACCTTCAAATTCACTGTAGGAAATCCATTTTTTTCTTTCTCTCTCTATATCTATTTTTTTTTTCTCTCTCTCTCTCTCTCTCTCTCTCTCTCTCTCTCTCTCTCTCTCTCTCTCTCTCTCTCTCTCTCTCTCTCTCTCTCTCTCTCTCTCTCTCTCTCTCTCTCTCTCTCTCTGTCTGTCTATCTATTTATCTTTATCTTTCTTTATATCTATATATATGGTTAGATAAACAAATGTAAGCAGGTATTTGCATTGGGTGAGTTTTACGCACGCACATGTCAGCCAGTAACACGGAACATTCTCACTGCAGATGATCTAATCACTGTCTTCATGCAGACTACATATATATCTTTATGTTACTGTGTTGTGGTGGGGGTTTTTTTTATGTGTTTTGTGTTTGTCGTGGTGCAGCAAGGTCACCACTCCTAGAGGATGTGAACGAGGGTCAGACTTAGTAATCTCGACGGCCTTGGTTACCGCTGTTCAACTATATAGTGTTGCTAACTCCTTTTACACAATCTTTTCCGGAATGATTTGGTGAACTGTGTGTGCTTACGTCGTTGACTTGCGATCCACCTGCCTAGGAACTACTCAAAGTAGTAGTCTATACTACTATATATATATATATATATATATATATATATATATATATATATATATATATATATATAAAGCTCAGAGGCAAAGGGACAAGTTGAGTACTGTAGGGTTGACCATCGTTACTTGGTGTTATTCAGTTTAAACAGCTCTTCCCTCACCTTTAAATTACGTTATGATGTACATTATTTTTTTTACACACCAATGATAACTTAAAAAAGAAACTATGTAATTTATATGACAACCCGGAAAGCGGTATATGCGAAGCTCTGTGCTAACGTTAAACACGATATATTGCATTGTTTATCTTCCTAGTGAAGATAAATTTTATTCGTAACATTGAGAGAGTGGCAGTGAAGGGGCATTACGTTGCTAGATTCCTGTATGAGGCAATATATTAAGGAAACACGATGAGGATAACAGCTGTTCCCTCCAAGTCCTCTGCCGCCATCCATTTAAAGCCGTAAAGAAGAGGAAGGCGTCACCCTGTCTGCCTGCTTTTTCCTGATGGGAAGTCTCGATAGTTTGTCTGTGTTGAGGGAGTCGCATCAACCCACCAAGACGCCATCCCACCCACACAAAACTTTACTAGGTAAACAACAATGAAATTTCTATGATAGATGACCTAACATTAAATAAAAGTCCTCCCTGGTTTGATGATAAAATCCAATGGTTGTTTCAGATGTAAAATAGAATAGAACACATATACGTCAAAAAGCGCGGCAGGATTCACCAGACAACATCAGCTGATTTCAACACCAGACGACAAACTATTAAAGTGTTGAAAAAACAAACGAAACGAAACCACATTACATTAGTACAAAGAAAGAAAATACACCAGCAAAGCAGAAAACAAACATCAAATAGTATTCTTTTGATGCATAAACAGTAAAAATAGATTTGAAGTTGGTGTGTGTGTGTGTGTGTGTGAGAGAGAGAGAGAGAGAGAGAGAGACCTGTCAGCTGTCAAAATCTTGCTGCCTTCCAGATGGGTAGGCGTGTGTGTGGGAGAGTGTGAAATAGAGAGCCCTGTCACCTTCCTGCCTTCTAGATGTGTGTGAGAGAGATAGAGAGAGCGCCCTGTCACCTTTTCCCTGCTTTCCAGATGTGTGTGAGAGAGAAAGACAGAGAGAGAGAGAGAGCCATATCACATTTTTCCTTCCTTCCAGATGGGTTGGCGTGCATGGTGGTGGCGGCGAGGACGGGGCCGAGCACTCAGCTACCACGCCCACCAATGCCGCTACTTCTCCCACCACGCCTCACATCATCGTGTCAAATGGGGAGGACGAGGTCAATGATAACACCAGCCCGAAGGTGCGGCTGACCTACGACAACAGTGAGGTGAGTAGAGGTAGGTTAGGTTACGTTAGGTCCTTGGTGGTGATCGAGAATGGTAACTGGTGATGGAGATATTGAAAGGCAGGGATGGAAAGTCAGCCAGTCGGAAATGGGAAAGAGTGGAATGAGACTCACGTGGAGGTATAAATGTGGTATTATTTTACATCTTCACCTGAATGCTCTAGAGAATTGAGGGTTATATTAATACATTACCTGATGCATTTTGAGAGGGTTTTCTTAATTACTTTTTCGTCGCAAATTCTTAGTTTGTGAGATATTCAATGTTTTCTATGAGACCTTCTCTTCGGGAATAAGGTAAAGTTTAGTTTGGTTTGAACAATGTTCTGTTATTTGTTAATGTAGGTTAAGGTTTGGTTAATTTCGAAGATATCAAATGTTTTCGATGACCAAAAATCGGTGGTTGGGCGAGATGCAGACGCCATTTTTTTTCTCGTGTGGCCAGGTTTTGTGACCGTCAGTGCATTGTGCGTTCGTCAATAGGTCATTGTTAGGTTATATTAGTGATTCTAGCAGCTTGTTTATAGCGTAAATCATTGTATTTGGTTTTCCTCCCCCAAGAACACCCCCATTCCCACAAGTCCCTGAGCTTGTTGGGGGTGATAAGGATATCTTATTATATATGCATTTGCGACGGAAATTAAAGTCAAAATCATTCGAAATGTATCAAAATCTATATGAAAAGTGTTATTTATATCCAGGTGCATTCTGGTGAAGATGTAAAATTTAACCCAAAATATTATAATATTTTGGGTTAAATTTTACATCTTCACCAGAATGCACCTGGATATAAATGACACTTTTCATATAGATTTTGATGCATTTCGAATGATTTTGACTATAGAAAAAGAAGAGAAAGATTTAGAATGGTAATACTGGATAACTTATCACCAGAGTAACATGTAGATGACATATTTGGTGACACATTCATGATGCTAAGGAATATACGGAGGGCTTTTCACTTCCTAGACAAAGATATGATGAGAAAAATTATAACTACAATTATTGCACCCAAACTAGAATATGCAAAGTAATATGGTCCCCTCACAAGAAAAAGCATGTGTTGAAATTAGAAAGAATACAGAGAATTGCAACTAAGATGGTGCCAGAAAAACACTGGAAGAAGCAAATAGAAAAGATCTAATAACAAAAAGAAAAGGAGAGGCTAGATATTTAAGGGGACACAAGAGAAGTATAGATACTTAAAATTAACTGAAAGAAGAGGTTATAATGGCAAAGAATGTACAACAACTGAAGGAAAAACTGGACAAATATAGATACATAGACAGGCATATGAATGTAGTTCATGCCCTGTATACTACAACCAAATGAATAGGTCAATACACTGGTCAGGTCGTTAAGGATTATTCACTGGTAGAGAATGGGTGTGTGTGTGTGAGGTGTGTCTCGGCCTTACCTATAGATCCGTCTACGAGCTCTGAACTATTCCGGGGAGATTCTTCACAGATTTCATTATCATTTAGCAGTATTTGATAGTCTACTCTCTCAATAGGAATTACATGACTTATGAGATGACAAAATGAATTTCCTGACTTCTGACCATTCTACCACTTGTGAATAGGATGGTAAGAACCCTTGTGGTCTTCAGTGTGGTATTCCTGCTTGACTCAGTCTTGTGGAGGCATTACAAGTATCTTAACAGTTGAAATGAGTCTTTATTTATCTAACCTGGCAAAGTCATTTATAGGTGTAAAATGTGGTAGTTAAGGTGGTAATGATACGATGATGAGGATTTGATTGTTACGTTTCCATTTAGATTTTCCATAAATGAGCTATTTCTTGATTATTATTCTTTGTTGCAGGATCAGTGTGACAGTTCTGCATCCAATGGCCTAGTGACCAATGGCGTTGCCCCAACAGCCATTAATGGAGGTCCTCATAGTGATGAGAAGCGTCCCAAACTGTCGTGAGTCCCGGTTTTATAGCATGACATGTTTACGTATGGAAGGTAGAGGCTAGGATCCTTTCCTCTGTAGTGTAGTAAGGCAGCAGGGTGTGAAATGCTAAGACATGGAGCTCATTAGGTGATGTCTTTTTATTTTCTTCAAGTGAAAGGTGAAACAGTATTCATATGATACACTAATCCTTTGAATCCTTTGAAAATATTAACTTATAAATCTGTTAGCTACCTTCTATTTAAAGGGTAGTCTTTCATAATGTACTTTTTTTCCACTATACATAATCCCAATGTCTTTTGCATCGGTGCATTTTCCTTACAACTTTGATGCTCATTGTCTTCAAACAGCGTCACAATCATTGGAGTGTAGGCAGTCACCATCAACTGATGAGCTTACTAGTGGCTTACTAGTAGGGAACAGAGGGTACAGATTAATGGGAAGAAATCAGAATGGGGTAATGTCACTAGTGGGGTACCACAGGGATCAGTACTAGGACCATTGTTATTCATAATCTATATAAATGACTTAGAGACAGGAATAAACAGTGATATCAGTAAATTTGCCGATGACACAAAGATAAGAAGACCGGTAAAGAATTTAGATGATGCTAGGATGCTGCAGGATGACTTAAATAGGCTGTACGAGTTGTCAGAGAAATGGTAGATGCAGTTTAATGTTAACAAATGTAGCATTATGAGTGTCGGTAAAGGTAATAGGCCCGTAGACTACACATTAAATGACAATACCTTAGGAAAGTCATATAGTGTGAGGGACTTAGGAGTTCAAATAAGCAGTGACTTGCGTCCCAGGGAACAGTGTATTATAGCTAGAAATAGAGCCAACAAGATAATGGGATTTATTAGTAGGTGTGTGACAAATAGGAGTTCTGAGGTCATTCTGAAGTTGTATTTAGCGCTAGTAAGACCCCACTTAGATCATGCAGCTCAGTTTTGGTCCCCTTATTATAGGAAAGATATAGGCTCCTTGGAGGCAGTCCAGAGAAGAATGACCAAGATGATTCAGGGGCTGAGAAATTTACCCTATAAAGATAGGTTAAAATGTCTTAATCTCCACTCCCTAGAGAGAAGGAGGGCAAGAGGGGATTTGATTGAGGTTTTCAAATGGGTAAAAGGAATTAATAAGGGAAACATTGATCAGGTTTTAGAATTTAGTAGTCTGGATAGGACACGTGGAAATGGGTACAAGCTAGAAAAACTTAGATTCAGGACAGACATAGGTAGATATTGGTTCACTAACAGAGTGGTGAACGATTGGAATAGGCTGAGTAGACACGTAGTAAGTGCTGAGTCAATAGATAGCTTTAAAAGACAGTTGGATCAGAGTATGGATAGGAATGACAGGTGGGATGGCTAAATATTGGATTATTCCAAGGGTGGGGGGCAAGGAGCTGCCTCGTGTAGGTCATTAACTGGCCTCTTGCAGTCTCCTCATTTCTTATGTTCTTATGTCTGTCTGGGAAGGGAGGAAATCAAATAGTTATCAAAACGAGCAGTGCTGTGTAAATACCACTTGGTCAGGATGTTTTGAGATGGTGTAATGAATACCTTAGAGGAACATGTGCTAAAAAAAACACTTCAATTAAGTGTTTTCCAGATCCAAATGTTTAAGTTTACATTTGTATCACAATCTCTCAGTACAAAGAAAGTACGTAGTTAATAATTTATGACTAAATATATATTATTGACACCATATGAATTCCCTAGACTAAAGAGTTTCACACCCTGGAAAGCCATAGTTGCATTATAGTAGTACATTAGTAGTGTAGAAAATTGATGATGTATTGGTAGTCATGAGAAGCTCCTCTCTTCCTGCATATGATTATACTTACTTCCTGTTGTGAGGTGTGTGTGTCACCTGTAGTCACAGTCAGAGCTATATTAACTTTTATATGCGTCTGAGGCACACACCAACTTGGGCTAAATACCATAAAGGTGTTTATATATATCACAAGAACAAACATATTCAATTTGATATAAATAAAAGGGTAATCGTTTACTAAGTGATTAGTTAAATGGTATATATCACAAGGTAATTAAAATGTTTGTATCGTTAGTATTTATTGTCCGTCCTTGTGTTGGGAGTGAGGTTGAAGTGTGTGTGTGTGCCTCAGGTGTGTGATGGTTAATCTGGCCTTGTTCACTTGTTCACAGCATCTTGTTTATTATTCCACAGCTCAGCACTTACTTGAAGCCTCTTGTGTGGCTTTGACTTGCATTTGAAGAGCCAAGTTCTGAGTAGTATAGTAGTGATACACTCACTAGCAAACTGCATTATGTTAGGAAATAGCACACTTTCTACTTGCCTGTTTTGTTCATCACATTGTGGTAGTTTTTAGAGGTGTGCATTGGATTGGCTAAGAAGGGAAATAGGTCAATAGCACAAGCATTTCCTTCACTCAACTTTTGGCTCCACCCTATTTGCTCTTCTCTCCTGCCTTCAGTAGCACTAGAACTTGCTCCCACAGGCTCACTATGAATTCATTGGATCTCCCAGATGCCCGCCACCCTTCTATTGACTTCACCAACTATAGAAAAACTCGCAGAAATTCCATGAATCAGATAATGCAGCGGATGGGAGGCAGTCAGATGAACCTCCAGTTACCTACCCACCACCACATGCGCCGGTCCAGCTCTCGGAACAGTCTTGAGCCCTCGATGGTGGATTGGAAGCAGGAAGGGAAGTTAGTAGACACCTTGTAGTGATATGATACCTTAGTCCTTGCTACTGTTATTGTACTGTGTGTGTATTGCCTCTGACTTGATGGAATGATGTTGTTGAATGTTGTGTTTTGTAATGTGTTTCTATTCTACTTTGCATGATTACATACTTCTTATTGAGGATGAATGATGTCTTCTCACTGATCCTTGTCTACATTTAGTCTGTTTCTGAGGTTTGGGTGTGTTGCAAATTAGTTACTCTTAATTCCTATGTGTAAGGTTATGAAAAAGGAACTCTACCTTATATAAATCAAATGTTTATGCTTTCAGAACGATTTTTTTGTCTCGGTGGAAATGAGATTGTAATTGTGGTTGAAGGTTGAAGTATTTTGTTCCCTTATATTTGGTGAATAAATTGTTACATTATTTTGCTAAAAAGTAATGAAACACTTATTGAACTCAAAATATGTCAGAGAAGAATTATTTTGCACTACAATATATTAAAGTAGTGTCCTCCTTCTCCACCTTCTCCTCCACCTCCATCTCCACCTCCACCTCCACCTCCTCCTCCACCTCCTCCTCCTCCTCCTCCTCCTCCTCCTCCTCCTCCTCCTCCTCCTCCTCCTCCTCCTCCTCCTCCTCCTCCTTTTCCACCTCCTCCTCCTCCTCCTAAAGAAGACATGAAATAAAGTAGAAGTCAAGTTAGAAGTGGAACATAACTGCAAAAGTTGAACTATTTAAACATGAAACCTGCCTATTAATAATGCCTTTTATTAGGAAGAGAAGGAGGAGGGTAGTTGTGAATTTCATTAGTGTGTTGCATGAGCCTCAGACCCTCAAATACAGCTTGGCTAATGTTTTTCTTTCTACCACCACTGTGCTATCTATCCCCATCAATTGACATATGCTCACAAGGAGAATTCATCTATATCTCATTGTTCTTCTTTATTTTTTAGATATTTTAAGTTTGAATAACGCACACACACACACACGAACACATTCAATGCTGAGACAGGCTGACATTGAAAGCTGATCTCTGAAAACTATACAAGGAAAGGAGAAAGACAAGGAAAGGAGAAAGGATACAGCAAATATTAATTAACTGAATTGTGTCAAGAGTAAAGCAATTGTCATGTGTGGAGGAGAGATATTATAAACAAAAATTATAAGGAAAGAAACAGAATAAGGAAACAGTATTATGATATTATAAAAGTTAAGCATTAAGTGAATTGCAGAATATAGACCATAAAGATTTCTTGATCAAAGTATTTCAGGAGAACAAGAGGACATTTCATTTACTTCCATAATAACAATAATATATATATATATATATATATATACATATATATATATATATATATATATATATATATATATATATATATATATATATATATATATATATATTTAATATTTTTCTATTTATTTATTTTTTTATTATTATTATTTATTTTTTGTTTATAGAAGAGTACCATTGTTATTATCATTCCTGAACCTTGTCTTTGCCTGCAGTGACTCTCTGATCGCCTGCGTGAGTGCCCTGTACGGCAAGCTGCTGGTGGTGATGGGTATGGCATTCCCTATTGCTGAGGTTATATCACACAACATACCCATCTCCTTCTACAATGTGAGTATGAGTGTTAGGATTCATTGGTAGGAGTGTTAAAAGTAGAAGTGCTGAGGTTATTCTGAACGACATCTTCATCTCTTTTATTATGAGGTTTAAGAGATGGAAAATGATGGTGCAAGTGACACCCAAGGAAGACATAAACACCATTATTTAATTCCACGTATTTTAATATAAAAATAATATAAAACGTAAGCATTGAGATGAAGCAGAGTCAGAATGGGTGAGAGAAGGCAGGATGGTGTTATATATATATATATATATATATATATATATATATATATATATATATATATATATATATATATATATATATATATATATATATATATATTATTATTTTATTAGTGTCACTGCTGTTGCCAAGAAGCTCCTGATCTCACCTTTCTCAATTATCATCAAATTAATTCACTAGACATTTTCCTAAAGTTTTTTCCAGATCAACAAACCTAAAATCATGTGAGATAAGTTACCTGGTGGTCAGGCATCAGTAAATGTCATGTAGATGCAAATGTTTTATATACATAAGAATAAAAAGTCCAATGGTGTAGCAGTTAGCATGTTCAACTTCCCCTCACTTTCCCCTCATCTCCCCTCACCTTCCCCTCACTTTCCCCTCATCTCCCCTCACCTTCCCCTCACTTTCCCCTCATCTCCCCTCACCTTCCCCTCACTTTCCCCTCATCTCCCCTCACCTTTCTCCTCACCTTCCCTCATTCACAGTCAAGAGGTCATGGTTTTGATTCCTGGGTTATAAAAACATAAAAACATAAGGAGGCTGCAAAAGGCCAGTTTACCTACGCAAGGCAGAGACAGTTTAAGTTTGTCTCCTTACACGCTCTAGCCCCAACTTAATCAGCAGAAAATAGGACATTAGCCGAGGAATTGTGACCTTGCAGTTTCGGAAGGAGGTGAAGGCTGGGAATCCTGCCCTTTTATAAGTGTATGTCTGTTACTGTATGTGTCCTTCCTCTAAGTAGCCAGAAATGGTCTATGCCACACCTGAGGAGTAAATATTGGAAGGTATATAAGAAGAATTGTAATAAATTAGCCCAGTGATGTGTGCTGCAATAATACTACCACCATATTCCATGCAGGTCTTTAAAGGCAAGCATAAGGGACAGAGTGAGGGGTCTGGGAAGCCCCTCCTTTGTATTCTCTCTTACAAAAAGACTGTAGCGGAGGGGAAGGGAAGAGTAATGTCAACCTTGAACTCTAAATGCCTCAAAAAGAATAGAATTAATGCGATGTTCTTCTTCAGAGAAATAAAACTTTGCTCCTTGTAAGATTGTATGAAGACTTGTCACTAATGTTGATGTTTTTCCTTGACAGGGTTTTTACCTTTACTTGTACGTGGGTTCCATCGTGTTCCTTGTGTACGCCTACGTCTTCCTGTTGCAAACCATCAACATTCCAACCAGCCAACTCAAGTCTAAGATCCAGACACTACGTGAGTCTCTACAACGTAATGACTTTGTAATTTGTTGTAATCTTGTAGCTAGTTAGAAGGCAGTGAAGCTTTCGCAAACCTCTTTTTTTTTCTCTCGCGCTCTCTCTCTCTCGCGCTCTCTCTCTGAAATGATATTGGGTGTAAATCTATTGAAATTGTTTTATTATCTGCTTTCTCAATAGTGGTGATTAAGTTTCCATTTTTTGAAGATTTGTTTTTAGCACTTGACTGTTGTCTTTCACATGTTACAAAGGAGAAGAAAATTATCCTCCACACCACTACTATACACACTGTTGCATCTAGCATGACTCCCACATCCACACCCGCACAATGTTAACTGGACCTCCAACCCTTGCTTCTATTTCTCCTACTGTCCTCTCTACAGGGTCTGGCGACAAGCAGGTTTTATATGTATTTTTGTTGTCCCTTGGCCAGTACCATTTAAATGTAAAAAAAAAAAAGTTACAGCAAAATGATCCAGTATTTTTATTTATTATATATATATATATATATATATATATATATATATATATATATATATAGTTTGTCTAGTTTTATTTTCATATCTATATTGAATCTGTGATGGAGTGCTCTTTGAAACCTATAAAATACATCCAATAAATTTAGTGCATGCAAAATATCAATTCACTAAGTCAAGTTTTTTCTCTATTCTTATATGTTTAGAGAAGGTGAATGATGAAGTCTATCTGTTCCTATGTGAGTTTCTGGTATTGTGTAGCTGGGACAGTACTGTATGTAGTTAGGAAGTATTTAGGAGAGCTTGGTGGTGCCTGGTACAATAGTCTACATAAAAGATGTCTCCTTGCTTGCATGCCATATTTCTTTTAGACTAGATTTTTTCAGACAAGTCGGGTAAAAATCAATCCAATGTTGAACAGAAAACAAACATGTGGATTGTCAGAAAAGAGTGAGTACAGGTTGACAATCAATATTCCGGTTCCATCAGTTTTCCGGCATGAATTTCAGAGCAGTTTCAAATTTCCCGAGTTGGCGCATCACTGTTTTCGGGAGGCGCTGTTTATGTTTGTTTTAATGGCGCTGTAACCAAGATTAGGTGTTTACTCATGCCGGATTATTGATAGTCAACCTGTATTACAAAGAGATATTTGTGTGTAGACTCCATCCTTGTTGCTGATTCTGAGAGGAACACAACCTTGAACAGTGTCAGTGATTGTTTCAAGTCCACAAAGTAAGCATGACAGGAATTGATCCTCTGCATTACAATGTGTTACAGGAAGCTACGTCCCCATGCCTGATTTAAACACGGTGTTCCCTCGACGAAGGAACAGCACATCCAACACTCAAGAGGGGACAGGGACAGGTACCCCGATGCTTCATGTTGCAATGCCATTATAACTAAAGACGCTGTGTTGTGTTGTGTTGTGGCTGTGTTGCAACAAAGCTTTGGTTCTGGGACAGTGTGTGTGTTGTGTGTTGTGTTGTGTGTGTGCTTATGTTTATGATATAACACCTGCACATATGTACTTTTCAAGAGTACTGTTTTAAGTAAACATATATTGAAAACTTATTGAAATGTGTAACATGAGAAGTGTAAGTAATGTATTGTTATGGATCAGAACTATATAACAACAATTCCTTTACTCAGTTACGATAATTTTGAATGAGGGTCTTAATCTATCTGACTGATATTAGATTGCAACAATATGAAACTGTAAAGCTGGAAACAATACAGTTAATTAATCAGTGTAAATGCAATCTTTCTCCCTTTCCTTTTATTGAAGCTTCTGTTTTGGCTGTACTCTTATTGCTATGCTCAATTATCACTCTCCTCTTCTTCAATATATTAAGCCTCAATGTTTGGGTGTGTGCATACTGCATTATCCTCACCTTAGAGGGATCTACTTGGTGCCATGACAGAACCATTTCTAACATGACATTTTTAACATTAAGGTTTGGTTTGTTTTACTGGGAACACTTGTATCTCAGTAACAAAGGAATACTGTTTAACCATCCTCCTACATTCATCAAGGAAGAATGTGCATTGCATGTTTTCACTGCGTATGGATTGTTGGCTCCCCACACACTTACACATTAAGTTTTGATACTAAGATTCCATGGAGCTCCACTTCATTACACTTATACTCTTATTTTGTATAACTAATCTGTTCATCCAATCTAGATGCTTTTGTCAATCCAATTGCATTAAGTGTTGAAACATATCTATGATTATTTATTCTTTAAGAGAGCAGCTTTCCCTACCCAGGAAATTTTTTGCCACCATCCCCTTTTTCCCATTTGAAATAGGAAAAAGTAAACTTGGATGCAGACTGACTTTCCTTAGTTGTATTTTAGGGAAAGAAACACAAATCAATATGTATACACTGTACCTCAATTTCATGTAACAGTCATTCCCAATATATCTTTAGCAATTATGGGATCTTCTTCACAAAGTACTAAAACAAAGGAATACAAGGGAACACAAACAGCAACAAACTACTACTACTAACTACTTGAATTAGAGAAAGGATAGTATGTACAGTGGAAGGTTCCTCCAACTTCATTAACATAATTCAATCATATGAGGATCAACTTACATGAGTGCACACTGTGGTGAAAACAGAGTACATTGAGTTGGTGAGAGGGGCAGCGCTCTCTTGTTAATGCTAGTACGGTCTATAGTTATCTAGTTCGGTGGAAATATTTAATCACCTTTTTAATCAGCATGATGGATGGGTGTAATGGGTTAACACAGACATCATTGGCTTCTGGGCAAGGCATGAGGATGGCATTACAAGACCAGTATGTTTAACTTTGGCCCAAAAATGCTTTTCACTGCAGTGTAATGCATGATTAATGTAACAATATTCAACAGGTCACAGTGAAGAGAATGAAGTTCTAAATATCTTTTGCAGTGAACTTCTCTGGCTGGACTGACCTTGAAGTGATCTTTATTGGTGTGCAATCAGATGAATCAACAATGCTTATGCATTTTAATTTATTTGATTTCAACCATGATTTTCTCACTTTCAATCTTTCTCTCTTTCATTCACTTTCATTCTGTCTCTAAATCTATATATAGTAATGATATTATTCTTCCTTATTCTTTTCTTTCTCTCTTCTAATCTTCATTCTTCTTCTCTTCTTCCTTCAGATGTTAATGTGCACACAGGAAAAGATATTTATTGGTATCACACAAACATTTAATCTTCCTTAGTTATCCACACTTGCTTTCACTCATGTACTCTTTCACATACATTTCAAATTCGTTCTTTTTACAGTATTATGAATTTCTCGGAGAATTTTTGATACATCTCATAAATTCCTACAATCCTCTGCTTTTTTTTTCATTAATAGATCTTTTATATCTGTTTTGTTTCTGGGTTGTTCATCAAGTTATGTATTATAATTAAATCTTCTATTTTGAATGGACCTTATGTTGAGTTGACATTTTTACTAAATATATAATGTTTTCAGTTATTTTGTTCTTCTTCCCTCTCTATACCACCTCCTCTCCCTGCCATTACACAGGACGACTGCACAGCAAGGACTCCCGCTGCCTTGATGCCGACAAGGAAAGTGACCGAGCCTCTGTCAACACCAGCTTCAAGCCACCCAAGTATGCCCTCACAGAGTCCAACAACCACGGCTCTATGTACCTCAAGATGGGAGCCGTGTGTGAGTATTAACTTAGTGATGCTTTGGGTTATTTTATATATTTTTATTTTATTTTATTTATTTATACTTTTTTTTTTTTTTACTTTTTTTTATATTTGTTTTACATTTTTTTCATATTTTTTTATGCTATTTTATATTTACATTTTTTTTACATTTTATTTTTATTTTATTTTATTTTATTTTATTTATTTATTATTTTTTTTTACATTTTCTCCATTTGTCCAATATGGTGGTGACCGTGGGTTGTAAATTTGAATATGCTTATGAAGTGGTGGTTGTAGGAAATTTTTTTTTTTCTTCATCACTCGTCTGTTTGACATGAATTTTTCAAGTGGAAGTTGTGAGTGATGGAAAATACATTGATGTTTTCACATTGTTTGCCATATACACCATACATTGTAGATTAACTATACATTGTTAGCCATAATCACCTCTTACTTCAGTCCATTCTAAGTGTCTATTCCTCTCTGGGGAAAACTGTACTTTTTTGTATCGTTCAAGCAAATTCCTTTTTACAATTTTTTATCGTGTCCTCAAATATATATAGACTCTATGTTTCTTTTCATTAATAAATATTTTCTATTTGTTTTTTCCAGATTGTTCAGTAATTTATGTATTGTAATTAAGTCTCCTCTTTTTCTTCTTTCTTTTAGTGTTGTCAGCTGAATTTATATTAATCTTTACTCATATATATATATATATATATATATATATATGTGTGTATTTACCTAGTTTTACCTAGTTGTAGTATACAGTGCCTGAGCTAGACTCGTGTGGTCCTGTCTCCGTATCTACATTAATCCAATTTTTCTTTCAGTTTGTGCACACTATTCACTTCAATAACTTCTTCTTTCAAACTGTTCCATGCGTCTATACTTCTATGTGGAAAGCTATATTTCTTTTGTGTTATTCAAGCATCTTCCCTTTTTTAATTATGTGTGTGTGTGTGTATGTGTGCTTTCGTATGTTTTCCCTGCAGAGTTTACAAGGCCTTTTGTTCCCTTCCCTGTGTGGCAGTGTTTGGCATTGGCAGCATGATCTACAGTGGACTAGAAGTTGGACAGTACTTTGAGCTGCAAGCAGATGACAGTTGTGCTGACATTCTACTGGTCATCTCCCCGGCAGCGAGGATGCTCTTTACTTTCATACAAATGTACTTCATCTTCCTCAACTCCAGGGTGAGTGGCAGACACAAGATATGATTAATATAGAGAATATCACACACTGAGACCCAAGTATCCATTAATCCTGTTTATACACACACGCACACAAACACACACAAACACAAACACAAACACACACACACACACACACACACACACACACACACACACACACACACACACACACACACACACAAACACACACACACACACACACACACACACACACACACACACACACACACACACACACACACACACACACACACACACACACACACACACTAGGAAATGCAAAGTTCTGAGAATGGGCAAGAGTACCAAGAGAATAGAAGTGGAGTATAAAATGGGAGATGCAGTGCTCCAAGGAGCAAGTGATGAAAAAGACCTAGGAGTAATAGTACAGGATGATTTGTCCCCTAGAAAACACATTAGCAAGGTTGTTGGAGTAACATACAGACTTATTACTAAGATCAAGACAGCTTTTACATATATGGACGAGGAAATGTTGAAGAAACTGATCGTGTCTATGATTCGTCCGCAACTTGAATATGCCACGTTGGCGTGGTCCCCACACAAAAAGAAAGATATAACAAGAATTGAGAGAATTCAAAGAGCAGTAACAAGACTGGCTCCAAGTCTAATAAATCTAACTTATGAGGAAAGATTGGATAAGTTGGGACTGATCTCATTAGAAAAAAGGAGAGAAAGGGGAGACTTGATAGCGGTGTATAGAACAATGAATGGAATGGATAGACTTGACAGGGATGATTTGTTTGTGTGGGACACGAGAAATACAAGGGGACATGGTAAGAGACTGAAGAAGACAAGGTGCTTGCAAGACGTCAAAAAATATAGTTTTCCACACAGATGCATTGATACTTGGAATGGACTGGATAGTGAGACAGTGGAAGCAAGGTGTGTGCATCAATTTAAAGCTAAAATTGATAAAGAAAGATATGGAGACGGGACCCCACGAGTGTGAGCTCATTTCCCGTAAACTACAACTAGGTAAATACACACACACAAAAGGGGAGACTTTATAGCAGTGTATAGAGCCTCAAAAGGTCTGGAAAAAATTGATAGAGATGATCTGTTTGTGTGGGACGATATAACTACAAGAGGACACAAGAACAAACTGAAAAGGACTACATGCAAGAGAGATATACAAAAATACAGCTTCCCATATAGAAGCATAGAAGCATGGAGTAAACTTGATATAGAAGTAATTAATGAAAGAAATATTCATGATTTCAAAAGTAAATTGGATAATAATTTGGAGACGGGACAGTATGAGCATAACTCTTTTCCTGTATATTACAACTAGGTAAATACACGGAAATTACTGATTGTGCTGCGAGACTGATGTGAGGGAATGCAAATTATTATATGTATGTATGTAAATGCCTTGTCTCGGCTAAGATGTCATCCATGTACGTATATAGATTGGATATCCTGTCATGGGAGTGTGATTAATACATGAATTATATGATGATCGTGGTAATCTGTTCCTTAAAACTAATGTATTTTCTCATTTCATTTCCTGTTGTGCCGTCACCTCTCACACTAACCTATCACCTTCAGGTTGCTATCAGTCGCCATCGTATTATTGCCAGGTTCGGGCTGATGCACATGATAGGAACCAACCTCTGCATTTGGCTCAATGTGCTCGTACAAGAAACCAAACATGAAATCATTAATCTTCGCTTCGGCCACGGAGGACATCATGGAGGTGAGACTCAAACAATGGATTCTGATACATTGGAGATAATTTAGGATTACCAGAATCAAAAAATTGTCTGATTGTGTTTTAATGTCAAGTCCAGTGTTGTTTGAATTAAAAGTTTGTTGTTGTGTATTAGAAGAAACTGAACTTGGATGGATGTAGATTTATAATTCAAAATGTCTGATACCATTCTTATGTAATAACAAAACTTGATGAGAACTTTCCAAGACACTTAAACTATATATAGAAATTAATTAAAGCAGAAAGGACATGATACTGGAAATTCTAATGCTGTTTATATCTGAGGTTGGCAAAGGCGTGCTCCTTTGGGAGAAGTTTTGGCTCTTGGGAACCTGTCACTTTCCACACTGTCTGTCTCTAAATGAATGAATGTGTCATGAATATATGTGTGTGTGTGTGTGTGTGTGTATGTGTGTGTGTGTGTGTGTGTGTGTGTGTGTGTGTGTGTGTGTGAGTGTGTGTGTGTGTATGCGTCTGTGTGTGTGTGTTTATGTGTATGTGTTTTTCTCTAGATATTCTTTGAGAGCGAGCCAGTTCAGTTTACCAATGTGAGCTGAGTTGAGCAGTGAGATTGAGTTTAATATAATAATAGTCTTACATTGCAGGCAATCTGTGGGCTATCATCTTGAATGAAGGTAAGCTGTATCGTGTGTTATAAAGGTGAAGGGGTTGCCTGTGTTTTGGGCTCAATCTCAGGTGCAAGAATAATGTGCGGAATATAAAAAAAGAAAAAAAGAACAGGAAAATATGAGTGTTTCATCCTATCAACAGTTTTGTCACTGGACTTTTCTTTGTTTATTATGATATTGATATGACAAAAACTGGACAAAATTTTATTCTTCAAACTGCTTTCACATCAATATTTTTCCTGCTTTTTTTTCAACTGTCCTGTTTTGGGTTCTTGTGGTGGATAAGTCTTTTATGCATGAGTGTGTTATAGTATGTGTGTGTGTGTGTGTGTGTGTGTGTGTGTGTGTGTGTGTGTGTGTGTGTGTGTGTGTGTGTGTGTGCGTGCGTGTGTGTGTGTGTGTGTGTGTGTGTGTGTGTGTGTGTGTGTGTGTGTGTGTGTGTGTGTGTGTATGTGTGTGTTTGTGTGCTTTTCTTATATACTTTGCAAGGTATTTGTTCCATTCCCTTGGTGGCATTGGTCACATGCTTGTTATCGTCCTTTTCTTCTCCAAAAACTATGTTTGATATCATTCTCATTATCTATTATTTACCAATTTACCTTTGAAGGGCGGCGGCACCTGAGATACCAGGACACATGTGATGAATGGTTCTCATGAAAAGTTACAAAAATCATCATTAACCTCAAAGAATTCAATGAATTTTGATAAACATGATTCTTTGTATCTCAAATGCTTGTGCCTCTGTGAATGCCTATACAGGTTGCTTATCAATAATCCGGCAAGCAATATTCTGGTTCCATCAGTTTTCCGGCATGAATTTCAGAGCGCAGTTTCAAATTTCCTAAGTTAGCACATCACTGTTTTCAGGAGGCACTGTTTATGTTTATGTTTTGATGGCGCTGTACACAGAATTAGGTGTTTATTCATGCCGGATTATTGATAGTCAACCTGTATATAATAATGACTCATACTTGTGGGGTTGTGGTGTGTTAAAAATGCAGATTTCTTAGAGAACCAAAGGCTGGGCTACTTATACATTTGGATATGCTTACCATGGTAGAAATATACATATTTACACTACATGAATATCATATCATTAACCAGTTTCAAATAGAAGAGATTATATATGATTGATGTGTGAACCTCTCTAAGCTAAGGACCTAAACTTCATGTGTCTTTCCAAACCCTCTCTTTTTTACCAACATTTTGTGATAGTATAAAGTCTGATATTTGATCCAGGTACTTATTATGAAAACTCTAATATCCTCTGATCTCATCTGACACCTTCTCCTCGGAACTTTTTTTTAAAGGGATTGCCATAATGTAAGTGTTCATTTGGTTCTGTCCTCACACTCAACTCTTCAGTGTTCATCCTTCTATCTACCTCTTCTTTCAAGTATTCCAACACTCTTCTTCTTTTACAGAGTCCTTTCTCACATACAATATCCATTCCACTCCTTGTCATTTCCTTAATTTGCTTCCCTTTCTAAGTTACTGAACAACCTGAGCATGCTGTGTTTAACCACCTCCACCTCTCATCAATTAATTCCTTCACCCTAATCATGGTAGTGCCTCAGTGGTGCAGTGGTTAGCACGTCTCACTGCGAATCCGCTGGCCTGAGTTCAATCCCAGACGAGGACAGTCGGCACACAGCTCACCTAGCTGTTCATCCTCTCAAATGGGTTGGTCAATACATGGGTACCTAGGACAACCTGGGGAAGGTATACTATGAAAACTCAGATGTCATAGTGGCCGTGTGTTCCGGGGTAATGGATTAATTTCCACCACAGGCTCAAAGGCCAATGTGACGGGAGATGAATGGCTACACCTACAGCGTGTGCCTCCCCTTTACCTAACCAGACACACTAAACCCTGTATACACACCTTCATTGCTTTAATCACAAGTCATCTCTGAAGTAACTCATCTCCACTGCCTGGATCCTACACCTCAGACCTTCATGTTGCATCCATGTCACACTTGTATCCGTCATGTGTTAACACCATTATGATGTCATATTCTATTCTTACTGTCCTGTCCTTCAAGGTACACACCAATGATCTTAACACTTGCCTCCATCATTGTAAGGTTTTCTCTCAAACTGTTCCTTCCACACTTCCATGATTGCATTAACTGTTTTTATTTTTTCCTTAATGACAATAAATCATACTCTGACAATGACTTATAATTCAATATGACAAGAACTCAGACTCTGTTTCCTGAAGACAATAACTTATCCCTATTGGCTTTTTTAGACAAATTCATTTTAATTTTTATGACATTTACAAGAGAATAAATCTTCCACACATAAACACACACACACACACACACACACACACACACACACACACACACACACACACACACACACACACACACACACAGAATATTTGGTAGTTCAGTGTTAACAAACCTGTCACTCGGCAGGCTTGAGTTTGAGCCTCACTCAAGGTGCAAAGTTTCACTGATGACCAAGCAATAACTGTCCTCCTTGAACAAGAGGATAAGAACATAAGAAATGAGGAGACTGCAAGAGGCCAGTTGGTGACCTACACGAGGCAGCTCCTTGTCCCCCACCCTTGGAATAATCCAATATTTAGCCATCCCACCTGTCATCCCTATCCATACTCTGATCCAACTGTCTTTTAAAGCTATCTATTGACTCAGCACTTACTACGTGTCTACCCAGCCTATTCCAATCGTTCACCACTCTGTTAGTGAACCAATATCTACCTATGTCTGTCCTGAATCTAAGTTTTTCTAGCTTGTACCCATTTCCACGTGTCCTATCCTGACTACTAATTTCTAAAACCTGATCAATTTTTCCCTTTTCCTTTTACCCATTTGTAAACCTCAATCATATCCCCTCTTGCCCTCCTTCTCTCTAGGGAGTGGAGATTAAGACGTTTTAACCAATCTTTGTAGGCTAAATTTCTCAGCCCCTGAATCATCTTGGTCATTCTTCTCTGAACTGCCTCCAAGGAGCCTATATCCTTCCTATAATAAGGGGACCAAGATTGAGCTGCATAATCTAGGTGGGGTCTAACTAGCGCTAAATACAACCTCAGAATGACTTCAGAACTCCTGTTTGTCACACACCTACCAATAAATCCCAGTATCTTGTTGGCCCTATTTCTAACTATAATACACTGTTCCCTGGGACGCAAATCACTGCTTATTTGAACTCCTAAGTCCCTCACACTATATGACTTTCCTAAGGTTGTGTTATTTAATGTGTAGTCTACATGCCTATTACCTTTACCTACGCTCATAATGCTACACTTGTTAACATTAAACTGCATCTGCCATTTCTCTGACCACTCGTACAGCCTATGTAAGTCATCCTGCAGCATCCTAGCATCATCTAAATTCTTTACCGGTCTTCCTATCTTTGTGTCATCAGCAAATTTACCGATATCACTGTTTATTTCTGTCTCTAAGTCATTTATATAGATTATGAATAACAACGGTCCTAGTACTGATCCCCATTCTGATTTCTTCCCATTAATCTGTACCCTCTGTTCCCTACTAGTAAGCCATCCCCTAATCCAGTTTAGTACCTTCCCACCTATGCCATGAGCCTTGACTTTACTTAACAGTCTCCTATTGGGTACTCTGTCAAAGGCTTTACTGAAGTCCAAATAAACTATATCATACTCGTCCCCCTTATCTATGGTTTCAAATATTTTCCTATAGAAGGATAATAAATTTGTGAGGCAGGACTTCCCCTTGCTAAAACCATGTTGACTATGTCTAATTAGCTTGTGTTCATCTAAATGTTTTCTAATTGCCCTTGCTATGATAGTTTCTAACAACTTGCCTACCACTGATGTTAAACTGATTGGGCGGTAGTTACTACTTTCTGCTTTATCTCTTTTCTTGAATATAGGAACTACATTTGCCTGCCTCCATAGCCTGGGAACTACTCCTGTGTCTAGGGATTTTCTAAAAATCATCGTGATGGATTCAACGAGTTCTTCTCTACATTCCTTAAGAATCCTCGGAAAAATGTCATCCGGCCCTGGAGAATTAGTCTTTTTAAGTCTATCTATTTCCCTACTTATGACTATTTCGCTTAATTTATCAACCTCTTGTCCCCTAAAGATCTGTACTGGCTCCAGTTCCCTACCCGACTCTTCCTAAGAAAATACAGACAAGAAGTATTTATTTAATTCCTTACTAATTTCCTCACTATTTTTTATCAAGCTGCCATCCATTCCTTTAAGAGGTCCTATTCAATGAGGTGTGTGTGTGTGTGTGTGTGTGTGTGGAAGGTCACAGCCTTACCCATAGATCAGTTATAATAAGCTACAAGCTCTCTCCAGGAGGGTAATGGCTGACTATCACAAGTCCAGTGCGTGATCTTCTAGACCATGGTGAATATGATACACACACACACACACACACACACACACACACACACACACACACACACACACACACACGCACACTCTTTCTCTCTCTCTCTTTTAATGGTGATTGCAATGTGAGAAGGTTGTTTCAATTTCCATGCAGCTTTGATGACCGTATTTACCTAATGTATTAAATATAAACCTTGTACATATTGAATTACCTTCATAAAGCACTACATAAGGTTTTATTATTTCTTCATTTTTCATTAAAGTTACATTTGTTAGATGGAATTTATAGTGTAGTTGAGTGTGGTTTGAGGTAAGTTAGGTTTATTTATTTATTTATTTGTTTATCTTATTTATTTATTTATTTATGTGTGATATGACGTGGGTTCCATTTCTAGTCAGAACTACATTGTGTATAGTTTTGGTGGGATTATTTCATCACCTTTTATTCTTTTTAAGTCGTGTTTTTGTCTTGCTCCATCCAGGGTTAATTGACTGACTGTTAATGTTGAGTCAGTTGTGATTTGTGATGTGGTGTTGGTATTGGTATTGGTTTATAAAGGGAACAGACTGAGGTAGCATGGTAGATATATTTGTGGAAGTTTTGTTTAAAATGATGTCTTAAAGTTGTGCAATTGCTTTTAAAAGTCTTAAGTCTCTCCTTAAATCAGTGGTTCCCAAACTGGGGGTAAGTTACCTCCTGGGGGTAATATAACAGTTTTTCGGGGTTAATGGAGGGGAGACAGAAAATAAAATATTTCTAGTGTTTTAATATAGCCATATACATCAATATTGACAACATTTTATGAAAGGGTTAACACGCCTAATGTGGCATGTTGAATTGGATAACAAGATGAACAAGTTTGGGAACCACTGCCTTAAATCAACTAATCATATACATATGTATATATGTGGAGGAAAAAAAATTAATGTTGCAAATATTTGATTCTCCTTAGACTAGTAGTTTATTGTTTGTGTAATGCTTGGATCTGGCGACAAGCGGGATTTTTTTTTCTACGTATATTTTGTTTTCCCTTAGCCAGTACCCTTTTAATGTAAATGTTATTTGTCTAGTTATAAAGTAATGCCAAAGACAAGATGGTTCTTCATCTTACTTTTCTTTCTCTTTGCTTAGTTCGTGGGACCAATATTTCAACTGGGTATCATAGTGACTCAGCTGTGTTGGGAGATCATGGTCCCGCCCTTCACCACAGCGGCCACGGTGGCCACGGTGGGGATGACCTCGTGCAGGACCTGGTGGGGCATGATGACCATGAAGCACCAACCAATGATTCTCACCATGATCATGAGGTGGGTCTGGGATGGAGTAAATATCATTTGATCATAAGTACAGGTAACTCATTTTACATGAGTTTAGAATACGTATTTTTGGTTTAATACTATCTAATAAAGCCAGTAGTTTTGCTTTAACTAACCTAACATAACCAAAACATAATTAATTCTCTCTCTGGTACATTTAACAGCAGTATTAATTAATTACATGTTTTTTTTTTGATAAAGCGATATGATCCAGCATCGTGATGTGAGTTAACATGTTCCTGCACCCGAGATAAACCTTAACAGTTACAATATTGCTGCCGAGCCAAATTGTCCAGTTAATAGATAGAGGAAAGTGATGGAAAGCAATAATGTAGATTATGTAAGCAAACTACCTTCATAATAGACCCATTCATATTATTATGATGGAAAATCTAGGTTATATGTAATATTGAACACTTCATCACATTACACATTAGTTTCACTTCTGGCACCAAATGGGACCACTCATTTTGATAGTATCTTCATTATGTAAGAACTTACCTTAGTAGTCATGGGTCAGGTGGCAGCTATGGAGTAGTGCTCAGCTCGTGACCTAAAGGTTGCAAGTTCGATCCTGGTTCAAGGCAGCTTAACTTGATGAGGGATAGCGCTCCTTCGTTAACCCTACCAGAACTATATGATTCATAGCTACCTAGTTTGGGTGGATTATTTCATCACCTCTTCTTGTAGTCAGTGAGTAATCAGATTTCATCATCTCTTCTAGTAGTCAGTGAGTAATCAGATGTATTTGTCCCTCTGTCAGATGTCTAACAGCAGCCATGCTGTAGCACACCCCAAGAATGATCACGGACAAGTGTTTAGCATCTATGAGTGTAGCCGGTCAGAGCTTATGGGAGAACTAGTTGACAACGCCTCACCATTCCTCTTCCCGTGCACCATTGAGTATTCACTGCTCAGCGCTGGTTGGTATTACAATGATTTTACTTACTCTTATTCTTTCTTTCCACACCTGTTTGTTGTAAGTTCTATGGAGCGTATAACTTGCCTCTGCTCATCTCTCCTTCAAGATAGCTGCAATATTTTCAGTCAGAGTTTGTTATGTAAAGTAATACTATTTATATAAGATCAATTTACTTTGTTAGCCTTTTAACATTTGCATCGTGTCATCTTTTCAGGTGTGTTATATGTAGTATGGAACAACATTAACAAGCCAGAGGTCACCTGTGATGGAGATTCTGACATTTCCACCTATGTTGCCCGCAAGGCTCGCCATCACTACTCGGTTGACTGTGCCCATGCCAACCGTGGTCTCTTCATGGGCATCCTCATCCTTGTACTCACTATCATTTCCCTGATCCTTTTCTTTGTTCTCATCAATAATGAAGCCTACAAGTCTCTGGCAATCATGGAAGCCAACATCATAGAACTCTCGGTGTATAGGTGAGCAGTAAGGTCTTACATTTCACTCTTTAAAAATTGCAGCTGACTGATATAAGGTTATAGATGAAATATTCAGTATTATTGTCCCTCATGAAATATCCTGTATCATGGGTGTATAAAGCAGACTTTGGAGATAGTCTTATAGGATACATCTAATCATTTAGTAAACTGCAATATACAGTTAACCAAAGGATGTTAGAAAATACATCACAGAATATTTTGCTTTGTCAGTTAAAAATTTTGAAGTCCATCATCTCTGTGAATAATAATACATATATGTAAATACATTGTTTTGATAAGGCTATTGAATGGTGTTGTATGTTTCAGTGTTGCCACAGTGACGGTGGTTGTGGGCATGATACAGATGCGGGAGCTGGAGTTTGTGCCGGAAGGAGACATTGAGTTGGACAACATCCTTCTCCTCATCGCTCAGACTGGAGTTTACATTTACACTTCCTTCACCATCATTGGTGGACACTTCACCATGAGTGTCAGTACTTTGTCTGTTAACTTACTCTTTGTCACTTATCTTTGGGTGAAAATTAATAAGTTGAGGTAGTTTGCTCATATGGAAAGAAAGAAGAGCGAAGAATTTGTTAAAGTATATGCAAGTGAAAACTGAGTGTCCTTTTAGGGAGGAAGGCTTGTTGTAAGATGGAAAGATAGGGTGAAGGAGCACATGCATAAAAGAGTTGCTGATAAAGGGATTGAACTTGCAAGGAGAGGAGAGAGTGTGTGGATGTGGAGAGGAGGTTTTTCTGCCTTAGCTCCTAAAGGGAATGAGGCATCAGAGACTATAGATAGAATAGATATATCTTAAAATTGCAGGATACCAGATATATTCTTTTATATTTCAATAATTTTAATGTATAAAATACACTAGTCCAACCAGTGTACTATTCTAAACATTCTTTTCATAACAGGTAGAATCATTAAGAGTCTTGCTATTAGCAGATGAATTGTTTAAGCTTTGCGGAATTTGCTTAAAATTACCTGAAGATACAGCTGACCTCAGAAGCTAAAATGGCATGTTGATTTTTGTTATAAGAAATCTTTCAAGAGTTGTGTATTGTTGCATTTTATTTTTTCATTTACTTTACAATGCTATTAACAGGAATCCCTGATGGTGCTGCCACTGTTGTCTGCTATCATCACCCTCACGCAGACCACCCTGCAAACCATCTTCATTTTGGATGCCACTCGGCGATGCTGTTACAACCACGACCAGCTGGAGCGCAAGCCTGGAAGGGAAATGGTAGGCTCTCACTGGATTGGTTGGTAGTATGTTCATGTAACCACGGAGGCAATCTGTTATGTCATGTACACAAGAAATTGGAAACTAACTAGTACTAACTATTACTGATCCTTAAGACATCCAATTTTATAATGTGCTTCCCCTCCAAAACCATCTACTGATCCTACTTCATCCTTAATCACTAAAACTACTACTAATAATAAAACCTTTACTCCCACTGTCTTCTCTCCTCCTTTCCCTAGTGAAACCATCTCTGATATTGAAGCCTTTATGGCAAAACCTTTAATTTATGTCTCACTTCCTTCTCTATCTTCTACCTTATCACATTCAAATTCCCATAACACTGTGTTCCAGCAGAAGTTCGTGCCCTGCCCCGTGACCCCCTTTTCATCCTCTTTCCCTCCCACCCATTCAGCTGAGACATCAGTCCTCCCCCCCACCCTCCTCCTCCTCCATCCAGGTTGGGGGACTTATAGCAACACACACTATATTAATATCCACATTTTATTTTAGGTTACCTTCCTGTTGGTGTGTAACCTTGCTATGTGGGCCATCAACACCTTTGAGACGTCTCGTGCTGATGCCCATCCAACACAGCTGAACTTCTATGGCATCTGGGCGTGGACGATCATCTCTCATATATCCATGCCACTCGCCATCTTCTATCGCTTCCACGTGACTGTCTGCCTCTGTGAAATATGGAAGAGGTCGTACAAGCTCAAGCATGAGTACTATTAAGAAGATTTAAAGGAATGTTAGGATGAAAGAGTTGTGTCTGAAGTTTTCAGAATATACTGTAAATGCTGAATTTTGTTCTTCTACATCAAACCTGATCAGTCTTCTTACTATAATACTAAAAATAACAATGAACTATGCCAAACACTTACTTGATAACTGTTATTAATTGTGCATATATTGCCTAATGTAATTTATACTGTACAATGCTGACAAATTTCATGGTGAGAATCTAGTTGAACAGAGATATGTATGTAAAGTTTGTAAAATTATTGTTATATTCCTATACATTCACCAGCATTTATATGGTCATAACAGGCTTTTTATCTTTATTTAAACAGTTGCCTTAAGGGATCTCTGAACTTCATATAACTGTCCACAATATTATGCAAGAAAAGTGAACCCATAGACAGATGACAGACAGAAATTTCTTGAGGCAACCTTCTTAAAATGAAACACATTATTTATTATTCTAAAAATAGTGATATAATGCTTCATTGATGCAAATAGTTTTGAACCAATAAAAGTTATGAATGTGAAAATTAACTCTTTAAATGTAACCAAATATATATCACCATAAATTCATTCCTCTCAAAACCTTTCCAACATCAATGATCCTTGACTTTAACTGTCTCTAGTCCTCCATCTACAGTAATCTTGAACCCTAAATATTTAAAGCATTCCACCTCCTCAAGCAATTCACCATTCAAGGCAACATTCATTCTTCTACCACAACCACCCTTGTGCATTTCATTACTTTACTCATATCTTCATCTTACACAATCGTCCAAATTTATCCACCAACTGACACAATTTTTCCTCTCAATCCGCCACTAAAGTCGTATCATCCACAAACAGTAGCTGATATATCTTCCACGATCATCAGAATTTACCTAATTGACATAAGCCTTACCTAACATTCTTGCTTTAACTATAGACGACATACATGTGAAGAAAATACTTTCACCTTCAATGTCTCTGAGTATTCCACATGGAAGCATCATCAATGGAGAGGTGAGTATCAGCAACATCCTCTACTAAGATGATGTATTCACAGTCTGCATCAGTCTCCTCCAACACCTCAACCACTATTTCACATGTAGGAGGACCAAGAGGGAAAGTTTTCTGAGGTTCATACATCTGGATCTTTTTCACAAGGCTGTCTGTTCCCAGGTGAGAATCTGTAAAGTAATCATTCCTTAGTGATTTAATGGAGCCTTTGCCTTTCATAAACCACACACTCTATGCTCTTGTTCTCAAGGATTACAGTAACATCAGTGTAAACTTTGCATCCTCAGAAGAGTGCAAACCTCAGCCTGACAAGAGAAAAGCAACAATGAAAGAAATATCCTTACGTTTCCTCCTTGCATCCTCTATTCATCTAATTCTCTTTTCTCCCCTTTCTCTCAAGTATCCTAGTATTCTTTCCTCCCATTTAATCTACCGTATCAAGTATAATCATGTACACTCTCTTAATCATCTCACTTTCTGGCAAACTTTCTATGGTAAAACTATCTGATGTTACTGTTTCACCCATAATCCTTCAACATTACATTTTTTCACCTTTACTAAACAAACCAAAATTGTTATGCTTTCAATACTTTCACCATCCATTCTTCTCTTATCAAGGCTTTTCAAAGGTAACTAATTTCTATGATGTTAGAGAGCAGTTAGTGGAAGGAATGAAGGCATTTTATAGGGAGGTAAGTGCATGTGTGAGGATAGATGGAGAGCTCAGTTAGAGTTTTCCTAAAGGAGTGGGAGTGAGACAAGGATGTGTGATATCGCCAGGGATATTTATTATTTTTCATAGATGGATGTATGAGAAATGAAAGTTAAATTGGAGAATGTAGGTGCAAGACTGAAAATGAATGGCAGAGGTTAGGCAGTGGTGACAGATTACACTGTTGTTTGGAGAGTATGAAGAGTGGTGGATGAATTTTATAGCGTATGTAAGAGAAGGAAGGTGATTAAATACTCCCCCTGAACCATATAGTTTTGCTAGGGTTAACGAGAAAGTGCTGCTCCTCTCACCAAGAAGCTGCCAGGACCCAGGGTTCAACTCGCAACCTTTAGTTCATGAGCCGAACACTGTACCACACATACACAGACAGACACACACACACACAGAGCCACCCGACCCCATATGAGAAGGAAGCTAAAAGTAAATGCTGGGAAAAGTAAGGTGATGGTTTTTGAAAGGGGGGAAGCAGAGGTGATGAATTTTAGTACATTTTATACAGTAGGAAGGTGTGAGGTACTTTTAGGAGAAAGAATAGAGGAAGTGAAAGACTGCAACTACAGTATTATTGACCTGACCTGACCTCACCTGGTGTCTTGTCTGAAGTTTGTTTCATCGCTTCACCAATATCTCGCTTCCCACCATTACCTGTTTCCTTTTGTCTTATGCTGTAAAAGTCAAAATAATCAACTTATAGTCCAGAATTAATGTTGTTGTTGTATATATTATCAAGTCAACAGGAACAAGTGTCTGAGGGATGACACATTTTCATACCATTGTCTCCAGTGAACCAGGAACATTTCTTTTTCTTTTTTTTAATTCGTAGGGCACTAGCGTTGGTGCATACACACACACACACACACACACACACACACACACACACACACACACACACACACACACACACACACACACACACACAGGAGGATAGGATCTCCAGCCTTCCACTCCTGCTGGGATTGCAAAGTCACCAACCCTCAGCGTACTCCCGGACCTATTTTACTGTTAGGTGAGCAGGAGTTACGTTTAAGAAGAACCTATTGTATCTTTACCCAACCTGGGATTCCAACCCAGAACATCTCGGCGGTGAGGCAAGCGTGCTAACCATTCCACCACTTCTCAACAATATATATATATATATATATATATATATATATATATATCTCTCTCTCTCTCTCTCTCTCTCTCTCTCTCTCCTCTCTCTCTCTCTCTCTCTCTCTCTCTCTCTCTCCTCTCTCTCTCTCTCTCTCTCTCTCTCTCTCTCTCTCTCTCTCTCTCTCTCTCTCTCTCTCTCTCCTCTCTCTCTCTCTCTCTCTCTCTCTCTCTCTCTCTCTCTCTCTCTCCTCTCTCTCTCTCCTCTCTCTCTCTCTCTCTCTCTCTCTCTCTCTCTCTCTCTCTCTCTCTCTCTCTCTCTCTCTCTCTCTCTCTCTCTCTCTCTCTCTCTCTCTCTCTCTCTCTCTCTCTCCTCTCTCTCTCTCTCTCTCTCTCTCTCTCTCTCTCTCTCTCTCTCTCTCTCTCTCTCTCTCTCTCTCTCCTCTCTCTCTCTCTCTCTCTCTCTCTCTCTCTCTCTCTCTCTCTCTCTCTCTCTCTCTCTCTCTCTCTCTCTCTCTCTCTCTCTCTCTCTCTCTCTCTCTCTCTCTCTCTCTCTCTCTCTCTCTCTCTCTCTCTCTCTCTCTCTCTTCTCTCTCTCTCTCTCTCTCTCTCTCTCTCTCTCTCTCTCTCTCTCTCTCTCTCTCTCTCTCTCTCTCTCTCTCTCTCTCTCTCTCTCTCTCTCTCTCTCTCTCTCTCTCTCTCTCTCTCTCTCTCTCTCTCTCTCTCTCTCTAAGACAAAAATAAGCTGATAACTGCACCACTGAATCTCGCAAAACAAAACAAAGATATTCTTCATCATGCATTGTAGCATCTTAAATTTTCAAACAAAAAAACCTTTATACTATAGTCAAACCGGCCTAAGGCCTTGGTCAGGGTGTGACCATCGTGGGGAATACCCGTGTGACAGCGGTGCCACGTGTCGAGATTTGCGCGCAAACTCAAATCAATTTCATATTTTAAAAAATTTACAAGAGGCATCTGGCAACATCCGGGTGCGGACTCACACACACACTGATGGTCAGGTCAAGGCCGCGAGCGTGTCTGGGAGTATTTCCACAACTAGGATTTCAATGTATTTTCAATGTATTTTTCTTTCTTACTTATTTCAGCTTATTTTATCGTACTTTCCTTCACGATATCATCTAAATACAATTGTTAAACTGCTTATCCATCCCAAAACGAAAGGGAAGTTCATTAATAGGTACTGCTTTTTATTAGCACCACTGTAAAATATGTATGCCACGTTTCTTTATATGTTTATATATGTCTTATCCATTATAAGTTTACTGTTTCTACATACATTATAATACTATGAATAAACGTGTATGCATATTTCCTGATCATGTCTGCCATGGTTTTACTTATATTGAAACATTTCTACAATGCGGATTAAAAGACACGTGGCAGGCCTGTAAAAGGGTAATTCCCGACTGTTTACACTCGCCACCCGAGGTGTATGGCTGGTCTGACTATAACATAATTCATATATTGACGTGTTAGTTGGAGCCTACCTTTGAGTGTTGGTAATACCCTGGTGAACACATGTCAAGGAGTGTTGTCGTAGTGCTTCCTCAGAGTACAGTAACAGTCTACAGCCAGCACACTTGTACTCACTGCAACGGTGGAACTGAAACATGTAATAATAATAATAATAATAATAATAATAATAATAATAATAATAATAATAATAATACCTCACTAGGTCATTGTTTCTATATGTACATTAAAAATTTGATCAAACTGCCTATTGTTTTGTTATGTGAACTGCCCAACATTGAACGTTGACTTTTCACACGATATTAAAACATTTATTTGCGTTTGTGAACATATATGTTGAATAAATGTTCTACTACTTGACTTTCCTTGCCACATATCAATCTCAAAACAGTTTCCTTGGATCTTATGACAACACAAATATAAGAGAGTGTTGTATCGGGGAAGTAAGGTTCACTATGTGGTTCACAGGAATATATTGTATCGGGGAAGTTAGGTTCACTGTGTGGTTCATTAAGTTTCAAAAGAGGTTCCAGAATTGTGTTGATGAAAGAATGTATGCTTTGTTGGAGCAGTCTGAGGGTGGACGTTTCAATTACACATTAAAAGTAAGAGCCACTCCTGTTTCTTTTCTGATCCGCCACCTATTACAGAGAGCATAGTTCTGAATGTTTCTGGTACATATAGTAGACCAGCCAAACCTGGAAATTAACATTGCATGTTAATATGAGGCATCTATATGGAATTTTTCCAGTGTGGGGAAGTAAAAAAAAGATGTAGGTGGATGCCATCTCAAAATTTGAATTTAAAGGTCATTTTGAAGGTCATAAAGGTCAGCGTTGTTCAAAATTTGTTTTTTTCCTGATTTATTGTGATAGAGGAGAGGACTCTTTGATTAATGAAGCTTATAAAATGACGTTGTTTTATATATTGCAAGTGAAGATTTAGTATTTTAAAGTGTTAAAATCCACAATTAAACCAAAAATGTACATATTTCTAATGTAAAACTATATCTGTTTTTACAGATCCATAACCTTCTTCCGGTGACCATGTACCCTTCTGCAGTAATTAAGTGTAAACAAGACAGTCATGGCATTGACAAGGTGTGCTGCTTTTTGTGTCAGAGTAGTGCAGGTGATCTTGGTGCAGCATCACAGGAAGGAATGACAACACAGTGACCATGTAACCTTCTGCAGTAATCAAGTGTAAACGAGACAGTCATGGCATTGACAAGGTGTGCTGCTTCTTGTGTCAGAGTAGTGCAGGTGATCTTGGTGCAGCATCACAAGAAGGAATGACAACACAGTGGTGGATTCTGTAATGCTACTGAAGCCAAATCAACAAGAAGGCAAACTGTCCCACTTCAAGGAAATCATGAAGAAGCCGATACAAGACTGATTCTGCATTGATGTGAGGCAGTGAGTGAAGGCTATGAAAGGCTGCTTATCAAGTACAGTGATACAGATGTGATGTTGCTTCTCTTACACTTTATGCCAGGCAAGACAGCTCAAGTATGGATGATCTCTGGAACAGCAAGGAAGAGGAATTGCTATCCAATATACACAGTATCTGAGAGACTCCCACTACCTATTGGGGAAAACATGCTTGGTTTTCATGCCCTAACAGAATGTGACCCAAACTCTGCTTTCAGTGGCCGTGGCAAGAAGACATGTTAGGCAATGTTCCATAGTCAAACACTCCTGTTTAGTGGGTATGGCCGTGATGGAGAATTTGCACTAATTGAACAGTTTGTGTTCCTTCTCTATGGTTGTTGTACATTATCCAATGTCAACCAAGCCAGGCTCAAGCTCTTTAAGAAGGCCAAGAAGAACCTTGAGATGTTGCCTCCAATTAGGGATGCACTCAAACTGCACATTTGACGTGCCAACCACCAGGCAAAGATTTGGTTGTAAGCACATCAGGAACACATCCAGATATCATCTCCACTGGACACATCAGCTTGAATAAAGGATAAAAGTTTCCTAGTTCCTGTGTGGACAACACTTCCTGCTATCCCAGATGCTTGCGTTCACCTTGTGACCTGTGCATGCAAATCTAAATGTAGGATGACTCGATGCTGCTGCTTCAGGCAAGGCCTCACCTCAAGTGCACTCCTGCCTGTGGCTGTGATGCAGCAGCCTAACCTAACCCAACAACACCAGTGACAAACACAACTTTTATTATTTTTTTTATATGTCTATATTTAAGTGTGATCATTTTTGTGTAGAGTAATGACATGACTTGTATGCATTGCACTTCAAACATCATATAACCCTAAAGCCTAGAATGACCAAGCATGCTTTGATTTTATTATAAAAACTACCTGTTTTTGCTGATTTTTGCTGTTTGACCTTGAAAATTACCTTGAAAGTCAAAGTTGAGGGTGTCATCCACCCACACCTTTTTCTTCACTCTATAACTGATTGATCTGGCATGGATGTCTGCTATTAACAAGTAATGCCATCACAAGTAAAACAAAAAAAAAAAAATCAGCTTTGGCTGGTTCACTAATAGGGTAATATATTCAAATTCTAATAGACATGTACTAATTAATCTAAGGAGCCACTCAGAACACTATTATGGAAATCATTATGAAAATAGTGTTCACCTTCTTCATATGGTAAATATAACTGGCATGGAATTTCCAGTGTCTGTTGCAAGCAGTACAATGATAGGCTGCCTTGCGCATGTGGTGGGCCCGCCGATGCAAGCTCAGATTGGACCTGCAGCTGAAATACATTAAAATACAGTAAATCCCTAACAGTATAAATCCTTTTTTGATCAAGTTAATAATAAAAATAATAATAATAATTTCATTTCACCCGAAGGCATTAAGATACCTTGATATTTTGACAAAATCCTTTACAGCATATTGAGATAAATTACATTACAACAATAAAAAGAAAAGTTAACATCCATCTATCTATCTATTGTCTATCTATCTATCTATTTCCATATAGTGCGGGGGATCAACTCCTAACCAATGTCTGTCTTAAAGTTAATTTTTGCTTTTATTTGTGTATGTGTGTGTGTCTGTGTGTGTGGGTGTGTGGGTGTGTGTGTGCGTGCGTTTCACTGTACAGTCTGCTGCTGGTCTCTCTCGAGAAAGCCGGCCGTCCCCCTATGGAAAGACCTCAGAGCTCATGCTGACCAATCTTTGGGTTGGACTGAGACCACTCACACACAACACACCGGGACAACGAGGTCACAACTCCTCGATTTACATCCCGTACCTACTCACTGCTAGGTGAACAGGGGCTACATGTGAAAAGAGACACACCCAAATAATCTGGCCCCCTCGGTTGTGAGCCGAGTGTGCTAACCCCTACACTAGCGGACCGTGTGTGTGTGTGTGTATTTACCTAGTTGTATTTACCTAGTTGTGGTTTACGGGAGGGGAGTAATCTCATGACCCGTCTCTACATCTTGCTTTGTCCAGCTTAGCTTTGAAACTATGCACACTGACGGCATTAACAATTTCCTCATTCAAAGCATTCCAGGTGTCCACAACTCTGTGAGGGAAACTATACTTCTTAATATCCCTTACACACTGCTCCTTCTTCAACTTCTTTCCATGTCCCCTTGTAGTTCTCGTTTCCAAGTTCAACAAGTCGCCATCCACTTCATCCATTCCATTCACCATTTTATAAACACTTATCAAATCTCCCCTTTCTCTTCTACTTTCAAGCTTTGGAAGCTCCAGTATCCTCAATCTTTCCTCATATGTTAAATCCCTCAGTTCCGGCACCATCTTGGTGGCCGCTCTTTGGACCCTCTCCAATTTTCTAATATTCTTCTTCGTGTGAGGAGACCACACTATCGCTGCATACTCCAGTCTTGGTCTTATCATGGAACTGATCAGCTTTTTCATCATGTCAGCATCCAAATACGAAAATGCCATTTTGATTCTCCTCAACAGATTTGTTACTTCTCCCGTAATTTTATTTATGTGCCTGTCTGGAATCAAGCCCTCCATAATTGTCACACCTAGATCTACTTCCTCCTTAGACTTCTCCAGACCAACTCTATCCATTTTGTAATCACAGTGCACTCTCTTTTTACTTCTCCCAAATTCCATGACCTTACACTTATTCAAATTGAACTCCATTTGCCATGTTTTACTCCATCCATCAATTTTATCAAGGTCCTCTTGCAATTTCATACAATCCTGTACATTCTCCACTTTCCTCATTAACTTTGCATCATCAGCAAACAAATTAATGTAACTGTTGATACCATCAGCCAAGTCGTTTATGTAAATTCCAAACATTACAGGTCCCAGCACTGACCCCTGAGGTACTCCACTAGTGACCTTTAGCCACGAAGAACCTTTATTCCTAATCACCGTTCTCATTTCCCTCTCACTAAGGTAGTCCCTCATCCATTCCAGTAACCGTCCTTCAACTCCTCCACAGTTTTTTATCTTCCACAGTAGCCTCCGGTGTGGCACCTTGTCAAACGCTTTCTTCAAGTCCAGGTAGACACTATCCACCCAACCATCTCTCTCTTGCACAATATCTATGACTTTTGGATAAAACGATAGCAAATTTGAGGAGCATGACCTTCCTCTTCTGAATCCAAACTGACAATTTGTCAACACTTTCTTTTCCTCCAGGTACTCCATCCAAGCATCCTTTACAATCTTCTCACACAGCTTACTCACTACACTCGTCAATGATACCGGTCTGTAATTCAGTGGATTCTCTCTGCTTCCTCCTTTATATATCGGTACAATATTGACTCTTTTCCAGTCCTTCGGTACCCTCCCTTGCAACAGTGATAACTTTAGCAGGTTATAAATCTTGTCCACCAACTGCTTCCTACATTCCTTCAATATCCAATTTGAAACTCCATCAGGACCAGGTGCCTTATTTCCATCCAAATTCTCCATCAATTTCATAACATCCTCCTGACGTACTTCCACTCCCATTAACTTTTTTCCATCCAGGTCATTATCTTCCATTTCAAAGTCCCCTTCTTCAGTAAAAACTGTTTGAAATCTCTCGTTCATCACCTCTGCCATTTCTTGCTCCTCATCATATAATTTTCCGTCAACCTTCAGCCCAGATATACCTTCTCTTTTCTTCATTTTCCCATTTATATGTTTATAAAACAATTTTGTGTGTGTGTGTGTGTGTGGGTGTGTGTGTGTGTGTGTGTGTGTGTGTGTGTGTGTGTGTGTGTGTGTGTGTGTGTGCGTGTGTGTCTGTGCGTGTGTGTCTGTGTCTGTGTGTGTGTGTCTGTGTGTGTGTGTCTGTGTGTGTGTGTGTGTGTGTGTGTGTGTGTGTGTGTGTGTGTGTGTGTGTGTGTGTGTGTGTGTCTGTGTGTGTGTGTGTGTGTGTGTGTGTGTGTGTGTGTGTGTGTGTGTGTGTGTGTGTGTGTGTGTGTGTGTGTGCGTGTGTGTGTGCGTGTGTGTGTGTGTGTGTCTGTGTGTGTGTGTAATGTCAGCATAAGAGCCTCCACCTCTCCCTATCCATACACTCCCTCCTTGCTTGTTCAATACCTAAACCTTTATCAACAACTCTTTCATGCATATACTCCTGGGCAGGAAACTTATGCCCTAACCATAAATCAAAAGCAAAACTATAAAAAAACAAGATATTTTTTCCCTACATCACAAACCGTTGGCGCCAATAGGCTAAATTTATGGAGGCTAAGATGGACTGCCTATTGCCTGTTATTTGGCGTAGGTTTAGATTTTTTATAGTGACGCCTCAAATGTTTACCAGATTACCTGAACACCTTGGAGCATTCTGGACAGGTGTATCCTTGGTGTGCCCTTAAGTGTTCAGCCAGCAGGGAAGTGTGGGGGAAGGTGTGGCCACAGAGGGAACACTGGTGACTGCCGTGAGCTTTGCCGTGAACCCTTGCCTCATGGCGCTCCAGTGCTTCCTTACGACTGAACCCGCGCCCACATAACTCACACAGAATATCACCCTGTAATGAATGCATACGTCATCCTACATACAACACATACAACCAACATTAGTATTGGTGTCATCATACAATATACTGCATACACACATGGCTACAGGCCTCTCATGGATATTATTACAGGTTGACTATCAATAATCCGGCATGAGCAAACACCTAATTCTGGGTACAGTGCCATCAAAATATAAACATAAACAGCGCCTCCCTAAAACAGTGATGCGCCAACTCGGGAAATTTGAAACTGTGCTCTGAAATTCATGCCGGAAAAATGATAGAAACAGAATATTGATTGCCGGATTATTGATAGGCAACCTGTACTTTAGACCAATTTTTCAGCATTTCAAAACACAAGACATTACAATACATGATTAAAAAAGGTGATTAAATAATTCCCCTAAATTATGTAGCTATAGACAATATAGTTCTACTAATGTTAATGAGTTTATACAAAGAAGCCTCGTTATATAAGAGATAGTAGATAGATAGCATGAGACAGATAGATAGTAGAGATAGTAGAGAAAGTAGATAGATAGCATGAGACAGATAGATAGTAGAGATAGTAGATAAAAAAATATAAAAATTTTGTAATTCTTACCTTGTTTAAATTGGACTTCACCTGATGCAAGGCTGCCAGGTGGCGAGGCAGGTAAGCAGCGCTCGGCAGCTTCACCTGTCGCAGAGAAAAAAGTTGTTGCATAATTAATAATATAGAAAGTTATTATATTCTATTTAGTAAAAAAAATTATGACAATCACAGGTAATAACTTATTGAGGTCTATTCACCTGTCACAGAAAAAGTTGTAACATAACTAACTAATAATATGGAAAGTTTATTATATTCTATTTGAAAAAAATTAATTATGACAATCACAGGTAATAACTTAATGAAGTTCTATTCATCTTTGGAAGCTCCCATATAACTACAGATAACTCTAGTTTTACATGAGTTTAAAATAGTTTTTACTTTAACATGATGTCAAAAAGCCATTATTTTTGCTTTAATTTCACGATTATAATGTGTCATGAAAGTTATGTATGAATATATTATCTTGAGAATATTTCTGTCAATAGAGTGAGGCATTAAAGCTGCTGCTGCTGCTGCTGCTGCTGATGATGATGATGATGATAATGTTATCCTTACCAGACATAAGTTGCACGTGACAGGAGTATTCTTGTAGCAGACATTGACGTGTTTAATATATTCTCGTCTCAGCAGGAAAACATGAAGACATCCTTTGCATTTGTATCTAACTTTCTCACGTTCCATTCTTTTCATCTGATTACATTTATGGTTCAAGATGGCTTTCTTTGTGGCAAATTCTTGTTTACATTTATGGCATTTTTTCCTTATTGTTTTTGGTGGGAGTCGAAATTGATGTACTGATGGTGGTGGATCTATTTTATCACACTCTGTCTCTGTATTCTTGTTCTCATCTTCATAATACTCAAAATCATCCCACTTTTTAGCTGTTTTTCTCCTCTTTGTTACAAGTCTTTGAGGCGAGGGAGCTGCAGGAGTCATAGCGATTTCCTCTTGCTTAATACAAAGGTTTTTCTGGCCCTGTTTCAAGGTATCAGTAGAATATTTATGATTTTTAAGGACACTGTTATCACTGTTCAACTTGTTACTTTTAGTGATACTATCTTTCACACTTAACAAGGCACCTGATATTAAACTCTCAGTGCAATGTTGATGATGACCTGACACACTAACTGGGTCATTATTCTTGTGGTATTCATGATCACAAAGAGTCTGTAATGGATATGATAATACTTTACTGTCTGTATCACAAGCTTGGTCTAATTTCTGTCCTTCTCCATTGCTTACAGATTCTTTCACAACAGAAGCTTCACTATTAACATCAACACCACCACTTCCACCATCACCATTTGCATGTAAAGTCTTCCCTCCTACAGTAGCAGTTTTGTCTCTACCCTCATAGAGTCTCAACAGAGCTAATCTTTGTTTCTGTAGTTGGTGTGCATGGTAATCAAGGCCTAACACTAATCGATAACACCTAAAACAGACCCATGTGAGTTGTACAAACGTCTCACAGGCCATCAACACCTCCTCTAATGCTTGTGTTACTGCCCTGCCGGAGTGCTTTAGACGATTGCTACCCTTCACCCACCGGCTCCCAGCTAACTGCCGGCCACACACGCAACACTCCTCTGATGGACTTGTAATCTCCATGGCATCTGAAATAATATAGAGAGTGGAAATTATTTAATAAGTCTATGTATGGGAGATTATTTTATTCAATTTTTATTCGTTCCATTTTCCTGATCATTGTTTATTATCGTGACATCAAGGATAAAGAATGCAGTGTGTGTGTGTGTGTGTGTGTGTGTGTGTGTGTGTGTGTGTGTGTGTGTGTGTGTGTGTTGTGTGTGTGTGTTTACAAGTCAAGTTTTTTACGATGAAAAACCTTCATCTTTATCCTTGTAGGTCATCATGTCCTAACACTTCTTAAACTGTGCCTAACACGCTATAATTAACACTCTTGGATGTAAACAAATAATTACGGTGTTTTTTTCTAATTTTTTCGTAGTTTTTTCCGTATTTCGTTGTTTTATGGTTTATTTAGGCTTTACTTTCTTTTTGAATAATTTTTATATATTCTATTATATGGTTTATATTGGTTTAATTTCATTATTATTGCTTTTATTCTAGTTTTCGATTTTATGATTGACCTAAGAAATAAAAAATTTCATGAAATAAATACGAATCAAATATAACAAATGTTTATGTAAGAAACGGTTAGGTATTTCAGATGATTTTTTAAAGTATATATAATTGCTTTTCTGTTTATAATAAAAATCTTAATTTTGGTTTTATATATACGTGATCCAGCAGTCAACGCACGACCGCCATTTATGGTACCTGTTGGAACTTATTCATATTTTTATATTAGGTTATTTACACTTAATAGGTAATGTTTTCTTTATATCCAACCACTGTTAATGGTGAGGAATAATGTTTTACTGCTCAAATAGACATGAAGAGGAATAGAGAAGGTGTAAAACGAAGAAATAATATCACCTATCCAGTATACCGACATACCAGTATTTTCGGGGTGGTATTACAGGTATTACAGGTATTACATGTATTAGAAGCCCTTCGGTATACCAGTATTTTTGTCTATATCGCACATCCCTAGTGCTACTTTCAGCCTTTCAGCCCGTCAGACCACCAAAACACACTCATAACACAACACACTCAACTTCATTTTTATCTTTGTAGGTCATGTCCTAACACTTCTTAAACTGTGCCTAACACGCTATAATTAATACTCTTGGATGTAAACAAATAATTACCAGTTTTTTTCTCATTTTTTCGTTATTTTTTTCCGTTTTTCTTTGTTTTGTTGTTAATTTAGGCTTTACTTTCGGTTTCAATCATTTTTTTATATTCTATTCTATGGTTTATATTGGTTTAATTTAATTATTATTACTTTATTCTATTTTTTGATTTTATAGTTCACCTTAGAAATAAACATTTTTCATGAAATAAATACGAATCAAATATGTTGTTGTTTTTTTTCATTAAAAGGGTAATGGCTAAGGGAAAACAGAAATAAGTAAAAAAAAAATCCCGCTTGTCGCCAGACCCTGTAAAGAGGACAGTAGGAGAATAGAAGCAAGGGGTGGAGATCCAGTTAACATTAGAGGTGTCTTGACACTCCTCCTTTGAAAGAGTTTAAGTCATAGGCAGGTGGAAAAACAGACAAAGGAAGAGAGTTCCAGAGTTTACCAGTGTAAGGGATGAAAGAGTGAAGATACTGGTTAATTCTTGCATTAGGAAGATGGACAGAATAAGGATGAGAAGAAGTAGAAAGTCTTGTGCAGCGAGGCTGCGGGAGGGGGGGAGGCATGCAGTTAGCAAGTTCAGAAGAGCAGTCAGCATGAAAATAGCGGTAAAAGATAGATAAAGATGCAACATTGCGGTGGTGACTTAAAGAATCAAGAAAGTCAGTTAGAGGAGGAGAGTTGATGAGGCGAAAAGCTTTAGACTCCATCCTGTTTAATAAAGCTGTATGAGTTGAGCCCCCCCAGACATGTGAGCCATACTCCATACATGGGCGGATAAGGCCCCTGTACAGAGCAAGCAGCTGAGAGGGAGAGAAAAATGGATGCAGACGCCATAGGACACCTAACTTCTTGGAAGCTGATTTAGCAAGAGTAGAGGTATGAAATTGCCAGTTTAGATTTTTAGCAAAGGATAGACCGAGTGTGTTTAATGTGGAGGAGAGGGGAAGTTGAGTGTCATTGAAGAAGAGGGGATAGTTATCTGGAAGGTTATGTCGAGTAGATAGTTGTAGAAATTGAGTTTTTGAGGCATTGAACAAAACTAGGTTTGCTCTGCCCCAATCAGAAACAAGTGAAAAATCAGAAGTTAAGCGTCCTATAGCATCTCACCTTGAGTCATTTAATTCTTGTTGGGTTGGGCGTCTGTTGTACAACGTTGAAAAATGCAAGGTGGTGTCATCAGCATAGGAGTGGATAGGGCATTGAGTCAGATTTAGGAGATCATTGATGAATAATAGAAAGAGAGTGGGTGATAAAACAGAACCCTGAGGAACACGACTGTTGATAGTTTTAGGAGAAGAACAATGACCGTCCACTACAGCAGCAATAGACCGGTCGGAAAGGAAACTAGAGATGAAGATACAGAGAGAAGGATAGAATCCATAGGAGGGTAGTTTAGAAATTAAAGATTTATGCCAGACTCTATTGAAGGCTTTCGATATGTCAAGGCTGATAGCAAAGGTTTAACCGAAGTCCCTAACAAATGATTATGTAGAAAACAGTTAGGTATTTCAGTCGATTTTTTAAAGTATATATAATTACTTTTCTTTGTATAATAAAAATCTCAATTTTGGTTTTATATATACGTGATCCACCAGTCAACACATGGCCGCCCTCTTACTGTACCTGTTGGAACTTGTTTCTATTTTTATATTAGGTTATTTATGCTTAATTAGTAATGTTTTCTTTATATCCAACCACTATTTATGATGAGGAATAATGTGTTACTGCTCCTCCAAGCCTCAAGATTACATGTAGAGGAACAGGGAAGGTTTAAAACGAACCGCAAGATAGCGGCCGTGTCTTGGCTGGTGGATCACGTATATATAAAACCAAAGTTGAGATTTTTGTTATACACAGGAAAGCAATTATATATACTTTAAAAAATCGTCTGAAATACCTAACCGTTTTCTACATAATCATTTATTATATTTGATTCGTATATATTTCATGAAATTTTTTATTTCTAAGGTCAATTATAAAATAAAAAAATAGAATAAAGCAATAATAATGAAATTAAATCAATATAAACCATAGAATAGCATATATAAAAAAATATTCAAACACAAAGTAAAGCCTAAATAAACCATAACACAAAGAAAAACAGAAAATACAATGAAAAAAATTTGAAAAAAACACCGTAATTATGCGTTTACATCCAAGAGTGTTAATTATAGTGTGTTAGGTACAGTGTAAGAAGTGTTAGGACATGACGACCTACAAGGATATAAATGAAGGTGAGTGTGGTGTGTTATGAGTGTGTTGTGAGTGTGTTTTGGTGGGCTGACGGGATGACAGGCTGACGGTAGCACTAGGGATATACACCTTTTTCCTTCCTTTCTAAATCTATTTGAGGGAAGGAGGAGCAGTAACACATTACTCTTCACCATGTATAGTAGAAGGATTGAGAAAACAGTGCCTATTAAGCGTAATAACTTGATATAACATCACAAAACAGGTCACAGAAGAAGAAGAGTAGGATGGCGGACGTGACAAAAGCGGAAGAGGTCACAGAAGAAGAAGAAGAGCAAGATGGCGGACGTGTTCGATGACGTATATATAATTCCAAAATATTTTTTTTTGTTATACACAGAAAAGCAATCATATATACTTTAAAAAATCGAGTGAAATACCAACCAGGCTTCTACATAAACATTTGTTATATTTGATTCGTATTTATTGCATGAAAAATGTTTATTTCTAAGGTCAATCATAAAATCAATAAATAGAATAAAGCAATAATAATGAAATTAAACCAATATAAACCATAGAATAGATCATATAAAAACTATTCAAACCGAAAGTAAAGCCTAAATAAGCCATAGAAAAAAGAAAAACGGAAAAAACAATTAAAAAATGAGAAAAAAACACCATAATTATTCGTTTACATCCAAGAGTGTCAATTATAGCGTGTTAGGTACAGTAAAAGAAATGTTAGAACATGACGACCTACAAGGATATAGATGAAGGCGAGTGTGTTGTGTTATGAGTGTATTATGAGTTGTGTGTGTTGGTGTGTGTGTGTGTGTGTGTGTGTGTGTGTGTGTGTGTGTGTGTGTGTGTGTGTGTGTGTGTGTGTGTGTGTGTTAACAAGTGTAGCATTATGAGTGTAGGTAAAGGTAATAGGCCTGTAGACTACACACTAATGATACTACCTTAGGAAGGTCATATAGTGTGAGGGACTTGGGAGTGCAAGTAAGCAGTGACTTGCGCCCCAGGGAACAATGTATTATAGCTAGAAATAGGGCCAACAAGATACTGGGATTTATTAGTAGGTGTGTAACAAGTAGGAGTTCTGAGGTCATTCTGAGGTTGTATTTAGCGCCAGAGTATGGATAGGGATGACAGGTGGGATGGATTATTCCAAGGGTGGGAGACAAGGAACTGCCTCGTGTAGGTCATCAACTGGCCTCTTGCAGTCTCCTAATTTCTTATGTTCTTATGTTCTACTTGTACTCAATCCTGGTTTACAGTGTCCCCCCAAACCCCCAGCTGATTAGGCTCGCTACGCTCCCCACTCACCCCCACTCCTGAGAGGGAGAAGGGGGGGGGGCGCAATTCTAGTGGTTGTCCCTAGGCGCCTTGTACCCTAGGTACGCCCCTGGGATGAAGGGACAGTAAGCACCGCTGGACCACTACTTAGGCACCAACCTATAAACTACCACAACCAAGTAATAATATTGAAATAAACTTAGCGTTAGGTTAGCCACGGAGGGTTAGAGTTAAGTCAGATTAGCCCTGCAGGGATAAGTTTGGTTTCGTATATTTCAAAATGCTAACTATTATGCCGTTAGCATTGTAAAAGCATTATATCCTACCCAGAAATAAATAGTCCGTGTCTCAAAATTAGTAGGCTAACCTTATCTCAATAATCCTCTAAGTGAGTAAGTAATTAAGTAAGTAAATACTCACCCAAATGTAATTAGAGTGTAACAGCTGATTGAAGACACGTTGTTATTCAGCGGTGGCGTGTACAATCCATACATGAGAATCAGCTGTTGTGTGCGTGTTATACGTGTGTAGCTGTGTTGTAGTGCCCAGGGAACTCAATATAATCTTAAACACATCTTGGATCCATGACAGGCTATGATACAGCTCGTCTTGTCACGTATAAGTAATGGCAGTGACAGAAGTTCACTTCACCTCTATAACAATAACACTGACTGACGTCTGACTGGCTTGGCAAGGTCTTGGTCTGGGTCGCCTTTATATTGGGATAATATGGAGTTGATATTAACGTCTTCTCCCGAGGTTAATACTTACATGTCAGATAGAATTAAGGTTGCAGAATATCATGCAATATATATCAACATCCGGAAACTTGTCAAAGACTCAAAATTAGTAGGGTAATCTTATTTCTATTTTATCCCACCTTCGGTGATGTTTTGGGGCAATTGATATTATATTATGGATTATGTACGTTATATATTATATACATGGTACGATTTAATACTGGTTTGTGTGGTGTCTGTCTTGGTCTGGATAGGGTCTTGAGGCCTCTCTCTTTCTTTATTCCAGTCTTATTTTTGTTTTATATCGTCTTCCACTTACTCAAACCCACACATTCCACAGTTATGTGTATATAATTTTCGTTTAAACAACTCGCTTCCCAAACTCTAGTCATAAAAACATTAATTCCTTAACTTAGATTTACTTACATGTGTCAAAAAGGAGAAAAAATGCAGGCTTGGAAACACTCGTGTAGCAAAATTCTTTCAGTGGATAATTCTATATAATCATTACATCCAGGAGTTTTGTTTATATGAAGGATAAATGTACCAGTCCAAATAAATTTCAGGAGTTTTATTTGTTTTAAATGATGAAAACCTTGAATAATTGAAACAATAATTGAAACTGTGCCGGTAATTGAGGATATACATATGTTAGAAAGACAAAACTAATACTGTCCATAGATGATTGCATTCACCACTAATAGCTATGGTGGTTACGTGACCTGTCCCTAATAATAATAATCGTTTTACGACTTCATTCTACAATTTGAATTGTTATAATGTTTCTCACTTCAAAACCTTCATTAGTTATTATGCTCTGTATATTTTATGCCAGTTTTTGTACTTCAAACGTTTACTCCCATCTAACTGCGGAGGGTATTGCAATTAAGTTAGATATTTTTCTTCACTAAAACTGGCCAGGATCTGTTGAGTTGTGGAATTAGGGCAATATATTAAACTGTTTGTTATATTATAGCACTTGCTTTGAAATCTCCCACTCTGTTTAGTTCTTCTATGCATTTTTATCTTATGATTTCAACCCAAAAAAACTGTTACGTACATTGCACTATTAAAAGAATTAAAAAAAAATAATTAATTAATTAATTAATTAATTAATAATATTAATAAAAATAAATAAATAAATTATCAAAAATAATAAAAAAATAAATAAAAACTTTAATAAACCATACATTTGGACCACAATGCTAAATAAAATAAAATACAACCTGATGTATTATTGTAAACATTTGTTAACAGCTGCCAAGTAGAACCACAACTGAAACAGACAAGACTAGGCCTATAGAACATATCATTACCCACTATGTAGTTTCAACCAAGGAAGTTTGCGTTATTTTTACACATTTAACCTTGATAAGTAAATAATATCTCATAGAATCTTCCATAATGAAAATATTATAAATTAATCACCCTGTGTGTGTGTGTGTGTGTGTGTGTGTGTGTGTGTGTGTGTGTGTGTCTGTCTGTGTTGAATGGAAGGACACAACTTGAATGAAGAAAAGTTATGCCTGTCAACATTCTATTTACAGACTTGCATAGGTAACCTGATGTCGTTAGCTTGGTTCGTGCCGTGTCAAGGTGAACAGACTAGAGTGAATTGTAGATCTTGGTTGGTGCAGAACGCATCACAATACTGCCTTTCATTCATCAGCTGCTCGGTCGTCAATTTGGCAGAATGTTGAGTTTAATGAGCATGTTATTTTCTTTAATGAAAGCAAATGCTGAGATGAAAACTATAACTCCCACTGCAGTTATAGTTAGAGGAGAGAATAGTATTTATGATATAACTTTTTGGGATCAACTACTAACTCGAACAAATGGTTGGCAGGAACAGATATCAAGATGCTTACCACAAAATTATACAGATCAAGTCCAATTAACAGTTGCATTTTATCTCATTATAGTATTGGTTAATTAGGTCAAGTAAAGGATTATAGAAAAGACACTGTCAGTTTTATCATTCTGCTGTTTAAAGAATTCCTACAAAATAAACATAACAGATAGATGAGTAGGAATTTAAACTTGTTCAATTCCATCAATGTTTTCATGATAATAAAAACCGAAAATAATTTTTTTGATGTCTTACTTATGACAGAATATTACTAAATAATATATTTTACAAATGTTTCCTAACTTTTGCAATTCCGATTTTATAAGGAAATATGGACACCTTTCCCATGATGAAAAACACTACCATGTACCCAGTAGTTGAATGGTAAGGATATATATCCTTTGATAATTATAGGAATCATAAGTAATAGCTGAGAGCTGAAGAAAAAAAAAAAGATCTTATCAATATATTCTAATAATGACACCATTTTCAAACTGTGAACCTTGTTTTGTCATCTATAAATCACTATAAATAAATTCAATAGCATTCTGAATACCAAAGAAACAGTCTCATCATTATCTCCTGGTGATAATGTACAATTTAATTAAGTTTTCTTCTAAAACTAAAAATGTTAATCTTGCTTTTGATTTTTCTGGTGGGGTGGAGGGGGGGGAGGGGAGGGACCGTGACTTGTGTACAATGATACACTAAGCTCTTGGTAATTATAATGGTATGAATTAAACCGCTTCAAACAACCTTGGCGACAGTTAATAAATATTCAAAATTAATCGTAACAGTCAGGGTTTTCAATCAATGTAATGGGTAGGTATTGCTGACAATGAATTATTCAACATTATTTAATCTTATGAGATGAAAAGGATGTGATATAATGAAACAGACATAAGAGAGAATAAAAGTGCATTGAAGGGAAGGAAAGGGTACAATGAAACAGACATGAAATTAAATAAGATTATGTTGACAGGGTAATTGAACCGGGAAAAATACTTATTGTATGACTGAACATATAATTATTAGGTTCAGTCATGTCTCTCTCAATTCATATTGTTAATTTCTATCGTAAGTGAATTAAGTTGCATGTCTTCAGAATGCAACAATATGTCACACTTAGCTTATATCACCAAGTCATGTCTCTCTACAACCGACAGAACTGTTCATGCTTCTTCACAAATATACATGAAGCAAGTTACAAATTACGTCGAGTATTGAATAATATTACATATGACGCACATCCACTTTCAGGCACAATATACGAGGCACTGAGTGTAACACAAGAAAAGTGCTGGATAAAAAAGAAAAAAAGTTTCAGCATCTAAAACCATTACTCTACTAGCAGCAGATCTCTCTATCTCAGTGTATATAATGCTTCGTTATACTGAAGGTAAGTGATATCGTCTCTACCATTACTATTACTATTACACGAACTACCACATGTAAGCCACTGGGCCTTTTGTAGCTTCCTTATATTGTTATGTTTTGATGTGTAAAGCAGTGTAACAAAAGGATAAAGGATAAACAGCCACACCTTAAATAATCTGGTCATTACAGCATTAATCAGGGAGTAATACGGACAAACGTCTCTCTCTCTCTCTCTTTCTGTGTGTGTGTGTGTGTGTGTGTGTGTGTGTGTGTGTGTGTGTGTGTGTGTGTGTGTGTGTGTGTGTGAGCCCAAAGGTGTAGTAGTTTGTGCGCTTGGCTCACAACCAAGAGGCATTGAGTTGGAGTCCTGGGTCAGGTGAAGACAAAATAGTTTTATCTTAAACACTGTAACCCTGGCTCACCTAACAGTAAATACGTGTAGGAATAAGCTGAGGGTTTGTGAACTTGTAATTCCAGCAGGAGTGAGCAGAAGGCTGGGAATCCTATCCTACTGTATGTGTGTGTATGTGTGTGTGTGTGTGTGTGTGTGTGTGTGTGTGTGTGTGTGTGTGTGTGTGTGTGTGTGTGTGTGTGTGTGTGTGCGTGTGTCGGGTGCTTCCTGTAAGAGACCAGCAATGGTAAAACATGTGTGGTATATAAAAAAAAATGTAAAAATAATATACAAACCACTTGATCCATTCCATTAGTGCACAATGTATTCCCTTTGTTGTTGTACTGATGCCAAAGTGTTAGGACAGTTGCAAGTGATATCTCTAATTGTTATCTGTCTGAAAACAGTACAATATTCACTGATTATTATGTTGTGGGTTTCATACATTACTATTTCCATGTTAGGAATATCTTTTTTTAATTCTATGATGTGTAGTACAATATATATAAACAGTATCTGTTCAAAAATGTACTTATTTGCAATGCTTATTAAAAAGGAAAAAATTTTCTCTTAAGGATAAAACAAGTGATTTGAATAGCTTTAAAAGATGCGGGTAGAAGGAAATTAGTATATTTATTGGTATAATATTTGCAGTATTTTCTACATTTTGATTTTTGGCACCTATCCATATCCATTGTGTCACACTCAGTGCCTCATATCGCAATACAATAAGTAAGACAGTAAACGAAAATATCATTTCATGATAGGTTCCTTTTAAAAAATGCAAAAGCTATAAAGGACATCAATGTTTTACACAACAAACAAGTCAATTATTTTCCTATTCAAATACCTATCATGACAGTACTCAGCATATAAAATGATATTATGGAAAATGAAGGGCTAGTAATCTCCTACATAGATACTTCGCAGTTGAAACTTACTATTTAAAACCTCTTCCAGTCCGGCTAGAAAAGTAGGAAGTACAAGTACCTATAGAAACACCAATTCACGAGACCAAAAGAACTTCATTATCTTCACTGGAATGGCAGAATAGATGTAGGATTACTGTTCTAATACAATAGCAGCGTCAACAAGACAATTATAGGCAAGAATAACAGTGATGGCGATGGCTATTGCTCTCGCTCTCTCTCTCTCTCTCTCTCTCTCTCTCTCTCTCTCACACACACACACAGTTGGCATTGAACAACTTGCAAAGCGATTACTACTATGCAACTTTAGGCAACTTTTGCATCTAATTATCTTGCAAAAAAAAATTAAATAATAATAAAAAGTGACCACTCCACTGGATTAAGTTTTCAATGCCAGACTGTTTTGGAGATTTCAACATTGTAAAGAGTACGAGTAATGTTAGTTAAAGAGAAGAAATATAGATTTCAATATTGTAAAGAGAAGAAATATAGAAAATTTCAATATTATAAAGAGCACAAGTAATTTTAAAGAGAAGAAATATAGAAGATTTCAATATTGTAAAGAAAAGAAATATAGAATGAGGGGTTTTGAGCCTGAAATGAAGGGAGGTAACTTTAAAAGCACTGCTACTTATAATCACTGACACATGCTGATAATGGAGGGAAAAACAATTTGGTGGTGAAATTATCCACCAAAGTGATATGGCATGCTATTAATTAACAAGACTCAACCATCAACAACAACCATATCACAGCAATAAAAGATATAAGCTGTGTATCGCGTCATCTATCTACGGTAATTATGGGATACATATGATAGTATAAAAGCACTATTCCTGCATCTATTACTAGCTATCTTAAGTCTGTAGAATGGAAGTGGAGTGTAAATAAATGTACCAAGCTGATAATATGAAAAATTATACAACCCACCCAAGACTATGGAAAGGGAATTAATAAATAACAAAGAATAGTCATCCTGTTATATGGTTCCCTGTACAGCGAAAGGGAAAATTCCGACTTACACTGACATGAATAATCTAATTGTTTTCTTACATTAATAACAGGTAAGGACTCGAGTCAAGTCAATTATCACATGGCAAAGAGAAAGGAAGCATTCATTCATTCATTCATCTGTCATTACCTACGTCAACATTATCCTCACATACTCAACACAGACTTACCAGTGTTGCTGCATAACATAACATAACATGCACATCAATCAATCATTCAAGCGACAAGACTGTAAAAAGTACTATATTGCACCATAATAATTATGTTAGTATAACAGTGCGTTATAGTGAGAGATAGTTTTATGCTAAAAATATTGCATAATCTTATCAAAGGCCTTAGTGTTAATAGAAACTTTGAAATTTCTGAACTAGATGAGAAAGTTTAATAAATATATATATATATATATATATATATATATATATATATATATATATATATATATATATGTATATGTATATATGTATATATGTATATATATATATATATATATATATATATATATATATATATGTATATATAAATATAAATATAAATATAAATAAATAAATATATATATATATATATATATATATATATATATATATATATATATAATACATACATACATACATACATACATACATACATACATACATACATACATACATACATACATACATACATACATACATACATACATACATACATACATACATACATACATACATACATACATACATACATACATACATACATACATACATACATAGATAGATAGATAGATAGATAGATAGATAGATAGATAGATAGATAGATAGATAGATAGATAGATAGATAGATAGATAGATATATATATATATATATATATATATATATATATATATATATATATATACACACACACACACACACATATATATACTTAATTGTGTACATTTAGTGACATTTATAGAAACTTCACTTCAGATTGATACTTTCCATTTATATATATATATATATATATATATATATATATATATATATATATATATACACATATACATATATATATATATATATATATATATATATATATATATATATATATATATATATATATATATATAAAATGGAAAGTATCAATTGTAATTAAAATTTCAATAAATGTCACTAAATGTAACACATAAGTTGACTGGCAACATTAATCGTTTCTTCAATTTCTCATACTTTATAAATGCAAAATTCAACAGTTCAAATTCATCAACATGTCTACAAATGAAAAGGAAAAAATAAATTACATAACATTAGCATGGCAATACTATATACATTTAGACACCTTCACCTCATGTCATAGAAACGCCTAATGCTTGCCGACACTTTTCATAGACCACGTACGAGATGCTGACAGCCGGCGCCACCTTCATAAAGTTGGGAGTAATACCTCGGTACAGACCAATCAGTCCTTCAGTAGCAAAGATGTGCTTGAACAGCCCCACCATAGTGACAGGAACAGTATGCACAACCCCGGGAGCTATTACTGTAATAAAAAACATCAATGAATGCTACACAATAAGTTATATTATATTATAGTATTCATAGTATGCAGTGACTTATATGTGAATTCTTTTACATTTTAGGTGTAATTTCAGGAGTTAATGTTGCAGGGAACAGGCATTACAGTAAACTAAAAAATACATAATGATGATAATGATGATGCAAAGTGAGCAACAATATTCTGCCTATGACTTAAACTCTTTCAAAAGGGGAGTGTCAAGACACCTCTAATGTTAACTGGACCTCCAACCCTTGCTTCTATCTCTCCTACTGTCCTCTTTACAGGGTCTGGCGACAAGCAGGATTTTTAAAAACATTTTCTGTTGTCCCTTAGCCAGTACCCTTTTAATGTAAAAAAGAAAAATAATAATAATTTCCTTGAGAAGGTTCCACCCACCTTGAGCTTGTAGTCTAGTTTGAACAAAGGCAAGAGGGTATGATGCAATCTAATAATAATAATGATGATAATGATGATGCAAAGTGAGCAACAATTTTCTGCAATATTTCCCACCCACCTTGAGCTTGTAGTCTAGTCCGCACAAGGGCAAGAGGGTATGATGCAATCTGTCCACACGATGATGACATTGCTCCACACCCGGTGATGACAAACACTGAAGGGTTGGCGTCACCCGCGTGGTGTTCAATGTAGGTCTTCTTAAGTGTCTCGTATATCGCAAGGTCAATGCCAGCGTAGGGTATAATGCCAAGGAGGTTTGGGATGTACCCTCTGTAGAATGACCTTAAACCTTCGGTCTTGTAGATTTTTTTTGCGGCGTCAACTACATTCTTATATTGGCCTGTTTTTCTTAGAGTCAATCTTGTTTTGAGAACCTGGAAGCATGTATATATGAGTGTATGAACAAAAATTTTGTGTAAAAAAGGTATATTAACTGGAACAGCATTTCATATTTTTAGTTTTTTCCTTGATATTCTTCTAAATAAAGGATATTTAGTTAAGGTGCCAAATGTCCAATAAGTTTCCATTATAATAAAGATATTTGTATTCCTGCAATAACACTGTTTTCAATATTATAGACATATACAGAAAGAATAACTTGTTAATAAGATAATAAATAATGGTACAGAAAAATAACATACTGTATAATACTAATACTATAATGGACTCAAGCTAGTGTATAATTACCAGAATAAAAATGTTTTGGAAGGAGGTACAGAGGGTAAGGAAGGGAAAATCTGTAAATGAAGAGAGGGTGAAGGAAGGTAGAGGATGGTACAATGTTGGTTTTTTATATATATATATATTATATATATATATATATATATATATATATATATATACATATATACATATATATATATATATATATATATATATATATATATATATATATATATATATATATATATATATTAAAAGGGTAATGGCTAAGGGAAAACAGAAATAAGTAAAAAAAAAAATCCCGCTTATCGCCAGACCCTGTAAAGAGGACAGTAGGAGAATAGAAGCAAGGGGTGGAGATCCAGTTAACATTAGAGGTGTCTTGACACTCCTCTCTTGAAAGAGTTCAAGTCATAGGCAGGTGGAAAAACAGACAAAGGAAGAGAGTTCCAGAGTTTACCAGTGTAAGGGATGAAAGAGTGAAGATACTGGTTAACTCTTGCATTAGGAAGATGGACAGAATAAGGATGAGAAGAAGTAGAAAGTCTTGTGCAGCGAGGCCGCGGGAGGGGGGGAGGCATGCAGTTTGCAAGTTCAGAAGAGCAGTCAGCATGAAAATAGCGGTAAAAGATAGATAAAGATGCAACATTGCGGCGGTGACTTAAAGAATCAAGAAAGTCAGTTAGAGGAGGAGAGTTGATGAGACGAAAAGCTTTAGACTCCACCCTGTTTAAAAGAGCTGTGTGAGTTGAGCCCCCCCAGACATGTGAGCCATACTCCATACATGGGCGGATAAGGCCCCTGTACAGAGCAAGCAGCTGAGAGGGAGAGAAAAATGGACGCAGACGCCATAGGACACCTAACTTCTTGGAAGCTGATTTAGCAAGAGTAGAGATATGAAATTGCCAGTTTAGATTTTTAGCAAAGGATAGACCAAGTGTGTTTAATGTGGTGGAGAAGGGAAGTTGAGTGTCATTGAAGAAGAGGGGATAGTTATCCGGAAGGTTATGTCGAGTAGATAGTTGTAGAAATTGAGTTTTTGAGGCACTGAACAAAACTAGGTTTGCTCTGCCCCAATCAGAAACAAGTGAAAGATCAGAAGTTAAGCGTCCTATAGCATCTCGCCTTGAGTCATTTAATTCTTGTTGGGTTGGGCGTCTGTTGTACGACATTGAAAAATGCAAGGTGGTGTCATCAGCATAGGAGTGGATAGGGCATTGAGTCAGATTTAGGAGATCATTGATGAATAATAGAAAGAGAGTGGGTGATAGGACAGAACCCTGAGGAACACCACTGTTGATACTTTTAGGAGAAGAACAACTACAGCAGCAATAGACCGGTCGGAAAGGAAACTAGAGATGAAGGTACAGAGAGAAGGATAGAATCCGTAGGAGGGTAGTTTAGAAATTAAAGATTTATGCCAGACTCTATCGAAGGCTTTCGATATGTCAAGGCCGACAGCAAAGGTTTCACCGAAGTCCCTAAAAGAGGATGACCAAGATTCAGTTAGGAAAGCAAGAAGATCACCAGTAGATCGGCCTTTACGGAAACCATACTGGCAATCAGAGAGAAGGTCAGAGGGAAGGTTGAAAAGGATACTGTTAAGAAAAGATGGGTTAACTATTTTGAAGGACTGTTTAATGTAGAGGAGAATAGAGAGGTTGAGATTATTGCACTTGGAAGGGAAAATGGAGTAAGTGTTTAAGGAGGATTGAATGACTCACAGATTACGAAAGAGGAGGTGCAAGGGGCAGTAAAGGAGGAGAAAGCACAGAAACATGCTGTAGAATGTCTGAAAAAGGGTGATGCAAGTATAATTGAGTGTTAGGAAGATTGCTAAGTGTGTGTGTGTGTGTGTGTGTGTGTGTGTGTGTGTGTGTGTGTGTGTGTGTGTGTGTGTGTGGTGTGTGTGTGTGTGTGTGTGTGTGTGTGTGTGTGTGTGTGTGTGTGTGTGTGTGTGTGTGTGTGTGTGTGTGTGTGTGTGTGTGTGTGTGTGTGTGTGTGTGTGTGTGTGATTGGGCGAGTGTATGTGTAGTTTTCTTGTATAAAGGTAAAGGCGATAGGTGTGATTATACTATTAAGTGTAGTAGTAAAAAAATATGTCTTGACTATCCTCCTTTAGGGGTTAGTCAATACAAGGGAGTAGTAGTGGTGGTAATGATGGCAGTAACAGACAAGCCAGTAGTAGTAGTAGTATAGGTAGTGGTAGTAGTAACAGTAACAGACTGCTTTCTGCTATAACTATATGCTAAATTTACCATAAGAATGTAAGTGTTAATGCAAAAAAAATAAATAAATAAATAAATAAATAAATAAATAAATAAACTGTCCACAACCTACTTCAAGAGGATATATTGTAGATTGAGAAATTCCACCGGCAAAAGACCCTGCAACAAAGCGTTCGAAGATGGTCAACTCTCGTTCCTTGCTTCCCCCAAACTGCATTACCACACGCTTGCCTTGCTCATAGGCGGCAAATTTGATGGCGGACTCAGGTGCAATTTTAAGGACATTGATGCCATTACCACGCCAAAGGGACTTAATGCCTCCCTCCTTCAGGAAGTATTTGAAGCAAGATGTCAGGCTGGAGTGTTTACTACCATGGACCTGTGAAAGAAAACATATTATTATTCTATTTTATTTTTAATCAATTTATTATGCCCGAAGGTGACACACATACAGTCATTGTTGTTAGAAGCAGCTCATGGCTTATGGCTTAACTCAACATTAATATCAATGATTATTTGTATTTAAATACAACTGGGTGCAGACCAAGGTAAATTAAAAAGTTGTATTGTTGGTGTTATTAATTAATATGAATGAATGCAGCACCTTAAATTAAATGATGGATGGTTAAGCTCTCTATTTTGCATGTGGATAAAAGAATACCAGTGACTGCATACACATACTCTAAGGCAATTATTCTCAATATTGTTGTTGTATTCTCAATGAGAATACAACAAGTTATAGTGGGAGTAGTAGCAGTAGGTTACAACTGCCACAACACAATCTTTCTCTTCTCATCTAACACTAATGCATACAACAAAAATTATATAATATGGAGATAACATTAGCGTCTTCTCCCAAGGTTAATACTTATATGTCAGATAGAATTAAGGTTGCAGAATATCATGCAATATATATCAACTTCTGGAAACTTGTTAAAGCAAAATAGTCTGTACCTCAAAATTAGTAGGCTAACCCCTCCATATTATCCCAAAAAAGGCATGAAAAAGTGATGTACAGCTTGTAAACTTGCTGCTTTAAGTGTCAGTGTGGATAATTGTTTTACCTGGAGATAGACTTTGAGCCGGTCGAGAGGTGCAGTACAAGTTCTAGAGACCATTCCAGCTACTCCGCCAGCTACCAGATGTCTCCACCACTTGCCCGACAACCATTCCTCCAACGAGAAGTCATCGGGGACGGACAGGTCCTCTCCAATGTCCAGGTTCTACAGTGTAAACGGTATAATGGTTAGTTTTATATATTCCTCCCATCCTATAATCCTATAATCCTATATCCTATAATCCTATATAGCACACCTACTATTCATACAGACTTATGTATACCCCAGTCATTACCATCCTCTTCAGAGCAAGCATGAAACAGAAAGATGAATCATTACTATGCTTGTTTGATATGACAGCAATATATGATGTTCATGACCCAATTTGTTTTGTAAAGCAATTCATCTTTTCCTAAACACACATGTGAAAAATGAAATGACTACTGAATTAATTAAAGATGAGTGAGTTCAAGGATGAGAGATTGAGATGATCAGTGGTTGAAAGTTGAAGGAGGGAGAGGAGAGAGGATGTTTTAGGTCTGGTAAATAAATAGGCGTCAGATAGATATATAGATAGATAGATAGACAGACAGAAAATATATTGCTTGGTGTTCCAGAGGGAGTGGTGAGGATAAGAGTTGTTATTATTGAGGGAGAAAGGGAAGGAATGATGAATGGAATAGGTTAGGGAAGCAGAGCAGTGAAAGATAAGAAAGATGCATACAAGAAAACACTGGAAAGAAATGCAAGAAAAAGAGAGTAAAGTATATAATGTAAAAGGAAGCTGAAATAAGTGATAGAAGAGAAAATGAAAGGTAGACTTAGACTTTAGAAGATAACTCACTGAGAAGTATTAAGAAGATTAAAACAATATATTAGAAGGTAACAGTACCCTTTTAATATATATATAAAAAAAAATTAAAATTAAAAAAATTATAAAAAAAAAAGAGGTAAAAATATATGAATTGAGGGACATTACGAGACAGCCGTGAAAAAAAGAAATGGTTGAAATATATTGAAAATTTAATGAATGTAAGAATGCAAGATGGTGCAATAAAAAAAATGAAAACAACGATTGATAATTTTTTAATCTGTTTCTATAATTTCTGACACCTTGTTCCTTAGAGAGAGAGAGAGAGAGAGAGAGAGAGAGAGAGAGAGAGAGAGAGAGAGAGAGAGAGAGAGAGAGAGAGAGAGAGAGAGAGAGAGAGAGAGAGAGAGAGAGAGAGAATGAGAATGAGAATGAGAATGAGAGAAAATGAGAGAAAATGAGAGAAAATGAGTGAGAATGAGAGAATGAGCGAGAATGATAGAGAGAGAATGAGAGAGAAAAAAAAAGAGAGAAATAGAGAGAGTTGTCCACCTACTGTAGCATGTCTCCAGTACTGAATGATGTCATGGAGGTTGGCTGAGGGATGGAACAGAAGGTAATCTCTCCATTCATCGTAACTAATATCCAATGTCCCATCTTTGTCCATTCTGAAATTAAACCACAAATGTACAGTATACTCACTCGTATTCTGCAAAACTTAACCTATTACTTTTGTTCCTATCGAATAAAAATCACCAGTTTCTGCCATTTCAACCCATTTCCTAAAATCCATAATTCCTCAAGTGCCCCTTAATAATAATAATAATAATAATAATAATAGTAAAGGATGAGGTTTTTTCTTTTTAATATTCGGTATGAAGGTCAGAATCGATTTAATCTCATCACAAACAGATGGAAAAATATGTATATCAATATGTATGTATCTCTCTCTCTCTCTCTCTCTCTCTCTCTCTCTCTCTCTCTCTCTCTCTCTCTCTCTCTCAATCAGAATCATTAGTTCCATACTTAGAGGCATGTTTATAAACTCTTACATCGAAATGGAAACTGCTCATTTTAATCTAAGTCATGTTTGTGTAATGCTGAATGAAGGGATAATACTATTTTTTCCCAATAACATAACCTAACCTAACTAAGGAAGGCGGTGTGGATGGCAGGACAGCACCGCCGCATTGTCCCTGAACGAAACTCAAGGTCTGGCGGGAGGTGACTGGTCGATACGGCACCAGCAAAAGAATCACACTGACCTAGATAACGTTAGATCTCAATAAGTAGATAGGGAGAGTTACTAAACTGACTTAATTAACTAACTAACGGTAAGTAGGTATGCCTCGCTCCAACCTACATTTTATTCAACGTTAATCATAATTTCAGTTCAACACAGGCAATCGTTATAACTAGTCTGACAATGCAAGTTATTTCGTCTGGCTCAGAACATCTAATTTCATCAAAAAATATAAAAAATAATAAATTAAAATTGATACGAAGACATGCTTTTACCTCATGTGTAAGGAAGGTATTTTTGTTGGTGGAACAAGTCAACGAGTCATCATGCAATGGGTGAAAATATTTCCTTTACATAATCTATACACTGTTTATGTGTAACAGATAAGCAAACAGTATGTGCTGATGCATGTAAACAAGGAGAGATGCCGATGTGTGTATTATCCGTGTGTCTCCCTACCATACACGTGCACAACTAGAGTATGTGTGTTTGTGAGTATAGTAGGTATTCATACTTGCTACAAATACACGGTTGTTCTGGAGGACGCAGTGAGATGATGCCGGCAAGGGAGGTGGAGATTTCGATGAGATTGTCCACTGTATAGGCTATAAGATCCTCGGCCACGTCTGAGATTATTTCCTGTACGGATTCTTCTTCTTCCCCCTCCTCCTCCTCCTCCAATAAAGCATCACAAAAGTCCTGGGATGTCATGACGACCGGCGAGTTGGAGTAGGAAGTAGGAGTAGGAGTAGGGCCGTCGTCTGCCCCGAGTCATACGATGCAGCTCAAGAAATCGTAGTGGTTGTGCTGGCAAGTCATGGACGGGCTTAAGAGACATGTTTTCTTTCATACAAGGCACCGACGGTTTTTGGATTTGATTCAGTTCCTACATAGCTGAGTGGTTCCCTTGCCGCGCCCACCCACACATCAACTCTGCCACACCTCCAGAAGGCTGTGAGAGTATTGAGCTGCGTTACCCGGCAGGAGTGTTGACATTAATTGTTCTTCCAAGGCAACACATCAAACATTAATCTAACGCAATCCACGGCAATGTAATGACACAAAGTGGATTGTAAGTATAATGTGACGCAAATAACTCGACGGTAATTTTAACGTTACTCGTGATGCCCATGTATATTTAGACAACAGGCAGATTGCGACGTTCAAGGCCTCGCAAAAGAGTGTCTGTCGCAATGTTAATAAGGGCGGTCCACAACCTCACCTCGCATCAGGGTGGGAGCGACTAGTGAAGTCATGAAGTGACTCACCAACCGGCGGCCGCACGCTGCTCAGCTGAGTGTGCACGTTTGTAAAACTGACTATCGTAGTCCGTAGAGAGACGAGTTTTGTATTTACCTAGTTGTAGTCTATATTTGTCTAGTTTTTCCTTCAGTTGATGTACATTCTTTGCCATTATCGCCTCTTCCTTCAGTGCATTCCAAGTATCTATACTTTTTTGGGGAAAACTGTACTTTTTTTTGTATCTTTCAAGCAAATTCCTTTATGCAATTTTTTCTTGTGTCCCCTTAAATTTCTAGTCTCTCCTTTTCTTCTCAATAGTAGGTCTTTTCAATCCGTTTCCTCCAGGTTGTTCATCAATTTATATATTGTGATAAAGTAGTTATGGCTGCTTCCTTGCGCCACGTACGGGATGGTAATATTTTAACATAGAACAGGAACGTTGAAACTTTCGGTTTGAACCACACTCAACTTTTACAATGTTAATTCTTTTCTCAACACAACACAAGTTTCCAATTCAACTATGTATGTGAGCTGTAGTGTAGCGGGCATTATTATTACGTTCATAATTGTTATCCCTCCTCTATTGTCTAGTAGTGATTCTCTGTTTGTTTTTTAAAGACGATACAAATACCTGAGTTACTATAAATAATATGTGTGTAAGAATGATGAAAGTAAAAGCGGTTGGCAGCTCGCCACATCATCTGTACACTGTTGACAAAACCTTCCTGGCGATAAAAATGTTTAACGTACGTACATTATTATTTAACGGTGTAAAGAAAGCATGGTTGGTGGTCATGTTTTGCAAAGGTGTCTTAGTAACAACATAAATGATAATGACCTTGGTGTAACTTTACTCAATCTAGCTAGAAATGCGAGGCAGTATTCATGTGTGGATGGGAAGTTAAGTGAGAGTTTTCCTAAAGGAGTGAGAGACAAGGATGTGTGATATCGAGATGGCTGTTCAATTAATATTTTCCTGGATGGGTGTATAAGTTAAATGAGTTAAAGTGGGGAATGTAGGTGCAAGACTTAAGATGAATAGAATGAGGTGGGCGGTGGTGGCATGCCTCTTTGCAGATGACACTATGTAGTTTGAAGAGAGAGAACAGGAACTTCAGAGTGTTGGATGAATATTCTAGTATATTCACGAGAAGGAAGATGAAGGTGAATGCTGGGAAAAGCAAGGTGAGGTATGTATATGTATGTATACATACGTATATATGTACATACATGAAATAATCTCGGCAGGCATTGGTACTGACATTCCCTAGATATCGTGACCTTACTACCATGGACTTGTGCCAACTTACGTAAAACCTGCGCCCAAAGGTAGACTTATGAAAAAAAAATAATAATAAATAAAAAAAACACTAATGGTAATAAAAAAAATAATAATAAAATAATAATGATGATAAAGTAATGTTGCAGCCAAGCTAACACTAAAGTTGGCGCAGTGTACAGGGATAGAATCCTTTCCCCGCGTGAGCCTCATGACAGACACTCTAAGATGAGCTATAATGGGAGAACACAGACCACCTCTTGGCTCCAAGGCGGCCAGCACCACATTGCCACTGAACACCTTAAGGTCGGTAAGCCAAGCAGCACAAAGCAAAAACAGTCCTTAATGAAACAAGAGTTATATACATTTGTATGCGAACTAAATTATCGTTTGATCTTAGAAAAAACCGAAAACCGTGTTAGACTCAATTACAGCAGCCTACGCCAAATAACAGGCAAAAGGCAAGTCCATCTTTGCCTCCATAAAGCCTACTGGCGCCAACGGTTTGTGATAAAAAAAAAAGCCTTGCTACACATTAAGTTCGTTAACATCACCGTCATACGTAAATATGTATGATGTAACTGAGGAAAATATATATTTTTAAAAATATGATTCCACAGCATTTTTATTTTTTGTTAATTCGATAACTCGTTCCCTATATCGATAAAAAAATGTATGATTCTATCTGCAACGATGGTTAAGATTTATGCGTTTTGAAGGGAAACCAGAGTTAGATCTGCAACGATGATTCGCTAATATATAGTTGTGTGAAATCTGCGGCAAACAAAGGTGGCACCGTGGCCTTGGTGATGTGATAACACACTTGGCACCGTGTTAGGACTTAGGGGAGACTGGCAACATTTGAATGTGGCGCAATGTGACTACGTACTAATACGTAGTGGGAAAGATGCTGCGTTGAGTATAACATGGCAACCCTCCCCCTCCCCCCCCCACACACGAACAAAATATCTTTGGAATGAAAATCAAGGCTCTTGGACATGTACCAAGAGAATGACACACACACACACAAATTGCACCCCGTGGTTGACGACTCTGTATGGCATCCGGATAAGCGTGGGTTCGAACCCTGCTCAAGTCGTTAAAAAGATTTTTCATCGTCCCCCTTGAACATGGGGATTGGGGGGGGGAAATGGGTGAGAGGTCTCAGCCTTACCCATAAATCAGTCTATAATTATGAAGTTTGAACTCTTTTGAGTAATGACTAACAATCACGAGTACAGCGCGTGATCCTCCAGACCATGGTGAATAACACGCATACAAATAATTATGCAACGTTGTGACAAGCTGATTTACCTTTCAAACACTTCCACGATATAACTTGCGGCGACAGACGTCAATTACTGCACAAACATTTCCTTGAAGGGAGCATAATATAGCGCTTTCAGTGTTCAGAGAGAGAGAGAGAGAGAGAGAGAGAGAGAGAGAGAGAGAGAGAGAGAGAGAGAGAGAGAGAGAGAGAGAGAGAGAGAGAGAGAGAGAGAGATTCTTACTTTCTCTTTCTACTTTTAACAATCTAGGCCTTGTTTTACGGATTATATATCCATAAACCAACTAGTCAACAAAATTTGCAGCAATAACACGCAAATACATAGTTTATTTATTTTTTTTTTTTTTATATAATTTAGTTAAATTCATGTTCGTAACCTACCTCTGTTGGGAGTTAGGTTGATGTTGTCTGGGTGGCAAAGACGGGAATGGCATGAAGGTTAATCCACACTGAGTCCTAGCACACGTCTCAGCCGATCCGTACACCATCACTAATGCCCCAACCACACCACTACTACGCCCACCAAGGCCACCAAGGGCCACGGAAGCACACACATTATGTTGGGGAGCCACTGTTGTATCCTGAACATGGTTTTGATGTATGGTGAGAGAACTGTGACGGTCTCGAAAACAATCTAAGTAACCGCCATCCTCGTCCGATGCGGTGTCTTCAGTCTGCATCGTTCACTTACGTAGTTGTACTGAGACTGTTTTTGGCACCGTATACAACCGACGTACCAGCCTCTACCTCACTCACTGCCAGGAACATTGAGTGAGGTGTAGGCTTGAGCACGGGACCAGCCAGCGTCACTCAATATGCCAGACGGTTCACAATGAAGAACATTTAGCTTCGTTTCAGAATACATACATGCTTAATTAACACAGCAGGAAGTCATACGGAAAATGTTACGTTATATAGCATTGCACAATGTTGGGTATTGTATATATTGTTGCGGCGACGCATTTAGCATGTAAATAGTGTTGTAGCAGTGTAGTTATTGTGTAGTGTAGTTGTGTGGAGGCAGGGACCGGTGGGTCACTCAGGCCTCCCTGGGGAGTGAGGGTTGACAGGTGTCAAGATACGGTGACCTACGTATCTGTGTTTTCGGCGATACGCAGTCGTGGTGGGGTGTGTTTGAGAGACGTGGCTGGTTGTTGGAAGGAGAAGGAGCGAGGGAGCGAGGGAGTGAGAGAGTGAGGAGTGTGAGAGAGACAGAGACAGAGGGATACAGCGGAGGAAGGCCGATCCTGGGCGAGTGAAGGGCAGGGCCTTGGATGGAAGTGGACAGGGTGGCCGGAGAAATGGCATCCCTGGCTTCCTTAGGCCTGTCCTCACTAAGGGAGTGGCTGACTGGCTGTGTGGAGGTTGTGGCCTGACTCCTGGACGCGTGAAGGGCGTGGTACCTTGGAGGGAAGTGGAGAGGGTGGCCGGAGATGGCGCCCTTGCTTCCTTAGGTTTCGCCTTCGCGAGGGGGGTGGGTGGCCAGCATGGCTGTGTGGAGGCTGCTGTGTGTGGACTTGTGGAGGCTGTGTGTTCTGGGTGAACCTCTTGTGGAGAACTCTTTGTGCCCTGAGTCTGTAATGTTGTGCTGTACCCTGTAAGCGTGTTGTTTGTAAATATACCAGGAAAGGAATAGTGTGGTTGTGTGTGATTTGTGTAAAAACACCCCTTTTCTCGTCTCGCCAACCCCCGCTACACGAGCCCCAGGAGAGCGTTACCTCAGTTAAGGAGAGGTAACGTGTTTTTGCGACACCCTGCCTTGGAGGGAATTGAAAAAGGGGGGTGTGTCGTAACAATATGTAGAAAAATGGCTCAGTTTTTGGTGTAAATTTTGGGGGTGTAAATATTTTTGAGCAGTGTTAAGAATATTGTAGTGATTCTTGTGTGTTAGATAAGAAACCATTCCCATTTCTCTCCCTCCCCCTCACCTCCATTCCCATTTCTCTCCCTTCCCCTCACCTCTATTCCCATTCCCATTCCTCCCCCTCACCTCCATTCCCATTCCAACCCCTCCCCCTTACCTCCATTCCCATTCCTCCCCCTCACCTCCATTCCCATTCCTCTTCCTCCCCAAGTCACCTCCATTCCCATTCCTCCCCCTCCCCTCCATTCCCACTCCTCCCCCCTGTTGTTTATTACCCTCCAGTGACCCTCAGAAAAAACACTGATGTAATGTGTTACGTAAAGACCAGAAAAGTAAAGTTGTAGGTTAACTTCCAGGAATCGTTATGGATTGAAATACAACTCCAGGACACTGATTATTGGTGGGATGTGTATAGAAGCCTGAACCCTAATGAAAAAACAATGATAATCTCAGGAGATTACTCACGAAAATATCTAAGTTGATAACACACATGTTAATACCAAGGGAGTTCAATTAGGCGTTAGGAGTTAATTGGAATAACGTTAAAAAAAATAATAATAAATAAAAATTTTTAAAAAATAATAAAAACCTGACCATACCCGTGTGTGTGTGTGTGTGTGTGTGTGTGTGTGTGTGTGTGTGTGTGTGTGTGTGTGTGTGCCCCTTAAGGAACCAGTCCCATTTTAATGTAAAAAAAAGAAGAAAAAATTTTAAACACCATTGAAAATATCTTCACTTGGGAACAGTGATCACTGCATGATGGAATTTGAGTACAATTCAAACATTAAGACAATGCTAATGAACCAGAGAATTTTCTATTATGATAAAGGGAATTTGATAAGAGGATGAAAAAATGTTCACACAAACACACACACACACACACACACACACACACACACACACAGACACAGACACAGACACAGACACACACACACACATGTACGTCGCAGCAAAGTGAAGGTGGGGGTGTACATGAAAGTTTATTACTCTACACGCTACACAGTGTACATGGTGTGGGTACGTGTAGCCTGAGGTGTACATGACCCAGCCCCGATGTCTACAAGGCTTGTGTGTTGCTATCCCGGAGGTGTACATGGCCGTGTGCAACCAGTGTACAAAATCCGTGTGCACCAAGCATGAAGCGTACGTACATACACGAGAGGTACACACAGCCATGGCTTGAGGTGTACTACATACATGGATACATAAAAAGTAGACACAGCCACAGCTTAAAATACATACATGAATTGCACATAGTATCAGGTAGGTACACACATAAACATCATGACATCTGCGTGTATAGATAACGTACACACACACACACAGCATCACTTACAGGGGCACACAGTTGAGGAAATGGAGAAAATTGAAGGATCAGAAGAGAAATAAATGGGCAGTGATTCAAAACAAAGTAGTAGAGAAAGAACTGAATTACACTCCAAGTAAGATTCACAACACCAGCTGAGCAAGTGTTAGGGACAAGACTACAGGTTGACTATCAATAATCCGGCAACCAATATTCAGGTTCCATCAGTTTTCCGGCATGAATTTCAGAGTGCAGTTTCAAATTTCCTGAGTTGGTGCATCACTGTTTATGTTTATGCTGAAATTCATGCCACAACACTGATGGAACTGGAATATTGATAGGCAACCTGTATAACTAAAGAAATAGTAATGAATAAGCTTGATGAATTAAGAGTGCATATATCACCAAGCACAGACTGTATTACTGCAAAGATTGTGAAGGAACTCAAAAATAAAATTACCGAAGTAGTTGCAAATCTTTATGAGACATTATTAATTAAATGTAAATTAACACTTACCGTTTAAGGAGTCGTTTAGCTTCATCATTATCAATATTAATTCCCAGTCGCTTGAAGGATGACCTCAGTTCCTTCTCATCCACACGGCCTGCAAACAGAAAGTGAATAGGAGGAGTCACAACACACTGAACACTTAAGTGTGATAACTATCCAAGTAACACAACAGGTAACACACTTCAACGAGACCAGTGCTTCCCAAACTTGATCATCTTGTTACCCAATTTAACATACCACATTGGCATGTTAACCCTTACACAAAATGTTGTCAATATTGATGTATATGGCTATATTAAAACACTAGATATATTTTCTTTCTGTCACCCCTCCATTACCCCTGAAAAACTGTTATATTACCCCCAGGAGGTAAATCACCCCCAGTTTGGGAACCACTAAACTAGAGGAATGAGTCACACTACAACACATACAACACATGCAGGACTGTACCACCAGTATCACCAGTACCTGAAACAAGGCAAAACTTTATACATTAAACTAATCTCAATCAACAATAATTCCATTACACCAAAACATATGTGTAAAACTTCAAGAAATTCACTTAATTGACTAAAACCAACCACAACACAATTACATATTTCAGAAACAGTGCAACAGATCCCCAGCAGAATGAGTTACTTATCTATTATTAGTAATAGTTATTTATTTATCTATCTATATACCAGGCTGTTATCCCCCTAAAGTAGGATAGCCAAGACACACACACACACACACACCTCTCACTTAGCCTCTGGACCCCTATAGGATTAGAGAAGTACACCTTGCCTAAACACTGCGCGTTAGGTCAATCAGGCAAATAGGATCAAGGGCGCAGGGTCATATCCACAACAGAGTCCCAGGGTAACTCATGACCTCCCCCTCCCTGCACCTGATATAATCCAAGGGTCACACCAGATACCTGAGAACCTCCTCTAAGGGTCGTCAAGGCTGTGTTATTAATCATACATTCACCACTGCTCTCTATTCACTTTTATCACACACAATAATCCATCCTTCCTCCACACATTCCTCTTTCATTAAGCACTCTTTCCCTACCGTCCATCCATCCTTCCTCTCAACCTCACGCTCCTCACATCGGATCCTACTATTCTTTTCATCAACCAGCAGTCCTCCTCCAATCTCTCCATGTGTCCACACCACCTTAACACAGTTCTGCTCAATTATTCTAATAAAACAAATAAATTCATATGGAAAAACTGGCAGAAAAAAAGGTAAAATGGGCGTACACGCTGTAGGTGTGGGCGTTCATCTCCCGTCACATTGGCCTTTGAGTCTGTGGTGGAAAGTAATCCCACCCTGAGACACGGGGCCACTGTGACATCCGAGTTTCCACAGTTCACCTTCCCCAGGTACCCATTTATCAACCAACCCGTTTGGGAGGATGAACAGCTGGAGGAGCTGTGAGCCGACTGTCCTCGTCCGGGATTGAACTCAGGCCAGGGGATTCGTAGTCAGACATGCTAACCACTGCACCACTGAGGCATATACTACAAGGTAAATAAACACACAGACACACACACACGGTCCGCTAGTGTAGTGGTTAGCACACTCGGCTCACAACCGAGGGGGCCAGGGTTCGATCCCCTGGGCGGAAAAAGATTATTTGGGTGTGTCTCCTTTCACGTGTAGCCCCTGTTCACCTAGCAGTGAGTAGGTACACACACACACGTGTAGCCCTTGTTCACCTAGCAGTGAGTAGGTACGGGATGTAAGTCGAGGAGTTGTGACCTCGTTGTCCCGGTGTGTTGTGTGTGAGTGGTCTCAGTCCAAGCCAAAGATTGGTCAGTATGAGCTCTCAGCTCTTTCCATAGGGGGACGGCCGGCTGTCTCGAGAGAGACCAGCAGCAGACTGTACAGTGAATTACACACACACACAGGCTGTTAAGAAGTATTTGGATGACTTTTCATTTCTTAGGTAAAGATATTATGAGAAAATTTATAACTACAATTATTTCACCCAAATTGGAATATGCTCAAGTCATATAGTCTCCTCATAGGAAAAAGCATGTGTTGAAATTAAAAAAGAATGCAGATAATAGCAACTAAGATGGTGCCAGATTTGGAAGACCTAACATATGAGGAAAGATTAAAAGAAATGTAACTGACAACACTGAATGAAAGAAAAGAAAGAGGAGACTTAATTACAATATATTGAATGAAAAACCTGGAGGAAACAAATAGAAAAAATCTAATAATGAAAAGAAAAGGAGAGGCCACAAGAGGACTCAAGAAATAATTACACAGGAATTTGCTTGGACGATACAAAAAAAATACAGTTTTATCCAGCAAAGTAAAGATACTTGAAATGAACTGCAGGAAAAGGTCATAATGGCAAAGCATTTACAACAACTGAAGGAAATATAGAACAAATACAGAGACAAGACCACCCGAGTGTAGCTCAAGCCCTGTATACTACAAGGTGAATATATATATATATATATATATATATATATATATATATATATATATATATATATATATATATATATATATATATATATATATATATATATACACACACACACACACAACTGTCATTTGACTTTCTGTTCAGATATATGAAGACAAATCTAAATTAGAACAGCAATGTAGAAAAAATAATACAATAAAATAATTCACATTTTTCCCCCAACAAAACATGTCAAATCAGTTCAATATCTATTTAGTGATATTTTGGTTATAAATACTTTGCCAATCCAGAAAGAAGCCATAAAAAGTTTGTAGTACTGTAAGTAAAATTAGAATTAGAATGTTACCAAGATAAGTAATAGAGCATAAGAGGAGAGGCTTGCTTGCCTTGGCCCCACCACACTGGAACACAGGAGGCTACGGGGAAACATGATTCAAACCTACAACATAACCCATTGTATTGACACAGTTAAGGATGGACATTTCTTACCATTTGAATCAAGAGAAAACACCACAAACACCATGGGACACACACACACACACCAGAGGACACACACACACACCAGAGGACACACACACACACCAGAGGACACACCAGGGGACACACACAACCTTAAGCTATCTAAATTCAGACACAGAACCACGTAGAGAACTTTTTTTAACACAAGAATGGTTAATTATTGGAATAGTCTGCCAGATAAAGTAGTAACGAGCCAGTGTGTTGAACTCCTTTAAACACTCCTACGACAAGTATACCAAGACTGTAAGGAAGAGAAGAGGCAGCAACCTTTATAAGCATTGACTCCTTGGCCTCTGAACTATCACTAGGGTAAGCAGCTTAAGGACACTCAACACTCAAGATAAACTTTCAATTACAACTTTGAGACGGTCCTCCATCCCATCAACACACAGAAGCAGTGTCACTTTTATGCACTTTTGTTACAACAAATGATGGCGCAAACTAGTTAAATAGAAACAAAACTATTGGAACAATTGTCATAAGTGAGTCTAAAAATATTCAATCATGTACTTTCAAACTAATGTGTAGAAATGTGTTGTACAGTAGTTTTTATAAGTATACCCTGTAGTTTTATAAGTATGTTCCTTAAGTGTGGGGGGGGGGAGCCCAATCCAAAGCAAGTTTATTTTCTATACTACACAGGAAAGACGAAATAAAGTATATATTATTATTATTATTATTAAGTTTCAACACATGCAAACCATATCTTATCAACCTGTGGTGTAATAGCTGTACAAATAACACACCTATAGTTCACCTAACACTTAATTTATATTCTCTTTTTGTTGTCATCCATTAAATATAGAAATGGTGGTCAGTCTCCATTCCTTCACAGAGAGAGAGAGAGAGAGAGAGAGAGAGAGAGAGAGAGAGAGAGAGAGAGAGAGAGAGAGAGAGAGAGAGAGAGAGAGAGAGAGAGAGAGAAATATTGAGAGAGATATTGAGAGAGATATTGAGAGAGAGATATTGAGAGAGAGAGATATTGAGAGAGAGAGATATTGAGAGAAAGAGATATTGAGAGAGATATTGAAAGAGATATTGAAAGAAAGAAATATTGAGAGAAAGATATTGAGAGAAAGATATTGAAAGAGAGAGTAATTTATAATGAGTTTAAATATAAAAAGAGAGAGAGAGAGAGAGAGAGAGAGAGAGAGAGAGAGAGAGAGAGAGAGAGAGAATGCATACCATCACTGTTGGCATCAAGGGTGTGGAATACCAGTAGTAATCTCTTCTCGTGTTCATGGACATAGTTGACAAACTCAGCGAGTGTCAAATCGTTGCTCTCGTTGACATCTGCTCTCTGGATTAGCAGCTGTCAGAAGGGAGAGGAAGTAGAAAAGATAAATGATAAGGTAAACTGTACATAAAAACACATACATACATTTTGATGCTGTAAAATGGAACACAAAATGCAACAGTATAAGGCATAAGAATGTGGGAGGAGAGCTCACTAGTAGCAGTTCCAAGGAATTTCTGTGCATACTTATTATTATTATATATTTATTTATTACCTAATTAGTTAGTACTTTTAAACACTTATATATAACTTTATATACATATTTCTAAACAATTTTACATATAATAATCAATTTAACCGTTAGCCTTAAAGGGAATATTACCACCTCCTCCAGCTTCCAAGAGGTGACTGTTTGCTGTGACTCAGAACTACAATAATTTATTTTTCTCTTATCGTTCCTTTATTTATGTATATTTAATGTAGTATATTTGTAGTATGTGGAGAGGTGTTTGAGTGAATTAATAGTTAGTTTGGTCCTACTTTGGCTTGTTATCTACAAGGAAAAAGTATCTACACTGTACTTTGGCTTGTTATCTACAAGGAAAAAGTATCTACACCATACAAATTTTATTTTGGAATTAAGCTAACTAACTAACTAACTAGTAGATTCATGACACGTAGATCACAATATGAAGTGCAGATCACATACCAAAGTAGATTCATGACACATAGATAACAAGCCAAAGTAGCACCATTAGTTCCCTCTAACACCCAGAGTCAGTACAGAAAAAAATTATGAAACATTATTAATGGGATGAGGAATATTAATTACATTACGAGAAGATTGAGATTTCAAAATTTATACTCCTTAGAGAAATGAAAACTAGGAGGGTTTGATTAATGTGTTTAAATGGCACATAGGTTAGAACAAGGCTGATTAAATTAAACAAAAAAGTGCATGAATGGTTTCAAGTTGCAACTAGATTTGAAAAGGAGTTACAAAGAGATTGTTTTTCGAATAGAGTGGAATGGAATGGAATAGACTTAGAGAGTTAAGGTTTAGTTAAGGTGGATTCAGTAGAGTTTTAAGAGAAGATTAGACAAGTTTATGGATAGGAATGATAGGTCGACTTTCTGTGTGTGTGTGTGTGTGTGTGTGTGTGTGTGTGTGTGTGTGTGTGTGTGTGTGTGTTTGTTTGTGTGTTTTTTTTTGTGTGTGTGTGGTTGAGTTTATATATAATACATGGACGGACTGTCTTGTGAAAGTCTGTTGGTTTGTTGTAGCTGTTTTAAATCATTGATTTTATATTAAATGCTAAAATATTGGCTGAATTTGAGAATAAAGAAACTAGTAAAGCCATTAAATATATAGGAATTACAATGATTATTTAATTGTATATGATATGAGAGCTTGAGATTTATAGAGACAGGCATAATATCCTCTTTTGTTTGTAACGTTATTTTTCACTATTATTTATTTATTTATTATTATTTATTAGTTAGAGTGATCACTAAAGGGGGGTGAGATCTGTCTGTTTGTAACGTTATTTTTCACTATATTATTTATTTATTCATTATTTATCATCATTATTATTATTATTATTATTTAGTATTTATTTAATTTTTCACTTTGAAACATATTCCCCTCGAGTAGTTTGTTTGTGGTTGCTATGAAAATGAGGTTAATTTCCTTGAGAAAATTTGTTTTTTGGGGGAAGAACTATACTTGTTTGACATTTCCTTGAAAACTAGATACTATAAGGAAGTTTCCAAAGAAGAATACGTTAATTTTATACAGGAAACAAAATAATGTTAACTGGACCTCTACCCCTTGCTTCTATTACTCCTACTGTCCTCTTTACAGGGTCTGGCGACAAGCAGGATTTTTTTTTAACGTTTTTTTGTTGTCCCTTAACCAGTACCCTTGTAATGTATATAATAAAAAAAATAATAACAAAATAGTTTTCATATTATTAATTAAGTTGGTTACATTTACAGATAGTTAGGTATCCATTTCTGCACCATAGATCAGTGACCTTTGCTGGCTAAATGCCATGCTCTAGGTCAGTGGTTCCTAAACTCGGAGTAATTTAATAGTTTTTTGGGGGTAATGGGTAATGGAGGGGTGACAGAAAAGAAAATATATCTAGTGTTTTGAAATAGCCCTATACATCAATATTGACAACATTTTGTGAAAGAGGTAGCACACCTAATGTGGCATGTTATATTGGGTAACAAGATGAAAAAGTTTGGGAACCTAGGCTCTATGTGAACCTTGACTCTCCCATCAACACACTAAGGTTTACCACATCACTTTGTTTGTCTAATTACATATTGTATATACTACTTCGGATAAAATGGAGATAAGGTTAGACTACTAATTTTGAGGATCTAAGCTAAAATAACCTAAACCTAACCTAACCCTGTGGGGCTGTAACTAGTGAACTGAGTGTCGAGAGCGGACGTGCTTTGTTTTGCTCTGTTGTCTGTTGTCCCTGTGCTACTATTTGTACATGTTGGTGGCTGTCCTGCCTTACTTGACTTGGCCTAAGCCTGCTGACCCATTTAAAGTACTGCGTCCCGGGGCCACCCAGTTATAAACTTAATTTGGTTGTGGCTAAATACTGAACATCTGTCACCAACATGAACCGTGGTGGGCGTGGAGGAGGAGCAGGCGCAGGAAGAGGAAGGAGCTCCAACAGTAAGACTAGTCTTAACGATAATTCCAGTGCTGCTGCTAATACAGCCGACACTAATAACAGTGATGATGACAAATTTTGTGGAATGTGTGGTGGCGCCACGGATGACGATTGCATAGGCTGTGATAAGTGCCCTCTTTGCATGGGCTTATCCCAGTCAGTCAGTGAAGGATGGTGGTGATGCCTTGCTTTTTGTTTGCACTGGATGTAGAGTAAAGCCCACCCATGGGCCAGGTGGTGGTGGGGGTGGCGACAGGCCTGGTGGTGACAATGGTGGTAACAGTCCTGCCCTCAGGCAGTTGCATGAAACTGTCAAGGCATTGTGCATTTCTGTTAAGGCATTATCTGAGCAAGTTTCCACCTTGACAAATCAGGTCTCTGCTACTCCCGGGCCCAACACCCAGGGGAACAACGGCATCTCTGCAGTTGGTCAACCAAGTAGTGGTGGGCGTGAAAACTCCCCCGCAGCGTTTACAGACATTAGCTTAGCTATTAGGAAGGAGATTGTGGAAATGGAGGAGCGTCGCAAACGCAAGGATTCCTTAATATTTTGTGGCATTATAGTAGCTAATATGGAGGAAGCAAAGATGATGATTTCCCGGATTGCTGGACATCTTCTCAATTCTGAATTCCCTATATTGGATGTGTTTCGTATTGATCAGACTAAGGGCATTTACAGAGTCAAGTGCGCTAACTTAGACCTCTGAAACAGTCTAGTACTTAATGTTTACATCAACCGTGACCTAACTTATTCGCAAAGGCAAGACTTATACATTAGACGCCAACACACTCGCCAGAGGACTGGCGGGGCAGTTGCGGGTGCTGGTTTGGGGGCTGGGGAGGTACGGCCTCGGGCACAAAACTCAGATCGCTCTGAGCAGCCTGACCGGACCAGGGAGCGGCATGTTGATAGCCATCCCTCCACCCCGCTAGCAGGTGCAGCTGCTGTTGCATCTCGGGACCCTTTTGTGCTTTGAATTTTGCCCTTCTAAATGTAAATAGTCTAAGAAATAAGGTTAACTTACTTTGTGATTTTATTGTAGCAAACACACTGGATTTTGTGGCAATAACTGAAACATGGCTGCTACCTTCAATACCTGACTCTTTTATAACCATCCCGAATTATAATATCTTCAGAAAAGACATGCCAAGTTCTGTTCATAAGTACGGAGTATGTATGTATGTACATAACAAATTGGTTTCTGTCCATTTAGATATATCAGTAAATAATTCAATAGGTGTTTATCTTCCAGATTATAACATTCATATTTTGGCTGTATATCGCCCCCCATCTAGTCTACCATTTGACGATGCAATTCTCTTATCATACCTGAATGATTTTGCGCTTGGTAAAGAGCTTATCTTATTGGGCGATTTTAACCTGCCCAGTATACAGTGGACAGGATATACTCCTATTGTCTCCAGTGCACATGACCAGATTTTTCTTGACTGCTTCACCTCATTGGGTCTCCTTCAGTGGATTACCGAACCTACTAACATTCGCTCTGACAACACACTTGACTTAGTCTTTACTTCAGATCATGACAGAATTGTGGACATCCAGCTTTGTGCCACCCTACCAAATTGTGACCACTTGCCTATTGTATTTTCATATTTGTTTGAAATGAATGTCCCCACCTTGCATCCCAGAATGGATGTTCTATGGCACAAGGGTGATTACATTGCTCTTAACCATGCCTTGCTTGATATTGACTTTGATTATGAGTTTTCTGATAGATCTGTTGATGAGGCTTATGGCAGGTTTGTTGAAATTATCCACCTCATGGTACCACTTTACATACCTAAACATAAATCTCTACCCAACAGTACTTCCTTGCTTCCCTGGAAGACCAAACCCCCTAGTATCTTGCTCTCTAGACGGCACAATGCTTGGACTCACTACAAATCCTTGCGCCGTTCTCATGGAAGGAACTCTCCTGTAACCAGAGAGGCCTTGTCAATTTTCCTAGATATAAACTATCAGTATAGAAATTTTCCCTATGAATCCCAAAAGCTATATGAAGTTTCTTTAATGAAAAATTTCAAAACCAAGCCTAAGCTGTTTCACTCATATATAAGGAACAAGAAGGTAGGACGCCCTACCATTGGACCACTGAAAAAGACTTCAGGTGAGGTTTGTTCCTCTGCCAGAGATATGGCTGAACAGTTTGCTGAGGCTTTTTCATCTGTATTTTCAACAGATACCCCATGTACCCCTGCTACTCATCAACTTTTTGATGGAGATCTAAACGAAGTTAATTTTGATACATTTACTGTTGCTAAGACCCTGGAGACCCTGAACACTTCATCCAGTATGGGACCTGACAATCTTCACCCCTTTCTGCTTAAGCACTGCAGTGACTCTCTAGCTACTCCCTTATTCTACCTTTTTCGAAAATCCTTGCAAGATGCAATCCTTCCGTCACTCTGGAAAACCTCTCTGGTAGTTCCAATCTTTAAAAAAGGTCTCCGTTCTTCACCTCTTAATTACAGACCAATTAGCTTGACTTCAGTGCTATGTAAATGTTTTGAGAGAATAATAGTGAACTCCCTTCAGTCATACCTAGAAGAGAATACTTTGCTGTCTGCCCACCAGTTTGGTTTCAGGGCCGGCCATTCAGTAGAGGACCAGCTACTTCTTACATATAATGACATAACATCTTGGCTGGATGAGGGTTATATGGCTGACTTAATCCTGTTTGATTTCTCAAAGGCCTTCGATCTTGTTAACCATGATATACTACTGGCCAAGTTATCCTGAATAGGAATTGGCGGCTCTGTGCTTCTTTGGATTAGTGAATTCCTTAGGGGCAGAACATTGAAAGTGGTGGTCGGTGGTGAAGCTAGTCCTCCTGTCAGTGTGAGTAGTGGCGTCCCCCAAGGCTCTGTTTTAGGTCCTACCTTGTTCCTTATTTACATTAACTTTATTGCATCTGACTTCTCCTGCAAGTATAAAATTTTTGCCGATGACTTGAAAATTTACCTAAAGACAGACATTTCTACTTCTTAAACTGTATATAACTTGTCCTACATGCAGAGAGATATAGACCTTCTTGTATCCAGAGATAAATCATGGGGACTCAAGATAAATACTGACAAAACTGTTGCTATTAGGTTCTGTTGTGCCACCTCACCTCATCAAGGACTTATTTATTATATGAATGGCCACCCAATACAGTTTGTAGATTCAGCATCAGATTTGGGACTGTTGGTTGATACCACCTTGAAATTTCATCAACATATTTGCATAACTGCCAATAAGGCATCCGGTATTGCCTCAAATCTTCTGAAGAGCACAGTAAACCGGGACTCCTCATTTATGCTTTCTCTCTACCTCACACATATTCGTCCAGTCATTGAGTTCTCTTCAGTGGTTTGGCATACAGGTTATGAAGGAGACCTTTCATTGCTGGAAGGGGTCCAATGCCATTGGTCCAAGCAAATTGCAGATTTTCATAACATGGATTATAGTGGTCGTCTTTCTGCTCTGGGTCTGTATTCAGTGCGGGGTAGGCTACTCAGAGCCGATCTGATCAAGGTGTGGAAAATATTTAATGGCTTAACACCTATCACCCTAACTGATTTCTTTATACCAATGCCGGATGTCAGGACATGGGGCCACCTTCTCAAAATATTTCATCCTTGTATACATACTGATTTGTGCAAAAGATTTTTCTCAGTTAGAGTCATTAGCCACTGGAATTGTTTGCCTTCTGAGGTTGTGCTGGCTCCCACCTTACCACAGTTTAAAAGATTACTTGCTGTTCATTTGGGGGACAGATTGTTTGAATATTAACTGTACTCTTGGAAAATTTCACTAAATGCTTACAACACACATTCCACAGTATTTTACATCAGGTTACATATTTGTCATCATCACTAATACTCTATCACACTGTGGCGTGCTGGCATGTTTGGAGCTCCTTCCCAGAGGAGCTCATCCTGGCAAGACATCCTGGTAAGACAACCAGATATCTGACATGTAAGTATTAACCTCGGGAGAAGACGCTAATGTTATCTCCATATTATCCGTTTTGGACAATACACAACGTAATTATAAGCATTCCCAAGATGCAGATCTCACTTTGTATAGTATTACTGTCCTTCATAAATTATAATAGTACTTGGAAAAGTATTACTATGTGCCTAAATCTTATGTCTTATTATCGTTGACTGAGTACAGTAAAATACGCTTGATCAACTATCAAATTGTTTTTTATATTGTGTAAGTGGGGAAACTAATAGTCTTATGTATATATATGTATACTTGAAAGCATACCATTGTGCCCTTCAAGTACATATTACCCATCTATACTAAAATTAACTTTGAGGTGGGGACACTAGCATAAGGTTTCTTGTACTATGTACAGTACATACGTCATTGTAATTATATTTGTGTCCTGCCTGCCTCCCACCCTTACAATACTGTCAGTTAGGATTATATTGAAATAGACTTAACCTTAGGTTAGCCACGGAGGGTTAGTTAGGTTAGATTAGCCCTGCACGGCTAATAGGTTTGGTTTCGTATATTTCAAAATACTAATTGTTATGCCGTTAGCATTGTAAAAACATTACATCCTATCCAGAAATAAATAGTCAGTGTTTCGAAATTAGTAGGCAAACCTTATCCCAATAATACCCGTCAGTTATTTCAGTAAACTCTACCAACAATAAAATATAAATTACCTCCACTCAAATGTAAACAAACAATTTATGGCGATCACTGGCATCTGTGTAACAAATGTTCTATATTAATCTTGACCCTAACCTTCATTAAGCCAAGATAACGTGAACCTCTATCTAGGAATGTGTTGAAATACATATAAAGGCTATAATATTACACCTTAATCTTCAATTATATATTCTTAATTACCAGTTTTTAATTGTGAATAATGTATAGTTTTCAGTAATCTTTTTATAGAACGTAAGATTTCAAATTGCAAGTCGTCACAATGTTGTGTACATATACATTATTATAATTATCATTATTATAATTATAATTACCTCTGCATAGCCGGGGACTTGAGGCAGGCTGAGTCGCTTCAAACCTTCAGAAAGATCGTGAGCATCTATCCTGCCATCGCCATTACTGTCCAGCTTATTAAATAAAGTACCAAGCCGCTCCTCTTCCTCGCTGGGGGACTCATAGGCGTGGTGGTAGTGTGGCTTGTCACTCATACTATTTTTATCCTGCATTATGATACACTAAACTGTGAGCTACCTTCAACACGTCCTTCTCACACGACTCTCCATAGCAGACTACAGTCACTAGTCAAATACAATGGTGTTCACATGCACTACACACTAAATAGAGTCTTGAATTCCTTAATGCTTGACTAGGAATGCTTATAAAGAGGTGTTTGTGAATCCTTATATCAGATGGAACGGATACCCTGATAATAGTTATATGTTCTATACAAATATATAGAATGACCTTCATCAGTTCTGGAGTTATTATAATATTTTTGTTATCTATTTAGCTTTATTTATAGTCTGTTTTGCTATACATGTTTTTTTTCAGATAAGGTTTTTTTTTTCATCTATTATCACATTCATATTTTCTTTTTATATATGTGAGTGTTTATTAATTAGTTGATAACGCATTAATTTCTTTATTTACCCCCAAGTAAAGCGTTTATAGCTTATTACATCATCGTTCTAGGATCAGCTGGTTCAGATATAATGCATGGAGAAACAATACACGGATATCCATATACTTTTTACTCATGTATGGCGAACATAACTATCATAACTATCTGTATAATATTTGTATTGATTGTATATTACTTTTGACTATCTATATTGATATATTAATGGAAGTGTTATTAGTAAAACCTCCACACTAATTTCTTGATTATTCAGTGCACATCCCTAGTTCCAACATGGCAGAGTTGATGCGAGAACAGAAGTTGTTAGCTGCCAGGAGGAAGGTAAATAATACGTGTCATTACCACTAAATACTTACACCATCGTTACATGAAGCTTTCTAAACACTACTGTATGCATCAGATGTCATATAAGACGTGTGTGTAATATCTGTGTGCGTGATGTGTGTACGTCATCAGACAGATTGACGTTTGTGTGTATACAAACAGGAAAGTGACAGCTTGTAATATTATATGTAAACAAGGTTGGCACTGCACGATTCTACATTCTGTATAACAAGACCACGTGTGCAGAATATCAGATACATGTTAGGCTCAACGTGAAATACTTAAACATTTATGTAGACATGACAAATTATGGATTTCACTTCATTTAGTTTTTTTAATTTTATTATTCATATATTTTTTGTTATTATTATTTTACTATTGGTCCAGTAGTGGTAGGTGCAATACTACTATAATACCACTACGTACGCCTCGGTGGTGCAGAGGTTAGCATGCCTGACTACGAATAGACTGACACGAGTTCAATCCCAGACGAGGGCAGTCGGCGCACAGCTCACCCAGCTGTTCATCCTCCCAAACACAGCTCACCCAGCTGTTCATCCTCCCAAACACAGCTCACCCAGCTGTTCATCCTCCCAAACACAGCTCACCCAGCTGTTCATCCTCCCAAACACAGCTCACCCAGCTGTTCATCCTCCCAAACACAGCTCACCCAGCTGTTCATCCTCCCAAACACAGCTCACCCAGCTGTTCATCCTCCCAAACACAGCTCACCCAGCTGTTCATCCTCCCAAACACAGCTCACCCAGCTGTTCATCCTCCTAAACAGCTCACCCAGCTGTTCATCCTCCCAAACACAGCTCATCCAGCTGTTCATCCTCCCAAACACAGCTCACCCAGCTGTTCATCCTCCTAAACAGCTCACCCAGCTGTTCATCCTCCCAAACACAGCTCACCCAGCTGTTCATCCTCCCAAACACAGCTCACCCAGCTGTTCATCCTCCCAAACACAGCTCACCCAGCTGTTCATCCTCCCAAACACAGCTCACCCAGCTGTCCATCCTCCCAAAAACACAGCTCACCCAGCTGTCCATCCTCCCAAACACAGCTTACCCAGCTGTTCATCCTCCCAAATACAGCTCACCCAGCTGTTCATCCTCCTAAACACAGCTCACCCAGCTGTTCATCCTCCCAAACACAGCTCACCCAGCTGTCCATCCTCCCAAACACAGCTTACCCAGCTGTTCATCCTCCCAAATACAGCTCACCCAGCTGTTCATCCTCCCAAACACAGCTCACCCAGCTGTTCATCCTCCCAAACACAGCTCACCCAGCTGTTCATCCTCCCAAACACAGCTCACCCAGCTGTCCATCCTCCCAAACACAGCTTACCCAGCTGTTCATCCTCCCAAATACAGCTCACCCAGCTGTTCATCCTCCCAAACACAGCTCACCCAGCTGTCCATCCTCCCAAACGGGTTGGTGAATGAATGGGTAACTAGGACAACCTAGGGAAGGTGAACTGTGGAAGCTCGGATGTCACAGTGGCCCTGTAAACGCCCACAGCAATGCATAACTACAGCCACAGCACGAACTCTTAACTGCTGTGCCCTATTCTGTCCCAAGTTTCTGATCCATATGTCAGTGTTGGCAGGAGACTACTGTTCCACTTTTTACCTCCATAGATACATTCCTTCCTCTCATAATTAATGTATATAATGTTTAATATTTCGTCATGTAATATAGTTTTAGATATGTTCAGTAGATTATGTTGCAATGATTAGCTGTTGGTGTAATTGGCATGGATCTGGGCTCACTAATTAGGTGGTGAACACTTCAATTATGACATTATTAACAGGATAAAGTTATTTTTTTTAAATGTTTTGGTGTTTTCATAATTTGAAGTGCTTAGAGATAGGGCAGTTGTACTGCATTGTCATCCGCTATTCGTACGGCCTGTGCCTTATTATTTACCTGGTAAAGCATCTTTCAAGTTATGTTAGGTTGATTATGTTATGTTATGTTTGGTTATATAAGCTTTTTACCATATCTATAAGCGAGCACTTACAGGTACAGCTGCCGTACCTGTAAGCTGTGCCTCACTAATTAGGTGGTAAACACTTCAATTATGACATTATTAACTGACTTTTCAGATTTTGAGTGAGTGTTAGTTTGTGTGTGGTGCAGGAAAAGTATTGGGATAGGTAAGGTTGGGGTTAGGGTATTTTAGCTTAGAGCTTCAAAATTAATAGGCTAACCTTATCTTATTTTTTTCTACAGACTAACCTTATCTCCATTTTACCCAATTATTGCTTTCACACAAATTGAAACACTATACAAATATTGAGAATAACATTTCACTTTTTTTTCTTCAATACAGCTGCGGCAGTTTCAGAAGAAGAAAGGGACCAAGTATACTAATTTCAACCAAGAAGGAACTCACAAGTCTGAGGTAATTATATTGAGAAAGAATTAAGTTTTTATTCAATAATTTAGTGCTATTAAATTTTTGTTCCCAGTTTTGGTGATGTAGTTGACTGTTTTTAATATTGAGTGATAATAATAATAATAATAGTAATAATATATAATTTATTTAGTCTTTCCTGTGTAGTACAGAAATTAAACTTGCTTTGGATTGGATTGGGCTTCCACCCTCTACTTAAAGAACATACTTATAAAACTAGGAACATCTCCTAAATGAGCCTTACAGTGTGGTATGTAAGGTAGTATGCCAGCATGAAACACACTTGGTGGTGATGATAGTGGTGTTACAGTGTGGTATGTAAGGTAGTATGCCAGCATGAAACACACTTGGTGGTGATGATAGTGGTGTTATAGACAGTACTTTCCTTTTCCAGGTTCATGTCTACGAGGACGAAGCTCCATTATCTGAGGCTGGAACACTATCCTCTTTTGCCTCCTCAGTTGACCTCGCATCAGAGGATTTCACAGACACCACAGAGAAAACTAATGACCCAAAAAACACTCAATGCTTAGACAACAGGAAATCATTAGGAAGTAATGAGAATATAGTTTTACCTGATGGACAAGATAACATAGCAATAATTTCAACACAATCACACACAGAAATTGATCAGCTAAGTGATTCTGTATTTCATAACCAGACTCAGCCTCCAGGAATTACTGAGGATAAACAACAATTAACTGAACAGTATATAAAAACTGAATCTGATGCAAAACTCTCCTCCATTACCACACCTTCCATCGCTGATTCTGATATACCCTTTGAGTTAAATCACACTAAGGAAGACTTAGACAGTGGGACAAACATTGATAGAGGACAGATTGAACCAGAAATACAAGAGATACAGGTATCCCAGGAAATGTTTGAGAGAGAGGGATCGATCAGCTCAGAGACAACTGCTAGTGTTATGACTGCTATTCACGTACACGGAAAGGAGAGTAAAGACAACCAACCCATTCTCAAGTCGTCCTCAGAAAGCTTGCGGCAAATCTCCCTCCAGCTTAGCGGCCTCATGTTGGGAAGCGAAGGCACTGGTAAGGTATTAAAAGTTTATGTGGGGTTGAAATAATATAATGGGAAACTATGCTATTCTAAACTCTCTTCATCATCATTATCATCATTAATATAGTGAGGTTGTATTGATTTTGTAATTTTTTTTAATGCTATTGGAGAACCGGCCAAGGGCATAAAAAAAAATATATATATATATAAAAAAAAGCCCGCAAATAAAATAGAGTAATGAAAAAATTGAGGCCAAATTAGTGTTGTAGGTGTGTTGATACTCCTCTCATAATTAAATGAGTTTAAGTTGTAGGAAGGTGGAAATACAGATTCAGGTAAAGAATTCCACAGTTTACCAGTAGAAACTAATCATTTGGACGCCTTCCTCTAACAATAGTTGATTTTTATTTCGTTTTTTTCCACACTATTTCAGAAGGAGCACTCGATGAAGCTGTGAGTGAGTTGGAGAAGCGCAATGCTGAACTTGCAGCATTACTACAACAGGAGAGAGAAGCATCACAGCAGCAAACACAGCATAGCACACACCTGGTAAGTGTTTTAACTCTTTTCTTTCTCATTCTTTTTTCAGGGTGATTCCTTTTACTATTGTACACTCATACCTCGTTTTAACAGACAAAAGGGGGATAACGTCAGTCCAATAATGCCAATTGTCTGTACTTAAGCCAGTTTGTGAATAACAAAATAAAAAACATAATATATATAAGCATTGATCAGAAAGAGAATATTGTTTAATAAAATGGAGTTATTATATACATTAGGCACTGGTGTATAAATATAATATCACACTTCTAAAACTCAATGCAGAAAAGCCAGCTGGAGAAAGTAGAAGCAGAGCTGACAGCATCAAGAGAATTCCTAAGTACTGCCAACAAATCTGGAGCAGCCTGGGAGGTGGAGAGCCTTAGGGAACAGTTACAAGTGCATATCCAAACCATCGGCATCTTGGTGGCGGAAAAATCTGAGCTGGAGTCCAAATTAACTCAAACTGATCATGTCCGGAAGAAGAAAACAGGTCAGCTGATAATGCAAACAGGTTGACTATCAATAATCCAGCAACCAATATTCCAGTTCCATCAGTTTTCCGGCATGAATTTCAGAGCGCAGTTTCAAATTTCTTGCGTTGGCGCATCACTGTTTTTGGGAGGCACTGTTTATGTTGATGTTTTGATAGCGCTGTATCCAGAATTAGCTGTTTGCTCTTGCCGGATTATTGATAGTCGACCTGTATTCATTTGTAATCTTTTTAATGTGTTTTTTATTCCCTTATATAAAAGTGAGGATGATAAATGTGCATGTACTGATTTTATGGGGATAAGTGTGTTGACTGTATAGTAATTAGGTGTTAAGTAAGATGATTATATATAGAGGGAAGAGAGGAAGTGATTTGCAATGAGCAGTGTGGATTTAGAAGAGGAAAGAGATGCTTGGATTAACTAGGTGTTTATTGTGAGACAGATGTGTGGATAAATATTGGTGATTGGAGGAATATTTGTGGAGGAAAAAGTTTGATGTATTAGCAATGAGTGAAACTAAATTGAACTGGAATGTTGAATGTGAGTTTGTGTGTGTGTGTGTGTGTGTGTGTGTGTGTGTGTGTGTGTGTGAGTGTGAGTGGAAGGATGTGAGTTGTGAGCCAAGGGAGAGCAAGGATAGGAGTGTGTGTGTGTGTGTGTGTGTGTGTGTGTGCATGTAGTCCTGGTAGTGAAAGGGATGAAAGAGGAAGGAAGGGAGTTTTGGAGGGAAGGTGAGTATTGTATTTTCAGGTGTGTTAATTAACCCATTCAGTGCACACCGTATTTGCCAGCGCTGTCTGCAAGGCACAACCATTATCGCTCATAATTATAAACTATGATCGCTTGCAAAAGGTAGAGCTAGCACTCACGATTTTAACTAGCATGGGAAATAGTAATGGTGAATTGTTACACACACACACACACACACACACACACACACACACACACACACACACACACACACACACATATACACACACACACACACATATATATATATATATATATATATATATATATATATATATATATATATATATATATAATTATATACTTTGGTGAGGTGGGTGGCGTGTCATACGTCTAGCAGCGCACTTCCCTCGTATCATCGCTTTGAGATGGTTTTGTATTCAACTTCAATGCTGTATAACTTATGTAACTTAAAACTAAACGATGTGTTGATCCTACTGTTCAAATCGGATAAACCAGGAGAATTTACCATCCTAATTTATATTCAATGTATGTATAGTGTTATGGCACACCCCCCTTTTCACTTCCCTCCAAGGCAGGGTGTCGCAAAACACTTTACCTCTCCTTACCTGAGGTAACACCCTCCTGGGAATCGTGTAGCGGGGGTTGGCGGGACGGGAAAAGGGGTTTTAATCACACACAGACAACTCTCATTTCCTTGTATATTTACAAACAGCACGCTTACAGGGTACAGCACAATAGTACAGCCTCAGGGCACAGAGTTCCCCACAAAAGGTTCACCCAGAACACACAGCCTCCACAAGTCCACACACAGCAGCCTCCACACAGTCATGCAGTCCCTTAGCGAAGGCAGGGCCTAAGGAAGCCAGGATGCCATTTCTCTGGCCACCCTGTCCACTTCCCTCCAAGGTCCTGCCCTTCACGCGCCCAGGATGCACACAACAGCCTCCACACAGCCATGCACTCCCTTAGCGAAGGCAATGGCCTAAGGAAGCCAGGATGCCATTTCTCTGGCCACCCTGTCCACTTCCCTCCAAGGTCCTGCCCTTCACGCGCCCAGG
>JAPQNM010000045.1:11790322-11810322 GCA_029783475.1 Metacarcinus magister
CCGGATTATTGATAGTCAACCTGGAGTACCTCATGGAAAATTACTCTTTTACTTTTATCCATCAGGTGAGTGACAACAGTGAATTATCAAAACTTTTGGATCAGCTTTCACACAATGTGGAGAGGCTGGAGGTGGAAGTGGAACGCAGCAAGACCAAAGAAGTGGATACATCACAACTTTTAGAAGCCATGCAGAGTGATAAAGTGGCAGCTGCAAGAGCACTCACCCAGAATAAACAGCTGAAGGAACAGCTGGAGGAGCTTCAAAGTGGCTTTATCATAATGGTAAGTGGGATTTTTCTTTCTGCGTATTTTTGTTTTCCCTAAGTGTAAAAAAAAAAAAATTGTATGCACAACTCTTCTTCCAACAACAATTGATGTCAGATTAAGATATTTTAATTAAAGATTGATGGTGTTGAGACAGTGATGGTGTATGGTGAGGTTAATTAATTAATGTTCAATGCTACTGTAATGTAATGTGTGTTGAGCAAGGAAGATGCTTGGGTTGGGTTAGGTTGAAAATTAATGGAGAGTAGTTGTGAATGCTATTAATGGAGACATGACCTTAGTTAGTTAGTTAGGTGAATGTAAGTGTGGGACAAAATCTAATTGTATATCGTGTATTGCGGTGATTATGTGATATAATTATGTGTCGAGGTGAGATATAATTATGTGTGTCTAGGTGGGATATAATTATGTGTGTCTAGGTGGGATATAATTATGTGTGTCTAGGTGGGATATAATTATGTGTGTCTAGGTGGGATATAATTATGTGTCTAGGTGGGATATAATTATGTGTGTCTAGGTGGGATATAATTATGTGTGTCTAGGTGGGATATCATAGGAGTGCATATAGAAAAGATTTAATCATGTGTGTATGTACTATGTAACTAACACAAATATGTATACCTTTAATTATTTTTTTTTCACAGAGTAATAAGAAACTAGAATTGACTGAGAAACTCGAAAAGGAACTGCATGTGAAAAAAACTTTGAATCAGGAAATAACATCATTAAATGAAATCATAACAAAAATAAGGTTAGTATGAATATAGTTTTTTCTTTTCATATTGACATTGCTGAAAAAATAACAGCAACAATAATGATGTGATTTTTTTTATTATTTATATAAACTGAAGCATGTGTTTAACCCTATATAGAAGGTGCCATTCAATTCAAAATTCTTTACTGTCATGACTATATATACAAAATACAGATTGACTTAATTTCTTCTATATTCTTTTTTTTTTACATGACAATGAGGCTACTGGTATATTTTGCCCTCCCATTCAAAATAATTGTGCTAAATATATAGTTAGAAGGCTTTTTTTATTTATTTTTTATTCTATTGTATGTTGCATCCTAACAAAAAAAAATAATAATAATAATAATAAACAAACAATTGTCTCCTGTTTTGTTTTTTTTGTTTGTTTGTTTGTTTGTTTTGAGAAGTAAGAGATTGAAATTATATGTAGAGGGAAAAACAGAATAAGCAATGAAGGAATTAATATATTGTTTAATTTTTTTTTGTTATCAGTCAAGTGAACATAATAGGTATGTTAGTGAAGGGAGGGAGGAAGGAAGGCAATTATCATGAAAAAAAGAAGATGGCATGATACAAACAGTGCAGCAGTATTCTTTCTTTCTTTCTTTCTTTCTTTCTTTCTTTCTTTCTTTCTTTCTTTTTTTTTCTTTTCTTTCTACATTAAAAGCACTGTATCTTCTAATTCAAGTTGTTGTCACTATATATTTTTTAATTTTAGGTTAGTAAATAACTTTTAAACCTTGTCGTGGTAATGTAATGTTGAGTGAAAATATTATGTTGGTCATACATTTTTATTTATTTATTTTTTATTATATTTATTTATTTTTTTAATATTTATTATGATTTTATTTTTTCTAAGGGACAACAAAAATACGTAAAATTTTTTTTTTTAAATCCCGCTTGTTCTAATGTCTGTGCATATCCCACACTATTTCTTGCCAGGCCAGAAGCATTGGAGAAAGAACGTGAAATCACTATATTGAAAGAGAACATTGACTCTCTTACTGGTCAGTTAATGATGCAACACAACCACAACCAACTGGAAGGGAATCACCTCACACAAGACCACCTTAACCAAGAATTAATCACACTCACAGACCAAGTTAAGGAATTAGAAGATAAACTCAAACTTTCAAAGGTATCACAAGTGTCCATATACTGTTTCCTTTGAGAAGAGTGTGTGTATTTTCCTAGTTTATTTAGTGGTAGTATACAGGGCACGTCTCTCTCTCTATATATATTTGTCCAGTCTTTCCTTCAGTTGTACATTATTTTTCTAGTATTAGCTTTTCTTTCAATTCATTCCAAGTATCTATATTTCTCTGGGGAAAGCTGTATTTTTGTGTCATTCTGGTATATTTCTCTTTGCAATTTTTTTCTTTTGTTCCTTCAAATATGCAGCCTCTTCTTTTCTTCTCAATATTAGGTATTTTCTATTCATTTCCAATTTGTATATGGTAATTTAGTCTCCTATTTCCTTTCTCTCTTCAATTGTTGTCAGTTTATTTTTTTTAATATTTCCTCGCATATAAGATCTTTCAAATGTGGCTCCATCTTAGTTGGTATTCTCTGTATTCCATTTTTGTCACGCTAATATAATTTCTGCATTTTCCAATTTGTTCTAATCACTGAAATCATTATTTTTTCTCGTCATATATTCCTTAGCATCCTTAATTAATGTGACACCAAATATTTTTTTTATCTGTTTCTCTGGTGATAAGTTGTCCTGTATTACCACTCCCAAATCTTTTTCATCTTTTTCTATTGATTTGATATTGTGTCCTAACTTATGTCCATGTAGATCTCATTTCACTCTTCCCCATTTCCAATACATGGCATTTTTAAAAATTAAACTAGATTCATTTATATATCTTGTTTGAATAATTTTTTTCATCAGCAAACAAACTTATATACGTAACTGCCTTTTTGTATCTTTCACAGGTAGAGATTGAAGACCTCACAAGACAGAATACTGAATTGCATGCACTCCTTAGAGAGCATAAATCTCCTCCCTTAGATGGAGAACACGATCAGGACAACACTTGTTCACCCAGCAGGAACTCAGCAGATGAAGGCAAGCAGGGGAGACTTGGGTTCATGGGATGTATTCAGTAATATTTCTGAGTATTATTGAGATAAAGTTAGGTTAGCCTACTAATTTTGAGGCACGCACTATTTATTTCTGGGTAAGATATAATGTCTTTTTAATGCTAATGACATAACAGTTTGCATTTTGAAATATACGAAACCAAACCTATCCCTGCAGGGCTAATGTAACCTAACTCTAACCGTCCGTGGCTAACCTAACGCTAAGTATATTTCAATATAATCCATATTTCTATCTATCTATCCATGGGAGATGCAACACACGGCCACCTCAAGCTATAGTGATAACACCTAACACAATATTAATGGAAATGCTTTGTTTCATAATTTCAGAAAATGTGAGTGAGAAATTTTTTTTCTTTCTTTCTTTCTTGTTGTTGTTGTTGTTGTTATTATTATTATTATTATTATTATTATTATTATTATTATTATTATTATTATTATTATTATTATTATTATTATTATTATTATTATTATTATTATTCCACCACCATTGCAGGGAATTCCTAGACTCCTCGTTGTATCATTCTACATTAAAATGGTACTGGCTAAGGGACAACAAAAAATACTGTAGCAGTGTGTTTTCTATTTTGACAAATGAAAAAGGGGATTGTGTATGATGGTGATAATTATGGTGATTATGATTAATATGTGAGTAACAATAATTTTTTTCCTCAGGAGGTGACAGCAAGGGAAAGTTAGTGGAAAAAGTATCTACGCTGACAGCTGTAGTGGACAAGCTTGAGGGTGAATGCAGCAGTCTTCAAGCTCAACTCAACTTAGAAAGGGAGAAATATAACAAAATACTGCCACAATCTCTTCCCCATGAACCTATAGGTAAGATTTTACAAGTTACTAATGGTTACTTACACTATTTCACCCCTTGAAGAATGTGTATTTAGTGTTTCTTGGACAAGCAAAAAAAAAAAAGTGATATCTGATATCTGATCTTTATTTGTTTATTCATTCATTGGATAATGTGGAGATAAGGTTAGCCTACTAATTTTGAGGCACGGGTTTTAATATATATATATATATATATATATATATATATATATATATATATATATATATATATATATATATATATATATATATATATATATAAATACAAGTTTCCGGAAGTTGATATATATTTCACCTTAATTCTATCTGACATGTAAGTATTAACCTCGGGAGAACACGCTAATGTTATCTAAATATTACCCCATTTATTTATTTTCTTCTTTTTTTTTTATTTAAATATTAAAATATGTAGAATAAGTGATATTTGCAGGGTGGGCAGAGGATAATTGTAAGACCATTCAATCATTTGTTAGATGTCAGCCCGTATGTTAGTAGTTCAAAAATATTTTTTTTATAAGTAAATTTTAAAATTGAAATATTTTTTTATCATTGTGAAGAAAAAAATAGTAATGTCAGAATGATTGAATAAATAGTTTTATTTTATTGGCATCAGTAACAGCAAGAGTTGGAGGTGACCTTGAACAGAAGCTTCAACACCTGCAGGACTCACATGAGGTTCTGGAAAGCAGGTTCAAACGCAGCATGAAGGAGGTCGCTGAACTCAGTGATGAAAAACAACAACTGGAGCATGTGGTGCAGCAGCTGCAGCTGGAAACAGAGTCCATTGGTGGGTACATACATAGCTTTGTTCAGGTGGAGTATCATGTCTATTATGAATATATACTGCTTGGTTAGCTATTTATATAATGCCTTTTTGGATTAACATGTGGAAAATTGGTATATTGGTATATATATATATATATATATATATATATATATATATATATATATATATATATATATATATATATATATATATATATATATATATATATATATGAAAAGCAAAAAAGCAAACTCTGCCATAATTACTTATATATATATATATATATATATATATATATTTGTTCCCTTTTCAGGTGACTACATCACCATCTATCAGTTCCAGCGTGGAGTGATGAAGCAGCAAGCAAGGGAACGTGAGTTGGAACTATCCAGTCTTCATCATGAACGAGACGAAATGAAGAATAAGATTGCTACGCTACAGGTTGGTTAGTTAGTTGTTGTTGTTTTTAATGGTTGTGATTATAACTTACCTCACTTTCCTATACAAATTCCATTGGTAGTTTGTCCTTAATACATTTTTTTTCTTTTTTCTTTTGTCATTTATGTAAAACTAATTTTTAAAATATATATATAGAAAAAATATATAATTCGTGGTATCGCTTGGGCTGGAGGGAGGGAGGGGTGGGTAAGGAGGAGGGGGAGCCTTCCACTTTGCTATTCTTTTGTCTATCATGTGTGTAAGATTTAATTAATATCTCAACTTAATTAATTCAGTCAGACTTTGGATTAACATGAATGTTTCCTTCCTTCAGGATTTAGTGTCCAATTTGGTGCAGGAAAAAGAAACAGACCAGAAACATCTCCAGAAGATCAGCAGTGTTCTTAATAAAAGTTCAGCCTCTGTTACTAATGGCATCGGTGAGTATTGAAACCAAACCTAACATAACCTAACTATAACTACTACTATCTAACCTATCGGAGCCACCATCTCTTGGAATTAAATTAGAAACCATAGTTACCATCTTTGTTTCATGTAGTGTGAGTGAGTGTGGCATGGGAGTGTACAAGAGAGGTTAAAAAGAACATCCCCTCAAGCTAGGTAGCTATACACCATATTGCTCATTGCTCTGCTAGGGTTAACGAGAGAGCACTAACCCTCTCACCAAGAAGTTGCCGTGATGTTCTATTCACTTGAACAACTATTTATGACCATGTGCTTAGTAACCTTTAGTTTAGTGGACACCATTTTTTGATCACCACATGCATGTACCATTTACAAAGTGATGAGATCATTGATACTTATATTGCAAATAATACCTTATAACATTCTTTATGATAAACAGGAACTGGTGAGTTGGAGACACCTGCCAACAGCGGAGAGGAGGTGTGTGAGGAAGCTCTTAAGTATTCTGAAGAGGAGGAACAAAAAGAAGAAACAGAAAACCTTCCTTCACATGAGGAAGGAATTAATGTTGTCTCAAGCATCAACACTGACGTCTTACACGAGAATGTAAATCCTTCAGAATATGCCTTAAAAAAGACTAAAACTGTGACTACCACTACTAAAAGTCCAACTGTACAGAGAATTTTGGATCTCCTTAATGAAATGGAGTCTGCCAGTCACCTAGAACACTCAGGTCTTCAAAAATTTCACCCTTGTCCACTTTGCTCAGGGAAACTCATCACTGTTTGAGGTTAATTTATGACTATCATGTACCATTTTTGTACTTAAAAATGTTAATGGATGTAAGGCCAAATTAATTTAGCTTATTTGAGTTGTAAAAATGTTCTATAATAAACTCGATTGTTGAAGGATAGATCACTTTGTAGAGATATTGAAAAGAATCTCTTGGACAGTATGTTACCATCTGTACAGACATGGAATTGTATGACTTGGACGACAAGTAAAGCACATTTGTCAAGGATTAGGACGTTTCAATGTCCTTTATTAGGATGGGTTTGAGGATAGAAAGAGTGAATGGTTATAAATGTAGAGGAGTATTTGAAATCATTGGTATGTGGAGCAGTCTTTTGTTGTTAATGGTGCAGTTGCAGAATGGATAAGAAGCACATTGTGATGATAAAATTTATCCTTACTGATGCATTTAGACTGACAATAGCACCCCATATTATCAGCTACCTGCCTATTGTACAATAATAAAAGATTTATATAACTAAATGCGTTATTGAAAACACCATTAGATTCTTGAAAAATAGATTCAGGTCTGATGAACCTCGAAGTTAACCTTGAAAATGTTACACCTATTATTATAGCATACTACCTCCTCCACGATATATCTTTGCAATTGCATGCTTATTTTGAGTAATCAGACACCATGGACACTCCTGATGAATCTACACTTCAATCTACCTACATATTTTTGTTTTCCCATAGTCAGTATCCTTTTAATGTAAGAAGAAAATAATCATCATCTGTTGTGTCGTTACCATCAACGCCAAAAAGTGGGACATGGTCTTCAACATCCAAAAGAGTTCCCACATGTGTATTAGCCTAAAGGAAAATACACTGAATTATACTTTTTCCGTCAACGGGAAGGCTCTGACTAAAGAGAGCAGCTGCAAACATTTGGGTGTGACCATCACGGAGGACATGAGCTGGAACAACCACTCAGAACAGGTCAGGGCAAAAGCAGCCAAATCCTTAGGCCTTGTCCGCAGGACCCTGGGGGCGTGCAGCAAAGAAGTGAAGGAAGCAGCCTATACAGCCCTAGTAAGACCTCAACTAGAGTATGCTTCCAGTGCATGGAATCCTCACACCCAAAGAAATATCAAAATAATTGAAAGTGTTCAGCGGCAAGCAGCTCGTTTCGTGAAACATAACTATAGCAGGGAGGCAAGTGTGACCCAAATGATCACCACACTGGGATGGGACACACTCCAAGCCAGACGCTGTTTCCACCAAGCGGAGATGTTTTACCGCATCCATAGTGGTACTGTAAACATCCCAATGCCTCCAGAAATTATAAGAAAAACACCTGCTGGAGCAAGCAACCCTGACCACCACTTGTACAGGCAACCCAGTACACGGGTTGACCCTTACCTGTACTGCATGTTCCCCCGAGCTGTACACTTGTGAAACAAATTACCCCAGGAAGCAGTCACAGCAGGCAACTTGCAGGAGTTCCGGAAGGCAGCACTACCAGCCATCCGCCAATCAACAGTACCACCTACCCTGAAGTGCCTGTAGAAGACAAGTTCTACATACATCCCAGGACAGCGACACTCGCTTTTTAGGGATTACCTAACTCAAGACTGACGTGGGCGGGGGAGGGGGTGGTTATGGGCGGAGTGACTCCCCTTCACAACACTTCCACCTCGTCCTATACTTGCACGTTGGTGGGTGGGGGTGAGAGGTCGTTATGTGTGTGTGTGTGTGTGTTTAACTTGATAATTCTTGTTGTTATTGTTGTTGTTTTTTTCTCTCACACACACACACACGCACACACACACAAACACGCACACGTGTGTACCCTCTCATGTGGGGCTCGAGGCTAACGACAATGTGTTTCCGTCTCGCTTAGGCTGCCACACACACGTGCCTAGGTCACTCTCTCCCTCCGCTGTTACAGGAACGCTATGTATACCTATATACTCAGCTGCTCATGTCTCAATAGTGCAACGTAGAGATGATAAACGTGTGAACAGTGTATCTATACAACATTAGTGTGGCTAGGGTTGCCATCTCCATCTCAAAAAAAATACGGAACGCAGTACGTAGGTAAAGTTTGAACAGTGATGACGAGTGGATATATAGAGCCCATCTATCAGCGGGGCTTGAAGGTAAGTTCTTCATAAGTACCTTGTATTAGGAGGAATTGAATGTTATCTGGACGATATGCGAGGCCATATTTTTGTCAACTGATTATATAATTGACTCAATATTTGGTCACGATGATTTTGAATTAATTATTTCATTTGCTTGACTATTCATACAGCCAAATACGGAACAAATGGCGTCCCATATTGGTTCAAAACGCAATGCAACATTTAACTCTTCAATACGGAACGATATTTAAGTGTGGGAGGTTTTATAGGCAGAGGACGTGTGTGTCTCATTATTACACGTGCAAACTGTGTAACCGTGCTAGTGCCAACACACTAACACATTATTCTCTTGATTGTTCCGCTGTGAGAGACTTGCTGCCTCGGGGACATCACTTAACAAAGGTGTGTGTGTGTATTTACTGCAAGGTGACAATTTAGACACTATTCTTGTGAAATATCTACTTTTCGGTGTATTCATAAGTTTTTCTCTCCTTCCAGACCATACTTAGAATATATTATGTATCCTTTTATTACCTGGACGTATTTATGCCTGCCTCTAATATGCATCTATATACATACACTATTTTATATCCTTTGTACTTCATCTAGTTCTATTTGTGAGGTATAAATGATATTTGTTCCATATATAATAATATTTATGGCTGTAGGTTTTCACAATCAATATTTCATTAACAATTAATCTGCTAGGCCATTAGTGTGTGTGTGTGTGTGTGTGTGTGTGTGTGTGTATATATATATATATATATATATATATATATATATATATATATATATATATATATATATATATGTCAGGTTTAATTGACATCTTCTTTGATTTTTGCATTATTAGTTTTTTTCTGTGATATGATGAAGTATTATTTTTTTTTATCATTGATTGTTATTTATTCCCAGATATTTAATTTCCTTCGTATCTCAGTTTTTTCTGATTTTTCCTTCATATTAAAGATTAGAATGTTGCTTTTTGATTTATTAATATTCAAAGCTAGTACATTGTTTTCCCACCTATATTAAGTTATCAATAGTTTTGTCAGCTTCTTATGTGGTGTTAAGAGGTAGATCTGGCGGGAAAATTATATGTAAGACGTGTTAAGGAAGATTTGGAGGGAAAATAATATGTAAAGAGGCAAATCTGGCGAGAAAATTATATGTATGACGTGTTAAGGAAGATATGGCGGGAAAATAATATGTAGCCTACGTGGTGTTAAGAGGCAAATTTGGCGGGAAAATTAGATGTAAGGGGTGTTAAGGAAGATTTGGCGGAAAAATTATATGTTAAGGGGCAAATTTGGCGGGAAAATTAGATGTAAGGGGTGTTAAGGAAGATGTGGCGGGAAAATGATACGTATGTGGTGTTAAGAGGTAGATTTGGCGGGAAAACAATGATATATATATATATATATATACTATACTATTTCCATACATATATATAAACACCTATAATTCACACTATACATCTATAAACATAACCTCAATAAAAAAATATAAAAAAAATAATAACAAAAATAAAGAATAAATAAACTACACAAATAAACTAATAATAAAGAATAAATAAATTCAAAAGACAGACTTAGGTATATATTGGTTCACTAACAGTGGTGAACGATTGGAATAGGCTGGGTAAACACGTAGTAAGTGATGAGTCAATAGGTAGCTTTAAAAGACGGTTGGATGACAGTATGGATAGGGATGACAGGTGGGATGGATAAACATTGGATTATTCCAAGGGTGGAGGACAAGGAACTGCCTCGTGTAGGTCATCAAGTGGCCTCTTGCAGTCTCCTCAATTCTGATGTTCTTATGTTCTTAAAGTAGTACTAATAGTAATAATAACTGGGTCATTAGCAAAGAACAAAATTACTATTATCAATACATTATTTTTATATCTTTCACATTCACTTTCCAGCTTGTTTATTACATAGTATGTTAGCCATTTAAATATTGTAGTAGAACTATTACATCACTATTAATGATTATTTATATTCTATTCCACATTTCCATATTCTAGTGTTTTTGGTGTCCTGTAAAAATAAGTGTCTAGTGCATTTTCATCTATTTTCTACTCTTTAAGGTTTTCAAACATTATTTATCTATCTACTGAATCATATAACTTATGAAACTCAATTGATATTACTACCAAACTTTTCTATTATTTTATTTATAGATTTTATTTCTGCATTTTCTTACATAATTTTCCCGTCACATCAAGATCAAGTACATTGTTGTTTTTTTATCTTGTATCTTAACCCAGCTGACTGTCACCTCCACACACACACACATACACGGCCGGCGGGAGGCTGGCTGGCCCTGAATATCCAATGGTGAAGGTAATGCAACCTTATGTATAACCATCACATGTATTTATAATGTTTTTGATAGGTTTAGAGTGTGAAAGAAGGAAGGAAGTGGTGTAGATATTCTCACTCGCATATGTAAGGTTTCTTCACTAAGCTTTCGATGCCAGCTTGGAATTAGGCTTATATTTTATTTATTTTAATAAGTATATATATATATATATATATATATATATATATATTTGTATGTTTTTTAATATGTTTAGGGTGTGAAAGAAAGAAGGAAGGAAGTAGTGTAGATATTCTTATACACACACTCGCACATGAAAGGTTTCTTCACTAAGCTTTCGACGCCAGCTTGCAATTACGGGAAATTCTGGATATTAGGTACGTGTCACGTACAAACACGAAACTTACATATCATGTAGAAGACTCGGTAATCTTGCGTAAACGTAAAAAAAAATGAGGTGCCCGCTTCTAGTGTGGCCTTAATAGCACTCGAGAGTGTGGCGAAATTCAACAGTTTCTAAGTCCAGCGAGCTCTGCACCAGTCAAAAGTAAACATTGAAATGATTTTTTATTGTTTATGACAGGGATTTGTGGGTAGCGGCATATAAGGATTTCATGATATCTATAGAACTGAACCCTCCAATCGCGCTGCCACTCATAACTGCCATTCGGCTCGGTTAGGTAAGGTTAATGTTCTAGCGGGGCGGTCCAATGGGGGTGCAGCCCCCCCGGATAGATTAGGTTAGGTTAGGGAAATTCAAAATTTTCAGGGAAATTTTCTTAGATTTTTGAAGGCCCATATTTCGTTTATTTTTCATCCCCCCAAAAAAACCCTGCTTGTTTGAAGGGATAGAGGTGGTTGGTGGGGAATCGGGGAGGTGGATTTAATATCCAAAAATACCCAATTACGCTTATTTTTTTTTATTTATTGGTAAATATTCGTTTCCTTAACCATTCCATTCTGATGTAGATGTAAAAATTTACCGAATATAAATTGCTTTGTTAGCATAACCTTCCCAGAGCTGCAATTAAAAACCTAACCAAAACTAATCCAACCAAATCTAAAGTAACCTAAAAAAAAAAAAAATTCATATTTTTTTCTGTAATTCAGCAGTATAACTATTTAAGGTGATCTGAACAAGTTTCTGAGATTGAATTTGCAGTGCATTATATATATATATATATATATATATATATATATATATATATATACAGTATATATATATATATATATATATATATATATATATATATATATATATATATATATATATATACAGTATATATATATATATATATATATATATATATATATATATATATATACAGTATAATATATATATATATATATATATATATATATATATATATATATGTGTATATATATATATATATATATATATATATATATATATACATATATATATATATATATATATATATATATATATATATATATATATATGTATATATACGTATATATATATATATATATATATATATATATATATATATATATATATATACATATATATATATATATATATATATATATATATATATATATATATATGTGTATATACGTATATATATATATATATATATATATATATATATATATATATATATACACGTGTATATATATATATATATATATATATATATATATATATATATATATATATATATATATTCGTCTTTGCTTGAGTCATGTTTCTTTGAAAATGCAATTCTTACTAAATAATGAATGGGTGGTTATATTTTATAGTTAATCTTTGTGTTAATCCAGTACTTTTATGTATATTATTAACAAAGTAAATAAAATAGCCGTCATTATCTAGTTTGTATATGTAGGTCAAATCTGTAGAACAACTCCCATCAAACTGATCTGTGTAATAATTTAGTACTACACAGGTTGTATATTACACTGGATATCTGAGGAGGTTTCAGTGTATTGTCAACTTTATAAAACCTTTAGTAATTCTAAATAATAGGACTCAAGAATCCTTTATCAGAAACTAGTGAAATGGAACTCAGTGGTGGAGTGGTTAGCATGTTTGACTATCAATCCGCTGGCCCCAATTAGATCCCGGATGAAGGTAGTCGGCACACAGCTCACCCAGCTGTTCATCCTCCTAAATGAGTTGGTGGATGAATGAGTATTTAGGGAAACTTGGGGAAGGTAAACTGTGGAAAGTTGGAAGTCATAATGGTCGTGTGTCTCGGTGTAATGGATTAATTTCCACCACAGACTCAAAGGCCGACATGACAGGAGATGAACGCCCACTTTGCCTTTCCTTACCTATCATAATCTACTATATGATACACTACATTAAGATAGGTCAGGTTACAAAAGAATAATTTTGAATAGAATATTGAGTTGTCCGAAGTTAGTCTCAGTGTAATTCAGGCCTATTACCTTCAATCTGTGGCCTTTGTGGGTTTTTTATAAATCAATTGCACATGAAAATCATCAAAAATGTGTATCCTGTGTAGTACTAAAATATTATACAGATTAAGTGTTAGTTTTCATGCAGATGTCACACGTAAACACACACACACACACACACACACACACACACACACACACACACACACACACACACACACACACTGCCTCCTGGCTAGTACAGTGGTAGCGCGCTGGCCTTGCATTCGCTTGGTCGGCAGATCGAGTCCCCGTCCGGGCTCGTGATGCTTAAGCTGTTTACTGGGAGGAACTGCTGTGGTCGGGCACCACAGTGGGGCAGCGGTGGTCCACCACGACTGTGAGGTACAGACCTCTAAACTATAAACCAAGTAAACCAAGTAAGTAAACACACACACACACACACACACACACACACACACACACACACACACACACACACACACACACAAGGAAAAAAATAAGAAAATATGTACATTATATCTCTATTGCATGTGTGTGTAACTAGTATATATTTTATCATAATTATTATATGCTAATAATTTCAGTAAAGTAAATAAAATACATTGAAATCATGTCTATTCTGTCTTGATGTTGTTGTATGTCCCTGTGTGTGTGTGTGTGTGTGTGTGTGTGTGTGTGTGTGTGTGTGTGTGTGTTCATACCATATTGTATTTTAACATAATTGAGTCAAGTTATTAATGGTATACTTTTGAACAGCTGCTGTGGAAGACAAAATGGCAGAAGCAGATAGTACTGTTATCAGGATTCCACTTGCTCGGATGGCAGTGGTGACAGTGTTGATGCCGTTAGGTGCCTTTTTATCCTGCATTTATCTGTCTCTGCGATACAACTTTGATGTATCAACAGCAACGCACTGTGGGGTAAGTATATTTTGTTGAATTGTAATAATTATCATCATTGTTCCCTTCTTCATTCTTTCTTTCTTATTCTGTTCCTCCTCATTTGTTATGCAATTACACTGTTCCCTTACACTTTTTTCTCTTGCATTCTCATCATCTTGTACACTTCCCTGCCATCCCATGTGCATTCATTTTATTTGTGTAAACTGTTTGTCATATGAATGTGAATTATTCTTTGCATTCTTAAGCAGCCCATTGGTGTAATGGTTAGCACGCTCGCTTTACAACCAAGATGTTCTGGGTTGAAATCACAGGCTTGGTGAAGACAGAATGTGTTTGTCTTCTTAATCACTGTAACCCTTGCTTACTTAACAGTATAATAGGTACAGGAGTAAGCCGAGGGTTTGTGACCTTGTAATCCCGGCAGGAGCGGAAGGCTGGAAATCCTATCCTCCTGTCTGTGTGTGTGTTCGTGTGTGTGTGTGTGTTATTGTATGTGTGTATGTTAGTGTGTGTGTGTGTGTGTGTGTGTGTATGTATGTATGTGATATGTGTGTTATGCACCAACACTAGTGACTTATACATTAATTTAATGCAAAACAACTAACACAGCTAGTATCCCACAGGTGCCTAATTACCTGCCTTCCATATCCTCGGCCATCGGTGAGTTTGTTCCTCAACGCTACATATGGAGGTTTGCCATCGCCATCCACTCTGCCCCACGCTTCATGCTGGCTTTTATGTACTGCAATTTTATGAACAGAATATTGCCAAGTATTCGATTCTATAAAGTAAGTGGAAGTGATTCTAGTATAGGCTTTAAGTTAGGTTTTTTTATTTGATTATTTTGTATTTTCTTACTGTAATTGTTTATGACTTATGGTTGTAATTTAGGTTATTATTATTATTATTATTATTATTGTTATTATTATTATTATTATTATTATTATTATTATTATTATTATTATTATTATAGTTTGTTGTGAGTGAATTACTTTAGAGTTTGTTTCAATGGAGCTAGAATGCCTCTTGTTAAAATGGTGAGGAGGAGAAGGTAATGGTAATGTTCACTATTAAATTATTAAGAAAATAATAATTAATTCCAGAATCCCACAAATCTATGCTTTTCTCAATTGTGAAACTTTTATACTAATGAAATGCAGTTTGTGAATGATAGAATCCTATGTGTTAGGTATAGTAAAGAATTCTAGCTAATAACTGTAGCACTAATGGATATATCTAATAAGTCAATAGCCTCAGGAGACCTACCAAGTTTGTGATGACCAATTACCATCCAATTAGTTTGACATCAGTAATAGGTTAAAGGTTAGAGTATTATTTCCAAGACAGTACGGCAGCATATAGAGGTGCTTCAATTAATTACTGACTCTCAGCATGGGTTCACTAAAGGTAAATCATGTCTCACTAATCTTGTATTTTTATATAGAACAGTCTATGAGACAGCAGATAAAGGCTTAAACTATGACGTAACATATCTAGATTTCAGCAGCAGTGTATTAGTGCTGGGAACAGAGCTAACAGTGTACTGTGTGTGTGTGTGTGTGTGTGTTGGTGTGTGTGTATTTACCTAGTTGTATTTACCTAGTTGTATTTTACAGGGTTCGAGCAGGGCTCATTATGTCCTGTCTCCATATCTATATTTATCCAATTTTTCCTTCAATGTATGCACACTGGGTGCTGTGACAACTTGTTCACTCAAACCATTCCAAATATCCACCGTTCTATGAGGAAAACTGTACTTCTTAACATCCCTCAAACAGTGACTCTTCACAATCTTCTTTGAATGCCCTCTCGTTCTCCTGTCCACACCTCCAGGTACCGTCACCAAATTCTGTCTGTCAATCTTCTCTATGTGATTTACCATTTTGTACATCGTAATCAGATCTCCTCTTTCTCTTCTCTCCTCCAATGTTGGCAAACTCATTTCTCTCAATCTCTCTTCGTAGGTTAAATCTTTCAATTCCGGCACCATCTTTGTAGCTATTCTCTGAATTCTTTCTAACTTCCTTATGTTTTTCTTCATGTGTGGTGACCACACCACCGCTGCATACTCCATCTTGGGGCGTATCATGGTGTGTGTGTGTGTGTGTGTGTGTGTTTGCAGGGTACTGGGTTTTATCACCAGGAGCGTAAGTAATAGATCAGCAGATGTAATACTAATACTTTACTTAGCGTTAGTTAGGCCTTATTTATATCACGGTGTACAGTTCTGGTATCCGTACTATAGAATGGATATAAATAAGCTAGAAGCAGTACAAAGAAGGATGACTAAAATGATTCAGGGGAGAAGGAACTTAACTTACAATGATGGATTAAAACACCTTTATCTACATTCTATATAAACACATAGGGTAAGAGGAGACCTGATAGAAGTGTTGAAATGCCTATATCTTCAACCTATTCGACCATTAGTTAATGTAATTATGATTGTAATTAGTGTTGGAGTGTAATAGATTGGTGGGCTGTTTAATTGGTAATTGTTGTGTTGTGTTGTGTTGTGTAAAAAATATACACCAACCTCCCTGTGTGTTTTCCAAGGTGGTAGGCCTATTATTATTATTATTATTATTATTATTATTATTATTATTTTGTTTGCAGAATGCTGTTAAAGTCACCACCTGTCTAAATGTGATTGAAAACTTGGCTCTCATCTCCCTTTCTTTTGTATCCTCTAAAGAAAATTATGGTAAGTTAGTGTTTATGGTGTATCTATTAGTGTAACTTGTGAGTGATTTAGGTACTTTATTATGTATTGATTATATGACTGACTGGATAGTGTAGTAATTTAGTGAGGTGTGTTGTGGCAATATATTGAAGTCATATCCTTTCATAAGTGTTGTGTATATATGATATTTTCCAAGCAGGTGATTATGTTCTTAACTTTGTTAAATTTCCAGATATCCACAAGGTTTCTTTTATCCTTTTTATGGTGTGCAGTGAACTCTACATGGTACTTACATGTCTTCTGTTGAAAGATAACAAGAACAGACTTACTAATGCTCTGGAACGCGTCGCTTACTTAAAAAAGGTAAGATGTTTTAGAAATCTTGTTTTGAGTTGTATATAGATTGTTGTAATAGTGGTCTTGTATATGTGATGAATCATGAACATTATTATTATTATAACTATTTTACACACCTTGTCATCTCCTTTGGTGTTTCCTTTTGTTTCCTTGTAATAACCTTGTACAAAATAACTATAATAATGGTAATGGTGTATATTATTTACATTATATTTTCCTCTAACTGCAGAAACAACTTATGGCTGCTAATTTGACCAGTTTTGTTGTGGCATTGTACTTCTTCTATCGTCATAACAAGTACTGTGAACCAGGCAGTAAGTATTTGTTCTCTTTCCTTTCTTTCTTTCTTTTTCTTTTTCTTTCTTTCTTTCTTTCTTTCTTTCTTTCTTTCTTTCTTCTTCTTTTATATATATATATATATATATATATATATATATATATATATATATATATATATATATATATATATATATATATATATATAACATTCCCTTACAATAAAGGCTCAAAGCTTCACTGTTTCTCTTTATTTTCTTTTTCTCTTGATCATTATTTCTTTCCGTTGTATTCATTTTTATTATTTTTTGTAATACTTTTGATTTTTATTAATTGAATGTAACAATTTATTTTCTTTGGATTTTCAGGCTTTTAATTTTGCTGTGGTTAGAACGTTTTTATTAGGATTTTTATTTGCATTGATAAGATATGCCAAGTATTACTGGCTTTATTTTTTACATTTGAGTTATCTTTTCTAGTTGAAAAGATGATTTGTAAGGCTTGACACAACTCATAATACATGTTAGAATCTATTTACCTATGAATGTTGGTTAAATTATCACTATTAATATTATATGCAGCGATTAAGAATTATTATATTTACCTACTATTCCCGAGAGCCCAGGTACAGTAAAATGTTCATATAAATTAATTTTCTTATGGATAATGATAATGTTTATGTTTTTCTATATTTTTCTTTATAATAGGATGTATAATTACATGTATTTGTGTACAAACAAGGGCAAAAATATGACTCAAATCACCATAAGATTAATGATTCCAATTTTGCGAATTTGAATTTTGTGGCCTGCAATGTCGACCAATTTCACCCAAAATTGGATGGAGCATTGTAATAGAGTGGATCTAGGATGACTTACTAAACCAACCTTACTTCCCTTTACTTTTGTTTGCAGTGTACTCTGTGTTTGCCTTCATGGAATACTTGGTCGTGCTCACCAATATGGGTTTCCACATGACTGCTTACTATGACTTCCACCATCATCAACTTGTGGTTGCTGAGTGGAAGACAGCAAGCAGTTGACAATCCGTGTGAGGTTTAACATAACACAACAGTTTTGATCCACAATCTGATGCCTTCTCTACAGGACACTTGCCATCTAGCTTAGGATCAAGAATATACATTACAGGTTGCCTATCAAAATTCCAGTTCCATCAGTTTTCCGGCATGAATTTCAGAGCGCAGTTTCAAATTTCCTGGGTTGGCACAGCACTGTTTTCGGGAGGTGCTGTTTATGTTTTGATGGCGCTGTACCCAGAATTAACTGTTTGATTATGCCGGATTATTGATAGTCAACCTGTAATTACCAGGCTAGGATACATCAATCATCTTTGACTAGGAAACTACCAACAACGTTTTCATGATTTTATTTCAGCTTAGATCCCTTAAGAAATATAAAGTACAGATTTGTCTTCATCAGTTGAAAGTAATGCGATTTATAAAGGAACATTTAATGAAGTACTAAAGTTAATTAAGGTCCACAAATTGATATATTGCTCAGTAGAAACACAGAAAGTAGTTTAATCTATGCAGATTTTCTTTTTAATTATATATCATAGTATGTATTATAGAGTACACGTTGCAAAGTAACTGATATACTTATGCTAATGATAGAAACATTTCCCTAATGTTAGATGTCATTTAACTAAGAGAATAAATCATAGAATTTACCTAATTTTCTCAAGTTTAAAAGTCTTGATGTTTGGAATATACACCACATATCAAAATATTAATTGTTTTGCTTGATTTCTGTAGAGCATTTTAGCACAAGATTCACCTGTCTCACCCATTCCATTAGTGTTGTTTTAGTGTAAAATTCACCTGCCTCACCTATTTCTTTAGTGTTCTTTTAGCACAAGACTCACCTCCTTCACCCATTCCTTTAGTGTCCTGTAGAGAGTGTCAGAAAATACCTGCAGAAAAAAAGTCTTTCAGCCCAAAACAATATTAATTTGTCATGAATCAGTGATGAGAAATGCCACGAATCTTTAATTTAATACTGAAATGACTATATGTTCCTGTATGTATGTGGATAATTGCACCTCATGACTCCATTACCAGTATTAATTATATTTATTTTTGTTTGTTTGTTTTGTTTGCCTCCTAATAGGTATAGAAACCTGTTTGAGTAATGGTAATGTATTGAGTGAGTCTAGTAAAGGCTATTGAGGTGGAGGTGCATCCTGTTGAATTATGTTATTCCTCACTAGACCATTCCCGTTCCCATTCCCATTCCCGTTCCCAAGATTAATTAAGGTAGAAAGCCAAAGTTTTGTTTTAATTAGGTGACCATTGTAGTTGTTGTTTGGGATGATTGTTGATGTTAATGTAATGTTGATTGCTTGTGAATGTAAGTTATATTCATATACTGTTATTACCAATGACTGAGAGACATGAAATAAGGTTTGTGTAACAATAATAGGTTGTACAGTTTTAAATAAATATCTATCAGGACTTGTAGGTTTGTGGATCGAATTGGGCAATGTGCAATGTGTATCATTATATATAGTAAAGCCTTATAATGTTGTCATTGTTTTAT
>JAPQNM010000045.1:11815393-11817893 GCA_029783475.1 Metacarcinus magister
TCTTTCTCTCTCTCTCCTCTCTCTCTCTCTCTCCTCTCTCCCAGCTCATCTCTCTCTCTCTCTCTCTCCCTTCCCTCTCTCTCTCTCTCGTCTCTCCTCTCTCTCCTCTCTCTCTCTCTCTCTCTCTCTCCTCTCTCTCTCTCTCTCTCTCTCCTCTCTCTCTCTCTCTCTCCCTCTCTCCATCTCTCTCCTCTCTCTCTCTCTCTCTCTCTCTCCTCTCGTCTCTCTCCTCTCTCTGCCTCTCTCTCTCTCTCTCTCTCTCTCTCCTTCCTCTCTCTCTCTCCTCTCTCTCTCTCTCTCTCTCTCTCTCTCCTCTCTCTCTCTCTCTCTCTCTCTCTCTCTCTCTCTCTCTCTCTCTCTCCTCTCTCTCTCTCTCTCTCTCTCTCTCTCTCTCTCTCTCTCTCTCTCTCTCCTCTCTCTCTCTCTCTCTCTCTCTCTCTCTCTCTCCTCTCTCTCTCTCTCTCTCTCTCTCTCTCTCTCTCTCTCTCTCTCTCTCTCTCTCTCTCTCTCTCTCTCCTCTCTCTCTCTCTCTCTCTCTCTCTCTCTCTCTCTCTCTCTCTCCTCTCTCTCTCCTCTCTCTCTCTCTCTCTCTCTCTCTCTCTCTCTCTCTCTCTCTCTCTCTCTCTCTCCTCTCTCTCTCTCTCTCTCTCTCTCCTCTCTCTCTCTCTCTCTCTCTCTCTCTCTCTCTCTCTCTCCTCTCTCTCTCTCTCTCTCTCTCTCTCTCTCTCTCTCTCTCCTCTCTCTCTCTCTCTCTCTCTCTCTCTCTCTCTCCTCTCTCTCTCTCTCCTCTCTCTCTCTCTCTCTCTCTCTCTCTCTCTCTCTCTCTCTCTCTCTCTCTCTCTCTCTCTCTCTCTCTCTCTCTCTCTCTCTCTCTCTCTCTCTCTCTCTCTCTCTCTCTCCTCTCTCTCTCTCTCTCTCTCTCTCTCTCTCTCTCTCTCTCTCTCTCTCTCTCTCTCTCTCTCTCTCTCTCTCTCTCTCTCTCTCTCCTCTCTCTCTCTCTCTCTCTCTCTCTCTCTCTCTCTCTCTCTCTCTCTCTCTCTCTCTCTCTCTCTCTCTCTCTCTCTCTCTCTCTCTCTCTCTCCTCTCTCTCTCTCTCTCTCTCTCTCTCTCTCTCTCTCTCTCTCTCTCTCTCTCTCTCTCTCTCTCTCTCTCTCTCTCTCTCTCTCTCTCTCTCTCTCTCTCTCTCTCTCTCTCTCTCTCTCTCTCTCTCTCTCTCTCTCTCTCTCTCTCTCTCTCTCTCTCTCTCTCTCTCTCTCTCTCTCTCTCTCTCTCTCTCTCTCTCTCTCTCTCTCTCTCTCTCTCTCTCTCTCTCTCTCTCTCTCTCTCTCTCTCTCTCTCTCTCTCTCTCTCTCTCTCTCTCTCTCTCCTCTCTCTCTCTCTCTCTCTCTCTCTCTCTCTCTCTCTCTCTCTCTCTCTCTCTCTCTCTCTCTCTCTCTCTCTCTCTCTCTCTCTCTCTCTCTCTCTCTCTCTCTCTCTCTCTCTCTCCTCTCTCTCTCTCTCTCTCTCTCTCTCTCTCTCTCTCTCTCTCTCTCTCTCTCTCTCTCTCTCTCTCTCTCTCTCTCTCTCTCTCTCTCTCTCTCTCTCTCTCTCTCTCTCTCTCTCTCTCTCTCCTCTCTCTCTCTCTCTCTCTCTCTCTCTCTCTCTCTCTCTCTCTCTCTCCTCTCTCTCTCTCTCTCTCTCTCTCTCTCTCTCTCTCTCTCTCTCTCTCTCTCTCTCTCTCTCTCTCTCTCTCTCTCTCTCTCTCTCTCTCTCTCTCTCTCTCTCTCTCTCTCTCTCTCTCTCTCTCTCTCTCTCTCTCTCTCTCTCTCTTCTCTCTCTCTCTCTCTCTCTCTCTCTCTCTCTCTCTCTCTCTCTCTCTCTCTCTCTCTCTCTCTCTCTCTCTCTCTCTCTCTCTCTCTCTCTCTCTCTCTCTCTCTCTCTCTCTCTCTCTCTCTCTCTCTCTCTCTCTCTCTCTCTCTCTCTCTCTCTCTCTCTCTCTCTCTCTCTCTCTCTCTCTCTCTCTCTCTCTCTCTCTCTCTCTCACTAGGTAGTTCCTGTTAATCCTAACCCTCCTTATTATCTACACCCACCTCTCATAGTAGTAATAATAGTAGTAGGAAGGATAGTTGTAGTAAAAATAGTATTACATACACCTACCTCTCATCCCCATCCATGAAGTCGTCAAGTCTTCTCTTAAAACTCCCTATTGTCTGTACACTAACTACCTGCTGACTGAGTCTGTTCCAATCATCTACCATCCTATTTGTAAACCAATGTCTGCCTATTTCTTGATTAAATCTACATTTTTCTAGTGCTCTAGATTGTCAGTGTTAGCATTAATTCCGGAATGACATGTCAGGGTATAATATACTGTCCATTATGAAAGGTTGTCAACAAAGAGCTGATGAATACTTTAGATTAATTTGTAAAAATATGTGATATCTTAGTGCAGTTATTGTGTTAACAATTACATGAAGGTATATTTAGGTTTACTATTTACAAAATGTTAGGTATGAATGAA
>JAPQNM010000045.1:11822893-11825393 GCA_029783475.1 Metacarcinus magister
ATTTTTGTACTAGTTTAGTTATTTTGACATTATATTAGATAGCTATAGATAGTCCTTGGCGTCCCAACCAGGACTTTAGCATATTACATTCACCAATGTATCAAGTTTAAATAAAAGAGAGAGAGAGAGAGAGAGAGAGAGAGAGAGAGAGAGAGAGAGAGAGAGAGAGAGAGAGAGAGAGAGAGAGAGAGAGAGAGAGAGAGAGAGAGAGAGAGAGAGAGAGAGAGAGAGAGAGAGAGAGAGAGAGAGAGTGTAGGAAAGTAGGATTAACACTACTTATTTACAGTCCTATGTATTTTCACTCTCTGGGCACATTACTCTGAGGTCACGCGTAATGCCTCCCTCCCTCACACCCTCCCTCACACCCTCCCTCACACCCTCCTTCACACCCTCCCTCACACCCTCCATCACACCCTCCCCCTACCCTCCCTCTTTGCTTCTCTCACCCCGGTAAAGCCTCCTGCGAGATAAGATTGAGTCGCTCGCTCTCTGGACAAACTTAGCTCAAAGAAACATGTCAGATATCATTTCCATGAAAGATTTTCTCTGTTCTCTGTTTTTTTTACTCGACCTCAAGCGACACCGCCCCCCCCTCCCCCCATCTCATCTTTCCCTCCATCTCTCCTTCCTTCCAACCTTTCTAAGAATATTGTTTACTCTGCTCATATATCCGGCGCATGAAAGTGAAAGAGTCATTTGTCTGACACGTAATACGAATCTGTAGCTTCTCTCTCTCTTTCTCTCTCTCTCTCTCTCTCTCTCTCTCTCTCTATATATATATATATATATATATATATATATATATATATATATATATATATATATATATATATATATCTCAAGGATAAGAATGATCCACAACGTTGCCTCGTTCATGGATTGTGATAATAATAATAATAACAATAATAATAGGAATAATAATAATAATAATGTATAGACATCTTGACAGTTGTGGGTTGTGGAAAGAGAAACACAGTGTATACTGAGGTTTTTTATTCCCGACCGATTTCGCTCACAGCTTCTTCAGAGGACTCTGAAGAAGCTGTGAGCGAAACCGGTCAGGAATAAAAAAAACCTCAGTATACACTGTGTTTCTCTTTCCACAACCCACAATAATAATAATAATAATAATAATGATAATAATAATAATAATAATAGTAATAGTAATAATAATAATAATAATGATAATGATAAGGATGATAAAAAGGATAATAATAAAGCCGCCAAACTTTCCAGAACAAAACTTCTTGGTAACAGAAAAAAAAAAAAATTACATCACGATGACTCAATATTCTGTTCAAAAGTATAGCAAAAAAAGTAAATAGTTATGTTTTTGTGAATAATTTTCCTGAAGGAGGGGGAGGAGGAGGAAGCTGAAGAGGAAAAGTAATGTGTGTTGAAGTCCTCTCTCTTCAGCAGCCCCACGTCTCCTCCTTCCCCCTACCCCTCCTATCCTTCCTACCTCCTTCCCTCACTCTCCCCTTCCTGCAGCGGCCACCTTATCACCCCACAGTCTATCTCCTGCCGCTGTTTTTCCTCCACTCTAACTAATTACCTTATTGGGTGTCCTTTTTCTTGGGTGCTTTATAATCCGTTAACATTAATTAATTTGTATATATATATTTGCATTTGTTATGGTATATAATTAAAGTCAACATATGAAAGGCGCGGCTGTTTAACTTGCAATTGTTTCACATGAGACACACCAGTTGGTTATATAGACACGTGTACTCCAAGAGGGAATATAAGGCATGTGCTTCTTACCTTGTAGTTCTCTGTATTGAACACACGTCCTTGTGGTGTAACGGGATACACTATAGTTACCAAGATAGATATAATTGTGGCTATAGATAGGTATAAACAGTGGTGAGATTGGACATTCTGCTCGCCGCGTACTCGGGGGCGACACTGCCTCCTCAGCTTGACATTTCGTTAAATAACAAGCTAAATAATCTGAAGATACATTACTATATACTTATCGCAGAATTATATAGAAGTGAACATAATGAACATAATGGAACAAATGAAATAGTATAGTAGATGCAGGTGGTATGTTCCGAGTGGAACTAGGCAGAACAAGGACATGAGACTAACTCGTTTCCTCTCTGCTTCAGCTCGGGTGAGGACAAATGAGGTGAAATACAGAATGCTAATGATACAATTCTCCTTCCTATTTCTGACCTATCTGTCCCTAACACAGCCAACAGATGTCACTATTGTAATTCACATTCGCCATCATTTATTGATTTTCTTAATGGCTGTAAACTATGATTTACTACACACACACACACACACACACACACACACACACAGTCCCTATCGTCTCTTCACCCCAAAAGCGAAGATAAAGCAGACCTCGCCCCCAGAACTCACCATCTCCCTAACCAGCCCATGTTATCACTCCCCTAAGGGCGGGGTCACTGCTACTTACCACCAACACCACTTCTCCTTCTTTCCCTCCTCTTCTTCCTCCTCCTCCTCCTTCTATGATTGAAAAAAA
>JAPQNM010000045.1:11830393-11842893 GCA_029783475.1 Metacarcinus magister
GTGTTCGGCGACTGGCAAAGCTGTGCTCGGCTTCATACTAACTATTCAGAGTGTGGATTGGAAAGCAAAAGTGAAAGTTGATAAGGCAGACATTTCTTACCCGCTGTACTTGTCTGGAACTGTGTGTGTGTGTGTGTGTGTGTGTGTGTGTGTGTGTGTGTGTGTGTGTGTGTGTGTGTGTGTGTGTGTGTGTGTGTGTGTGTGTGCGTGCGCGAGCATAATAGTTGCCCTGATAATAGTGTTATTGAATGCATCGGGACGGACTTCGTTCACACTTGGTTGTAACTTTTTGCGATCTTGTTTTACTCACTTAATTGACGCGCGTTTATCTGCTTTAAACTTCAAGGAGGATGGATGGAGAGAGAGAGAGAGAGAGAGAGAGAGAGAGAGAGAGAGAGAGAGAGAGAGAGAGAGAGAGAGAGAGAGAGAGAGAGAGGTGAGAACATTTGTATTAGTGATGAGAGCGGTGTGACACAATCCTGTCGAGTAGTTAGAAGTGTCACGTCCCGCGCTTTCCTCGTGGTGCCAATAACCATTTTCGGGCAGATCGTTCATCAAGGTGGTGAAGCTGATCGCCTGAAGCTGTTCTAGGAAGTGATGTCGTTGGCTGGCTTTGCACAGCACGTGCCTCGATAACCCTGGCCAAGGAATGATTAGCATGGTCATCCTGGCAATAGTGATCATTATATTATCATCATTAATGTTGTCACTGTTGATAATGTTACTATGGTTATTTTTATTTTTATTGGTGTTATTATTATTATTATTATTATTATTATTATTATTATTATTATTATTATTATCATTATTATTATTTTTATTATTGTTATTATTATTATTATTATTATTATTATTATTATTATTATTATTATTATTATTATTATTATTATTATTATTATTATTATTATTATTATTGTTGCGGCGACGCATTTAGCATGTAAATAGTGTTGTAGCGGTGTAGTTATTGGTAGTGTAAGAGGGGGTAGTTTGGCGAGCCTGTGCGAGCGTTGACAGATCAGAGATAAGGTGACCTACGTATCTGTGTTGTCGGCGATACGCAGTCTTGGTGGGGTGTGTTTGGGAGATGTGGCTGGTTGTTGGAAGGAGAAGGAGGCCAGGAGTGAGAGAGACAACAGACAGAGTGACACAGCGGTGCAAGGCCGATCCTGGGCGCGTGAAGGGCAGGACCTTGGAGGGAAGTGGACAGGGTGGCCGGAGAAATGGCATCCTGGCTTCCTTAGGCCCTGCCCTCGCTAAGGGAGTGGCTGACCGGCTGTGTGGAGGTTGTTGTGTGCATCCTGGGCGCGTGAGAGGCAGGACCTTGGAGGGAAGTGGACAGGGTGGCCGGAGAAATGGCACCCTGACTTCCTTAGGCCCTGCCCTCGCTAAGGGAGTGCATGGCTGTGTGGAGGCTGCTGTGTGTGGACTTGTGGAGGCTGTGTTCTGGGTGAACCTCTTGTGGGGAACTCTGTGCCCTGAGGCTGTACTATTGTGCTGTACCCTGTAAGCGTGCTGTTTGTAAATATACAAGGAAAGGAGAAGTGTTGTTGTCTGTATGTGATTTTTAAAACCCCTTTTCCCGTCCCGCCAATCCCCACTACACGATTCCCAGGAGGGCGTTACCTCAGGTAAGGAGAGATAACGTGTTTTGCGACACCCTGCCTTGGAGGGAAGTGAAAAAGGGGGGTGTGCTGTAACATTATCATTATTATTATTATTGTTGTTGTTACTATTATTAATATTTTCATTCTTCTTCTTCTTCTTCTTCTTCTTCTTCTTCTTCTTCTTCTTTTCTTCTTCATTTTCTTTTTCTTTTTCTTTTTTCCTCCTCTTCCTTCCTCTCCAACTATTCTACACACTATGGCTTCTCCTCCTCCTCCTCTTCCCCCTCATTTTGGGCGACTCCCAAGGCGGCACACCTTGATTCCTCCATTCCTGTCATGTAGCCTTCTAATCAGATCGTGGGCCGGTACTCCCTGGCGACCCCTGCTTCCACTGACCGGAGGAGGGGCTGCCCGGGACCTAGAGAGAGAGAGAGAGAGAGAGAGAGAGAGAGAGAGAGAGAGAGAGAGAGAGAGAGAGAGAGAGAGAGAGAGAGTAGAGAGAGAGAGAGAGAGAGAGAGAGAGAGAGAGAGAGAGAGAGAGAGAGAGAGAGAGAGAGAGCGAGAGAGAGAGAGAGAGAGAGAGAGAGAGATGAGAGAGAGAGAGAGAGAGAGAGAGAGAGAGAGAGAGAGAGAGCAAAAAAACTTAACTGACTGTCTGTCAAGCTTGTTCTGACTGACTGACTGACTGACTGAGACCAAGACCGACAGACAGATAGACAGACAGAAAGAAACAGACAGACAGACAGACAGACCAAAACACTCACGAAAAGGCAGACAGACAATCAAACAAACAGACAAGCAGGACTTTGAAAAAAAAAATCACACACACACACACACACACACACACATACCCCCTCCCCTCCAACACACACACAAACATACACACATACACACATTTACACACGTGAATAGGTAAATACAAAAATAATAGAATAATATCAGAGGCAAATGCATAAAACAGAACAGAGCAACAAAATATAAGCCACACTCGGGAACAACTAGATCAGACTCAACGCAATATTTACCCAACAAATAACCAGTCAACATCCATTTTTACACGAATACTCTTTTTTTTTTCTCCACATTCTTTCCTCAGGGGTGTCAGAGGGATGAAAGGAACCACACACAAACACAACGAAGAAGAAAAAGATTACCCGTGTGTTGGACAGAGGGATGTACGTACGTGGACATTGTATGTATGTATGTATGTATGTATGTATGTATGTATGTATGTATGTATGTATGGATGGATGGATGGACTGTGTGTATACATGAGTTGATACGGGGTAGCATTGAAGGGTGATGGGGTGAGTGTGTGAGGGAGGAGGTGGAAGCATTTCAAAACAACCATTTCTTGATGTGAGGGGCAGTGACTCGGCCGCAAGATTAAACGTATTTACATAAAAGAGGGGAAAGAGGGTGAGGGTGTGTCAGGGTAGTGGGGAGGGGGAGGGGAGTGTCTAGGGACGGGAGGGACCTAGTGCAATGGAGCAGCAGGCAGTGTCAGGAGAGGGAAAAACAGTGAGAGGAGAGTGAACAGTGAATGATGAGAGAGTTACAATGTCAAGGATTTGGATTCTGGGATAAGTAGCAATATTAGTAAATTTGCAGATGACACTAGATATGGAGACAAATCAGTTCGGAGCGAGAAGCTATGGTATTACAGCGTGAACTAAACATAATGCATGAGAAAAGAGAGAGAGAGAGAGAGAGAGAGAGAGAGAGAGAGAGAGAGAGAGAGAGAGAGAGAGAGAGAGAGAGAGAGAGAGAGAGGGGGGAGAGATTGGATACATAAAAATAACAAATAAAACACTACGTCACAATTTTTAGTAAGGTTTCAAATTTATCTGACACATAAGAGAAGGAAATAGTATGTTCGTGCACGTATGTTTTGTTCTTAGGGAAGACATCCGGTGTTGACATGCGTTGTGGGAAGCTGTTCATAAATGTTACATGGACGAGGCACTGAAGCTGAACTAAATATTGAACATATTATACCGTCCATCTATATATATGTAAATAAATAAATAGTAAATAAATAGTTGCAGGAGTGTCGTGTGGTTGTAAGTTTAAGTATTTTGTATGTTTGTCTCTTTGAATCATATGGCTTGAAATATTTATGATAACTTTAATATATTATGGTTCGTTACTACTGACGGAGGGAAGTGTGTGTGTGTGTGTGTGTGTGTGTGTGTGTGTGTGTGTGTGTGTGTGTGTGTGTGTGTGTGTGTGTGTGTGTGTGTTGGTGCGTCCTGAAGGTTAGTTGCAATGTTTGTTGAGTAATGTTGATAAAACTATGTATACCTGGGTTACCGTCGGTTCGTTCGGTTATAGAAAAAAAAAATCTATAATATTTTTAATGTGGATGAATTTATTTTCGTTATGTGACGTCTCTACGGCATTAATTTTTTTTTTTTATCCGCATCGCCTGTGTACTATCTTCTATGGTATGGCGTGGTCTCAACACACACACACACACACACACACACACACACACACACACACACACACACACACACACACCCACACACACACACACACTTGTATTTTGCCAGATACAATTTACTATCTATCTCCTGGTGTAGAAGTGTCCAATCGTGAAAAGGTAAGCTTTTAACTTTTTATAATATTTACTTCACATGCAAATACTACATCTTTATTATGATTTCCTCTTTACAAGGTCAATCTATAACGGGCTTGAGGACAGACACAAAACTGTTCCCTGTATAGTATATGTCATTAAGCTATGATGTGTTCTCTCTCTCTCTCTCTCTCTCTCTCTCTCTCTCTCTCTCTCTCTCTCTCTCTCTCTCTCTCTCTCTCTCTCTCTCTCTCTCTCTCTCTCTCTCTCTCTCTCGTGAGTTAGGAGGTACACTTGATTCACGGAATAAGGTGTCATAGTGGAATACACTATTTACTGCACTGAAGAGCCATGCATCATATTAACTGTTTACATAATTCAGTTGGTGGGTATTGGCTCTTGCTTTAATCAGCGCAGACCAATATTAAGTGCCAATAATAACACCGAATATAATCACATGACATGATTGATTGAAGGGCCAATTACACTCCTCGTAACTTCATTGAGGTCCCTGAAAGTAACGGATCCTGGACAAGACATCGATCGATCTCCGTCAAGCATTATTATATATATTTTTTGTATTAGGTATTATACTTCATTTTTATAATTGCACATAAAACATACGAGTTGATTTGCAGCAGATCTTATTTTTTTAACTCTTATTATTTGGATTAAATTTGTTTTAAATTACCATAATTTTTCTTGAAATCGTATATATGTAATCGAGAACAGTGGACATTTTTCAAGAAGTATGGAGTATCTCGCTCGATCTCTTCCTCTCTGTTCTCTTCCATACCTCCGAGGATCAGGTGTGCGGGGCGGGGGAGGGCAGAGCAGGGCAGGGCAGGGCAGGGCAGGGCAGGGCAGGGCAGGGCAGGGCAGGGCAGCAGGTGATTGACTGTCTGGACGAGGAAGTCACACTACCATCCATTACGTATTACAGCTGATCAACAATGTTCTCGGGATTGACAGTTCTAAAAAATATTACGTGACTTTCTCATCATGTTATTACGGAAAATGTCAGAGTATTTTGTAACTTGATATTTCGAGCAAACACAAGTTTTCTCTCCTTTTATCCGCCTCGGGGTATCCATCATTGAATTCTTGACATTTCATGGTCGTAGATAATGAGGTGTCAGGCCTTGTCAACCTCACAAGTTTAAGGCTTTTAAGGAGCAACATAGTAAAAGAAAATAGTGCTAGAATTGTTTACGATCGAACGCTAATAAAAAATATCAATAATAAAGTCAATTAATGTTACGGGGCGAGACCAATGTAATGACACGAGCCTAAATATTGAATTAGATAATCATTATGTTGGAATAACAAGGATGGGATGGGTAATGGTAAAGAAAAATCAATTGTAACAATTTATAACAAAGGAAGGTGAGTGTAGCAATGATTAAAAGACGTTAGAGTGGGATCTGAGGCAAGGTGTGTGCTGGAGGGAGTAAGGAAAGACGCCCAACATAATTGACATGAAGTTTTCAAGGATAGATTGGCTTGAAGGTGACGCGAGATGATAATGGACAGCTATAAAGAGGCATACAAGGGAAGGTAGCGGTCCTTTACATTAGGTTAAGATAAGGAATAAACTCAGGGAATTTAATATATCAATACAAAATTACGTAAATAAGATATGGACTCAAATACGACCCAGTGAATGGATACTTAAAGAACCAGACTATTATGATGAACACACACACACACACACACACACACACACACACACACACACACACACACACACACACACACACACACACACACACACACACACACATCAGCTTGCGAGAGGCGGAGGGAAGGGGGTGTAGAGGTTAAAAAATTGTACACACCTCAGTAGACATTTCCTTTTTCCGTTTACTTTTTTTAACAGGAGTCACCTTTTTTTTTCACTTCACACACTTCACCAATACTTTCCTCTATTGCCAACACTCAGCTTTTCTCCCTCAAATCACTGTCTCTCGCTGTTTCTCTTGCTTCGCCTTTATGTGGTATTATTTCCCCCGTTACTCTCTCTTCTGTTTCCTCACACTCACAACACCCTCGCTGCTCATCCCCGGAGAACGCTGCTGACTTACCTCTCCTCCACTAACTTGATTCGCTTTCTCACAAACATTCCCTCCCGCCCACCGCTGTCCAACACGTCACATCGCCTCCACGTCCTTTGTTCCACCTCCACGCCCTCCACAACAACCACCTATAGGCTCCACCTCTCCTCAGTACATCCAAGAGAGAGAGAAAAATGTTTGGAGGAGCGTGAGAGGAAAGAGTGGAAGAGGAGGAGAGAAGGAAGAGGAAGAGGAGGAGGAGGAGGAGGAGGAAGAGGAGAAAGAGGAAGAAGACAAAGAGGAGAACAAGAATAACAAGAAAAAGGGAAGAAGATATGGAAGAACAAGAAGAAAAAAACAGAACTGAAGAAGAAAACCAGAAAAATAACAAGACAAGGAAGGAAAAGGACAAGGAGAATGAAGTGAATTATTACTGCTGAGAGGATGGTGATGGTGGTGGTGGTGGTGGTGATGGTGGTGGTGGCATCAGTGGCATCAGTACGAATATCCCTCCCTTAAAAGTGATCAAATAAGACCACTTCTTGCCTGAGTTAAGTCTCGAAACCCCTCTGGCCAACACCAAACCACACAGGCACACAAAACTTACACACTCACCCAATACAGACCGGAATCACAGGCCGGTCCGTGAGGCTTTCGATCCTAGAGTGAGCAGTGGTGTAGTCAGTCTCCCGAGGGTTGACGTGTGAAGCAGTGTGTTGCTCTATGTTTTGGTGGGAAGGTGGGGAAAGAAAGAACAGGGAGGAAGGAGGTGACGATGTAGCAAGAACAGAACCAGTGACGAGGGGGGGAGAGAGAGAGAGAGAGAGAGAGAGAGAGAGAGAGAGAGAGAGAGAGAGAGAGAGAGAGAGAGAGAGAGAGAGAGAGAGAGAGAGAGAGAGAGGGGGGGGGTCAGGTCATGGTCAGGTCATTCAATAGGGAATGGGGTATCTTCCCTCAGGTAACAAGTTATTTATAGATTAATTATATTTTTTGTCATGGCTGCTTTTCATAGTAATCATTAATACTCATCTCAGGTGTGTGTGTGTGTGTGTGTGTGTGTGTGTGTGTGTGTGTGTGTGTGTGTGTGTGTGTGTGTGTGTGTGTGTGTGTGTGTGCGTTGCAAAAAAGGAGTCTGGTTTCAACACCTTTACAGATGAATAAAACAGAGACAAGATCAAACAGTGAAACAAATAAACACTGACTCCTTATGATATATACTAAAGAAATAGTAATAGGCTATAATTAATATATCATCTTTAAATTGGGTTAATATAATATAATCAATACATAATAAAGGAATGGTGATAGGCTACAATTAATGTATCGTCTTTGAATAAGATTAATATAACAATAAATATATATCAATATATATTATAATTAATGGTAATCAAATAAATATTGCTAAATCCTCTTTATATACCGGATGCATTGTCTTAATAATACTTTTGAACAATTATTTGCATTCTAGTAATGTATGAAAAATGTTAAAAATAATTGTAATTTTGAAATAAATAGAGCCAGTAATTAATACCCACGGTGGTGCAGTTGTCAGATGTCACCAAAACGAAATAACATGAATTATGCGACATTTCCTCCAAGCGTTACTTTATATATGTGATTCTGCGCTTCACACGTGTTTTAGTTGACATCATTATAAAATCATTTAAATTCCAAAAACCTCAGAAGAAAAATTTTTTGACGGCATTTTTTTTCTTTGGACATATGTATACGTGGCAACTGAGACGGGCACCAGCTACAGGCTGGCGCCGAGTCCTGTCAGGTGTCAGTTGCCTCGAGGCTTCAAAACAAAGTGCATTTGTATCACTCTCGGCAGTAACAGTCAAAAGGCCCACGTCATCCATAGCTGGATGGCAACCTTTAAAAAAAAAGCAGTAACAGTCGCGTCTGTTTTGGACTTTTATTACCCATCTGTCTCACCACACACTCCCTTCCACCTCGTAAGTATCTGAACACCTTTATCATGAATCTAATACACCCGTTGATTTCACTTCAAAAGCAAATAAACAGAAGCTTACTGTTAGTATATTTGAACTAATTCAAAGTATTCTCGTTGGGAAGGTTTCTTGATACATTTTACCAAGCAGTTAATCATACATGAAAACTTTCTCAACAAATCTTTAATATTTTTGTATTATGTAATGTTATATTTTCATAATGCTGTATTAAAAAAAAAATCTTTATACATATAAATTGTTCATATTTTAATATTTATTTTTGGTTCCATATAATTTCAATGTGTTGATTTTCTGTTTTTTTTTATGCATATATTTTGTTACTATAATTTTAATTACAAAAACATCAACAACAATGAGAAAAAACCCCAGTTAGGTACATTCAGTTTCACATTTTACACAACAAACATATACACGGTGCCACAAGACGTAGATCCGGGCTGTGTTCGCCTTTTGTTATCCTGACGGAGAAGAAACACACGCTGCTTGCATGCACGAGTGTGTTCTTGGTGACGTGAAGGGAAGGAAGGGAAGGTATTCTCTCCACGCAGTGTAATGACGTGCCTTGCGGTCACTCGCACCTACAGTACAAGCAAATTGTACTGAATATCAAATTAGACTTCCTTACATTTCAGAGTTGTCCCTCTCCCTCCCTCTCTGCCTCTCCCTATTTCCTATCTCTGTCTGTCTGTCTGTCTGTGTTTTTTTTTTGTTTAAATGAATAATGCCTGGGCTGTGTTATATGTTACATACGTAATAGCATACATAGTAGTAGTAGTGTAGCTACATGGATACCCTCGTTAGGATCAATAAGACTGTTGCTGTCTGTTCTTCCTTTATACTCCTTTATGTGTTCCATCAGTATCGTGTTGTATTGTGTTCGTAGCACAATACACCGCACTACTATAGTGTCATTTCAAGCAAACAACGTTACATGTTAATCCTGTCCCCATGTTGATCTAATAACCTTAATTAAGTAAATGATAGGCAGATGCATAGTGATCGAGTGAAAATATGTAAGTTAGAATAACATACATCCCCTCAAATGAAGAAAAATCAGTGAAAATAACAAAATCGTTCCAGAATAAACGTTTACCAAGTGGGAAGTGAAGATTGATGCGATATAAAAGTATTACCAAAGGCGTTGTAATAAATTCTAATGATTTTTTGTACTCTGTTCTTATTTTTTCCATCTAATATATTTTTTTCCCTTCTCATATATGGAGATTTTTTTTAAATTGGTGTTTTTCGTTTGTCTTTGCTTGCTTATTATTACAATGATTGTCGAACATAAGAGTAAATATAAATGTAAATAAAACACACGCGAGAGAGATGATCAACACTCCCTTTGCATAGCCTACATACTACTCCTGAAAATACTCCCCTTTGCATAGCCTACTTACTACTCCTGAAAATAATAACTATACTAATAAAAATAACAGACAACAGCAACACAGTATATTCAGAACATAACAACAATACGACGAACACTTTTATGGCGACGGAAAAAGAGAATCCTTAAAAATTATAGTGACTCAAAACTTTCCTGGCCTTGAATTACCACATAAAAAAGGTACACAAAGGTCCGCGGGAGTGGCGACAACAGGCCTTTGAAATAACGACAATATTTCACTGTTTTTTTCTTCTTCATCGTCGTGGGTGGACTTATTTTATCGTCACTGATAACACAATGCCCAACTCATCTCATCTCATCTCATCCTAATTACGAGTACTCACCTTAAAGATATTACGCGACGCAAGGGAGGGAAAGGAATAAATGACAGACAACAAGAACTATAATGAAACGGTCGTAATAATCGTTGAGATGCAGCTGTGTGTATAAGAAGCTTCAATAACATGTAAAAGCAACTCAGCCCGGTAAGGGAATTCAGCGGAGGAAAAGTGTGCGTATATACACTCCCTAAGTAGGACACTAATGAAAACTTAAAAGGCTGACATCATATGTTGTAGAGCTCTTGTTACCATTATCATCACCATGTTTCTCCTCCTCCTCCTCCTCCTCCTCCTCCTCCTCCTCCTCCTCCTGCAACACTTAAATCTATCTTTAAATTCTGAAAGAGTCCCCGACATTTGGAAATTGGCAAATGTTGTCCTATACAAAAGATAAATCACTACCGATTAACTACAAACCAATTAGCTATACATCCGTAGTTGGTAAGTTAATGGAAACTATAATTAGTGATAAACTAGGGAGTTTGTTAGATACAAATGTAATGATTAATGATACCTAACATGGTTTTCGTTTTGCTTAATGAACCTCCTTGACTTTTATAATGATATATTCAACATTTATGACGAAATAAAAGCGGTAGATATAATACTTAATCTTGACTTTCAAAAAGCGTTTGATAAAGTCCCCCATAGACGATTACTAAAAAGATAGTCACATGGCATAGCTGGATAATTCTTAAGTGGCTTGAAGACTGGCTTTCCGCGAGAACATAACTCGGCAGAAAATGTTTAACTAATCCAAACAATATCATTAACGTTTGAAAAATCTATCGAACATTTCAAAAGCTGATTTATAAGACATGTAGTATATTGAAGATGTCTTCAGAATCTTATATTTTGCATAATATCATTAATTCCTGTGAAAAAATTGCTCTGGTATGTGTTATATATTTATTTATTTATCGATGAAAGACTGAACAGGTCAGCATTTTGATCTATTTTCAATTTAGAGTCAGCTTTGTGAAGTGTGGCGTGACAGCGTGGGCCGTGGCGTGCGTCGGCCAGCCTCACGGTGCACTGAGCCAAGGTAATGAGTCTGTGGCGCATGGCTTCCCCGCTCACTATTTGTATATCGGTCACCTTCATCACTGACTCACACCTCATCACGACCATCACACTCGGAACATCACTGAACAATTCTACCACAACGTTTTCGTGGCCGTAAAGGAACGATACTTTTCTTTTTTAATCCTGTAGACGATGAGGTTACGCTGTGTAGAGGTTGTGGCAAGATTTATGCATTTATTTATGTATTTACTGATGTTTTATTATACTTTTTTTATATATATATTTCATCAAGGCCGCAGATGTACTGAGGATGGAAGTGAAAGATGATATACTTCAATAACCTGTTAGTGATCTCCTCCTTGTATCCCCCTTGTAGTGGTCCTTTTAACTCTAGTCCCAGTCCTTGGCGCGCTGACTCACTGTCCTGTAGGTGATGATGAATCCCTTAGCTTGGATGTCCCTTGCGTACGTGTGATGGGGATGACTAGGGCAGCATGTCAGGCTGGTGAGGCAGATCATACTGTGTTCTGTTAGAGGTGGTGGTGTGTTCTGTTAGAGGTGCTGGTGTGTTCTTATGTCACAAAGTGTTTGAGGGGGAGTGTGGGGTAAGTCTTTACAACTACAGAAACCACGTGACCCTGAAAACGTGTTATGTAATTAGCATCCAGAGTGAGGGTCGTTTGAGAACAGTTGTCTAGGAGACGCAGCTCCTGGCAAGACGTGCTCAAGGAAGAACTCGATGAACCATCACCGACATTATCAAAAACATCAACAACCACACACACACAGACAACAAAACAACTATCTTACCACCAGAACCATCACCACCACCACCACTACTACTACTACTACTACTACTACTACTACTACTACTACTACTACTACTACTACTACTATTACTACTACTATTACTACTACTACTACTACTACTATTACTACTACTATTACTACTACTACTACTACTACTACTACTACTACTACTACTACTACTATTACTACTACTACTACTACTACTACTACTACTACTACTACTACTACTACTACTACTACTACCTGAGTGACGCTCCAACAAGTGGCAATACGTCTTAACCTTTTTGTGTGAGCCTTTCTTGTGGACATTGTGGTACGAAGCATGTGTCTTCGGAGTGGTGGAGTGTCTGTCTGCACTACTATTACCACCCACTCCTACACAATGCCTCTCTAGGTTAGGTTAGGTTCCTGTCTCTGTTTGTCTGACTTTATCTTCCTGTCACTTTCTGTTTGTGTAACCTTATATGCATCTGTGTGTGGGAAGACTTGCAGTACTGACAGTATTTGAGGCAGAGTTGACGGGGAACTACAAGTTTTGCTGTTACAAGCTTATGACTTTCTAGTAAAACTTGCGATTGTACGTGTATGTGTGTGTGTGTGTGTGTGTGTGTGTGTGTGTGTGTGTGTGTGTGTGTGTGTGTGTGTGTGTGTGTGTGTGTGTGTGTGTTTTCTATATGCAACTGTACATTTGATAATGAAGAGTGTTGATGAGTGTTGT
>JAPQNM010000045.1:11877893-11890393 GCA_029783475.1 Metacarcinus magister
ATGGTGTTTGTAGAAGTACTCGATCATACAACTATAAATCATACTTGACTGCTTTGCTTTTTGTTTCATCGTGTTATTTTCAGTCTCGTGAAGCATTACTTTTGCTATTTTAGATGCTAGTATGCGATTTTTGTGTTATTATTAGCTTCGAATCCTTTTTTTTTTCTATGTATGTTACAATTACTGTTGTCCTGTGTTGTTAGGGATTTTATCGTGAGGGAAATGGTGTAATTGATGCTTCATTCATTCATTCTTAGCAACGTTATTGACTTGGATCAAATTGAATACTGTTATACTGACGAGACAATAATAATATACCAGATAAAAGATAAAGAATAGACAAACAAACTCGCATCGTTTATTTGATTGAATAGTTTTAAGTTAAGTGTTAGAGGACGATAAATAGTTTAGCTCAAAGTTTGGTTTAACACCGAGAGGGATGATGATGATGTTTAGTCATCGGACATCACCTCATGAGTGGGATGGACTGACATTTACACATCCTCGCCAGGGGAAAAAGTGTAAAAGTGTTCAGGTTGCAACGCTTTCTTATCCCCGGGCCAGCGCCGTAGGATTAGATATATTCTTGCTTGAGTTATTTTCAGTTGTTAATTAATTGTTTTTCATCACTAGAAGCAGTGATCGTGTTTCAAAACTACTCCTCAGGTAATTCCGGTTTCTACTTTGCATATACTAAGTCACGCCCATTGATATCTCTGTTTTCAGCTCTCTCCGCCTAAGTGTTGCGCCGCCTCGCTCATCCATCCATCCATCCATCCATCCATCCATCCATCCACCCTCACTCACCCTTCAGTTCATTCTCCCAAGCCACCAAACACCCTGCAGCCCCACCTTCCCCTCGCTGATAGGAATGACGCTCTTTACCTTTCCTTTCTTGAGTCGTTAGGAGAGTCATACCCTCCACCTCTTCCCTTTCCATAGGTGATAGGAGGCGCCCTCATTCCCTCTTTTTATTAGTGGCAGTAAGAATCCTTCCCCACCATCACCCATTCCCGCCCCATAACCAGTAGGAGACACGCCCCTCACCCTCTTCCCATAACCCCGCTGGAATCAGTGCTTCCCTTCCCTCACCGCCCTAACGACCTCGGTTGGGTTCTGCAACCTACGCCACTAGACAGTTTAATCTGCCGATGGGGATCCACGTCACTTTAGCGGTAATGGAAACCTTTTACCACCGCCTACCGCCCGTCCTGCTCAGGCCTCACTCTCAGGGTCGAAATCCATTTGCATTCTGGATCCCAGTCGAGGTTCACCGGTCGGGGAGGCGGGGAAGCAGGGGCGGTGGAGACAGAGGCCAGCTAGCGGACGTGGACGGCGACATGAGGGCGTGGTCGCGAGGACTGAGAACACTTATCGAAAAGAGAAGATAAACTATCCACCGTCCCATTTGTGTCCACGACATGATTTCTCCCAAGAACCATAACTGTCTTCTCCTCCTTAATGGTCTCTCTTCTTAATTAGATGAGGGAACCTAAAGCATGTTTTGGCAACGAATTTTATCTTCACCTCACGCACGAGACCTCAAGGAGATTGGTGCAGGTTTATATTCATATTTTACCAGTGACACCAGCCTTCCTGGGACAGTAAATCATGTGTATTATTATAAGGTTCCTTTTATGGGACGGTCACTTGGGTAGTGAGGGTCAGGATACTGTCATATTAGTTATGTAATGGACTCACTACAACGAACGTGACGCCGCCGCATCATTGGTTACAATTATATCGCTTACATGATTCTGTGAGAAGTATACGTCTCTTCACAGTGGTGGTGCAGCTCAACACCACTGTTCTGGTTGGTGGTGTTGTGCTCGGTATCCCATTGAGTTGTAGGTCGGCCCCGAGTTGCCTCCCGTGATAGCGAGGGGAAGGCAGCGGGCCCGCCACCAGTACTCTCTTCCTTCACTGCTTCGGTCGTTTATCACTGAAATGCATGGCGAACTATTTCCTGTGTTAGACTAGTGGTCCCTCACACCCTGTCGACGCTGGGACTGGTCTGTGTAGTTATCGTTTGGCCTTGGGTTTGGGTGAATCTGATCTATTTTTCCAGCAAATGATTGACAAAAGGTCAGTGGAAGACGCGAGTTGGTCTTAGAAGTCATAATTATAATTGCCTTGCTGTACGTAGACCCGTATGTAGAGTAATGTAATGGTTGTGTGGCTGGTGTGAGGAGGATCACTGGCCACCACGGTATTAAGCACGAGCAAGATGATACAGGTGAAAGGCGTGCGGAGAGAGGCTGGTGGGCGTAGGGTGCATCACGTCACTTGGGAGAACGGTACCAAAAGATAAGTGAGTCAATAAATGGAATAGTAACGAAAAAATTATACAACGAATGGAATCAACGTTATAATATTTTTTTATATAAAGTTCACAAAGTTATTGAGACTTAATTTTTAAGTGTACGTTTACAATTGTGTTATGAAGTGATGTTGTCCTTGGGTGTGATGCGTGGCACAGTTTTGATGAAGTGTTGGTGTGTATGCGATGACGTCCTGCTTACTTGGCGGTGACCTGTAGTTACGGCATCAAGGCCACACACGGGCGGGGCGGACCAGCACCTCGCGCGGCGGCAGAAACAAAACTTTTTTCGAGGAAAATAATTACATCGGAACAAGATACACGAGAGACTATGATTTCAAGAATGTTAACGACCACACCGACATTAATATCAGTACACTAATTACTTCAACTACATATTACACGCCTACTTTCAGTTCCAAACAGCACAGCCTGAGGAGTACATGTCATGAAGTAGGACGGGACGGGCGCGGGCGGGGAGGGGCGGGGCGGGGCGGGGCGGGGCGGGGCACGACTTAAGGGGCAAAGTGAGAGAAAAGACAATGCCGCCACTCCGTCCCGCGTGGTTGTTGGACATTGTTACAAATGGTCACCACGGACAAGGCACTCCTAGAGGCAACGACTGCGGCGCGGCGGGCGGGCGGGCGGCGGGACGGGCGGCGATGCTCCTGGAGACAGCACACCACCGCTGGGCAAAGAGGGATTACTTTTATTCTGAACGCTGGACACATTATTGCATAGCGCGTGTTTATTTATTATGTATGCATATGCGTATGTATGTGATACGCTTGTACGACTCTTTCTCTCTCTCTATTTATCTATCTATCTATCTATCTATCTATCTTTCTCACCATAACACACACACACACACACACACACACACACACACACACACACACACATACCTCTCACACCACACCTGCAACACTTGAATAACTGCAACAACAATTAAACTCTAATCGATGCAATCCGTGTAAAATGAAAAAAAACAAAAACCCAGAAAAGAACAACTCAGAATTATTACCTGAATTTCAATTAATTGCAATCGGAGGAAACCTGCGTCAAAAGCACAGAATTAGAGGTTAAGTGTCATAATCCATCAACTCTCGCGTTGTATTTAACTTAATCTGAACCAACATTCCATTCTCTAAAACGGTCTGTCCCACCTCGCCTCGTCCCTCCCCTCCCCTCCACGCTGAGTCTCACCACACCACACCACACCACACCACACCACACCACAAAACACCACAAAACACCACACCACACCACACCACATCGGAAATATTTCAAGTCGAGTCAACGTCCAGTTTTGACACACACAACGCCGTGCAGGTCATAGGGGTGACCGGCCGTCTGCCTGTAACTACCTACCCCTTCCCCCCTACCCTTTTCTCCTACCCTTTCCCCTACCCTTTCTCCCTACCCCTTCTCCCCTACCCCTTCCCCCTCATCTCCCTGCATCTGGTTATTGTGAGTTCCCATTGATTTTCTTTATCGATATATTTATCCATTTATGCATCAGCTACAAATCACTTTATATCAAACTGTCTGTCATTTATTTACTCAATCAACCGGTGTTTCTTATATTTATTTTCCTGCTCAGTTTAATTGTTTAATTCATCTATATTTGTCTGTCTTGTTTAGTTTTTTTTATAGTTATCTGTTTGTATATCTTTTAATAGGCTTCGAGTAATACCATACCAAAATCTGCTGCACTGGTTTTTATTTTGTTTATTACATTCATTCATTAAGTTAACATTGAGTTGAGTTTGTGATCCTTAGCTCATGTGGCGATGCAGGAAAGACTTTTTTTTTTTTTCTCTCATTACATTATTCTTGCAGCACAAAACAAAACACAACAAAAAACATTTTGAGGTTGTGATTATCCGGACTATTGACACACACACACACACACACACACACACACACACACACACACACACACGCACACACCTTGTTTGCTTAGGAGTAGGTGTTTGGGAGCGCACGTGGCTGTACTTCAGGGATGAGTGTCTGAAGAGGAAGTTAATAATAATTGGTAATTCAGTGTGTCCTGTGTGACCCCAAATGAGCGTCACACACACGCCAGATGCACCGCCAGCTTGTGTAGCGAGGAAACTCCATGACTAAGTGCAGGGACGACACGACAGGGGGGGCGGAGGCGGAGGGGCGGGTGAGGTCGTAGTGGTCCCTCGCTTGGTGGGTGTGTGGCCGCGCCGAGGCAAGGACGCTCGTTCTTCATCCAGTTGAATTTAGTGGAAATGGGCAACATGTTCTCCTCTGGTGATTCCTATTGAGTCCAAGGCAAGGCTGCTGCTCCCACCGCGCCGCTCCGCTAACCTTAGGGAAGGCATTCACTGCTTCCCACAGACACGATGACGCTGCGCCTCCTCAAGGTTATATATCCTGAGTGGTTGTGGTTGTTGTTGTTTTATAAAAAGTACATATCAGCCACATCAGGCATGGCTCTCCTGTGTGCTTCCTGCGAGGCTCACTTGGGAAGGTAAATACTGCTGCCGCTCAGACACTTGTTAGCGTGTGTAGTGAATGGCGTGACACACACACACACACACACACACACACACACACACACACACACACACACACACACACACACACACACACGTGTTTATCTTCCTCCTCCCACACTGTTGGTGGAACTCCATCTCCAGTGCGTGGAGGTGACTGGCTTACCAGCTGAGGTTACAGATTCCCAGCTGGCCGAGAGTTGTCTGTCGCTGAGCACAGTAATTTGTTAGCATGGTGTAACAGTCATGTGTGTGTGTGTGTGTGTGTGTGTGTGTGTGTGTGTGTGTGTGTGTGTGTGTGTGTGTGTGTGTGTGTGTGTGTGTGTGTGTGTGTGTGTTTGGTTTTGTGATGCTGTGATGTCCCTCTACAGCTTTATGTCCCGCCATCTGATGCGTCTTGTATGGACGATGACTACTGCAAAGAATGAATTGACATCTTACTCACAATGGTGTTGAGGGAAGCCAGTCTTGGTTACATACAAACATACAATGGTTGGTATGATGATTGTCGGCTCACTGCACTGATGATATGTTATTGTCCTCCTACCATCAATTAAGCAGCAAACCTTGGACCATTAAATAATACTAACACACTCACTCCTCACACACTCTCACCCGCTCCATCTGAAGGAGTAAGAGTAAGTGCCACACACTAATACTACATGGAAGGGATGGAAGGGAAAGTGGAAGTAGGTTTGAAGGGAGAAGCGAAAAATGAAAAGCATGATCAACAGCACATGTGGAATACGTTGGGTTACAGAGAATGAGGAATGTGGAATGTTTATGTCTGAGAATAGCACGTGATGTGAGACTTGGTACAGTGAATCACGCCAAGAAAAATGTTACACACGTTAGGAATGAATGATGGACAAGGTGTGTGCACTATACATGCGAACATACATACATACAGTGAAGGTTGAAGGGGGGTGTAAAGTATAATAAAGTGTGGCGTGGGACTATGTAGGTATGTGGGATTATGATGTATGGAAAGTAACATAAAGGTGATTTTTTTTTTTTTTAACATTAAGGTTCGTGTGTGTTTGTGGGTTTGTAAGTGTGTGCATGTGTGTGTGTGTGTGTGTGTGTGTGTGTGTGTGTGTGTGTGTGTGTGTGTGTGTGTGTGTGTGTGTGTGTGTGTGTGTGTGTTTTATACATAAGGGATGAACAACAACAGATGATATCCAGCACAATCCTTTTTGTTACTCTTAGTTAATACAAATTATAATGAATTCAATTATATCTTATTCATCCACCGAGAATCAACGTACTGTAAAAGTGTACTAAATTTGCATAGTTCATGAATATTCAGTTTTGACATTATACGTAAAAAAAAAAAAAAGATCATTACTTAAGTAGCAAACAATTAACATGAAGAACAGACATACCTTGACTCACCTGTGTTTGTTTGTGTGACCTTGAAGGAAACATGAAAATAAAGGATTACTTTTTATCTTTACTTTATGAATTATGTATAACTGAATTAATAACGTACTTAAACAGGTAAACAATTTAATGTCCAAAAAAGAGAGAGAGAGAGAGAGAGAGAGAGAGAGAGAGAGAGAGAGAGAGAGAGAGAGAGAGAGAGAGAGAGAGAGAGAGAGAGAGAGACACTAAAACTTAAATATATTGATACGCTTGAAAGGAATATTTGGTTCTAGGTCACTTGAGGCAGATGTACTACGCTCAAGGAAACACACACACACACACACACACACACACACACACACACACACACACACACACACACACACACACACACACACACATCAGGTTTGTGCTTCATCCAGTGTCCAATGGAAAATAAGTGCAGTTCGTAGGCATTTATTTAACATAAGAGGCTTCGTTTTATCAGTAATCTGCCTTGTGTCATGTCTATTATCTCTCTCTCTCTCTCTCTCTCTCTCTCTCTCTCTCTCTCTCTCTCTCTCTCTCTCTCTCTCTCTCTCTCTTTCTCTCTCTCTATTCTCTCTCTCAATTTAATGTACAGAATGACATGAATTCTTCAGTAATATCCTAAATACACAACCTTTTAATGTACACGAGAGAATAATAGACGAGAGAATAGCAGAATAAACAAAAGACGATTCCTTTAGTCCTCCGGTGCATTTATACTAAACATTCTACCTTGCATTAATATTTTGTTACTAACTGTTAAAACCTAAGCGTGTGGAATTTGTACACTTCGTAGCATACTTTTGGGAGGGTGTGTGACGGGGCAGGAGGAAGTGTGACGGAGCAGGAGGGAGTGTGACGGGGCTGGAGGGAGTGTGACGGGGCAGGATGGATCGTCAATGCGCATTACTTGTGTCTTGTTTTAGTTGATGTGTTTCCCTTTAGTTGGCGTTGTCTTGCCTTCAGTTATTCTGTTTTTTATTATGTGTTGTAGTTTCAATCCGTTTATTTTATTTATTACCTGTATCTGTTGCGTCTTTTTCCATCCTTATTTTTAGCATATAATATTTTTTGGTTTAATTTTTCTTTCTATTCTTGTTTTTATTTTCGTGCTGTATTGTGCTGTGTTGTGCTGTGTTGTGTTGCGTTGTGCGGGTTTTATTTGTTATGTTTTTTTGCTTAACTGATCGCCGCACACACACCTTAGAGTGGAGTGCTATACTGTGTTGTTATAGTGCTGCCTGATGTAACCACTGTAACCCAATATTCTGTGAAGTATTTACGTTTAATACTAATTGTTTAGCTACCTGAATGCATGTGTCTTCTGAAATATTGCAACCACTATCCAAGGAAATGAGAATGTTAGTTCGTTTTTGAATGGTCTGTAGTGTAAGGAGATGTAAGTAAGGTGCGGCGGCCTCAGATAGTGTCCGTCTCTCTAAGGAACCTCTAACACCCTCACGTCCCGTCAACTTCCCGCCAAAACCCTCTCGCACACACACACACACACACACACACACACACACCCACACCCACACCCACACACTCCCCCGTAGCTCCTCTGGACTGTACTCCACGCCGCCTCTCCTGCCGCTGCTCATGCATTGAAGGAGGATGTTGGTCTGTAACACTTGCACCTTATTCAAATATTGCTTCTTATTCAAATATTTGTTGGGTTAGAAATACGTTGATTTCATTGTTCAACTGAATGGAATGGTGTCTAGAAATTTAGTGACTCGGTCTAATTGGATTATAAACAAGTAGTTTGTATAAATGCACTTTCTTGTTGGATAACTGCTCTATTTTCTGGGGATTAATTTTGTGCAGCCATTACTAGGAACTGTCTTACATTAGCATTAACTGGGGCCTCCACCCTCCAACCCATAAGGGGGGGTGGTTGCGCGGGGGGGCAGTAACGGAGTGAGGCGGCGGCTGCAGCGACAGCGTCAACTGGCCCCTCCCGTAGGAGGGGCGGCGCACGGGGACAGTAACGGAGTGAGGCGGTGACGGAGGTAGCGGCAGCGGCGACGGCGGCGGCGGCTACAGCGGCGGACTCTAGTAATTCTATTATCGTTAAAACATCTAAAAAAACAACTAAAAAAGAAAGAATATGACACTGAATGTAATTACTGAAGTGAGTGATGCAGGTGTGGATGGTGCCGAGAGGAAGGTTGTGCTGGTGTGCTGCTGAACGTCCCCTCCTCCCACACAACACCACGCCTCCACCTTATCCCCCCCCCGCACACCCAGCATCCCCCGCCCCCTACTCCACCACCTTCCCCCAGCCCCGACGTATTGCACTCCAGGCTACTCAGTGGCGTGGAGCTTTTTTTTTTTGTATATAAACTTTTATTTATTTATTTGCTTGCTTAATCATTTATTCATTTATTAATTTATTTATTTGTTTTTTGATTAATTTATGGATTGATACACTCAGTTGCCATTTATTTGTTTATCTATTTGTTTATTTATATATTTATTTATTTATTTATTTATAGTGTGCCTGAGTCTGTGTTTCTGAACGTTTACCTGAATGTGCGTTTGACTGTCCGTCTGTTTATATCTATATTATATTTTTGCATCGTTCTGCCTCGCGTGTTTGGTAATCCTTCATAACCTGTGTGTAAGCGGCTGATTATTATTATGATGGATGACACCCTAACCACCCCCACCTCACCCCCAACTCACTCCCAATTCACCCCCAACTCACCCCCAACTCACCCCCACACACACACCTCACGGCGCAAAACAACAATGAAAGAATCCGTGTATATTTGTATGTACGCGTGTATGTGTATCTCTCTGCCTCCTGCCTCGCCTGTATAGTATGATGATGCACTGATGTCTGCCCTGATTTCAAGGGAGGAGGCACGCGACATCCAAGAGAAACTGTTTGTCCACTTCTTTCACCGGGAACTTGAACAGAAAAAGGTGTAAGAGATGTGTTGCGAAGCTCGTGGTGTCGTGTCTTGCTGGAGGCGATACATGCATTGAAGATTTGGAAAATGAATAAAACGCATCGAGATAATGACGATTGAAAAAGAGAGTTAGTATGACGTTTTGTAAGACAAGGCAGTGTGTGTGTGTGTGTGTGTGTGTGTGTGTGTGTGTGTGTGTGTGTGTGTGTGTGTGTTTGTGTGTGTGTGTGTGTGTGTGTGTGTGTGTGTGTGTGTGTGTGTGTGTGTGTGTGTGTGTGTGTGTGTGTGTGTGTGTTTAGCAGCTACGCAGCACCGACATTTTTCTTATTATTATTTTATACACTGGGGAATAATGCAAGATGTCTTCTGCATTAGGAATATATATTTTTTTTTATGGTATTTATCATGTGTTGTGTATTTTTAATCCGATGATATTGATGAAGTTCACTTGCGTGTTGTGTTTTGGTGTTTTAAGCCGAAGCGTCATCCTTTTAACTGTGTCTCAGGCCACAACACTGCCACTAAACATGATGATTTACCAATGAAAACACACACACACACACACACACACACACACACACACACACACACACACACACACACACACACACACACACACACACACACACACTATTAAGAGACTGAATTCTTCCTTGATTGTTTTATTCTTTCAAATGTGTTATGTACCATGAAGGTTCACCCGTCAAAGTAAAACTTAAAAGGTATCCGGGCACCGAAAAGAAAAGATGCAGAACATAAAACAGTGTAAGGTGTGAGGGCAGCAGCAAGGAACAGTGTAACACCTAGCTAGGACGGCACAGGTGTTCCCTCCACACCCTTGACCCTCTGCTCTCCGCCCGCTGTCTAACACCCTCCCTCCGTTGCGCCTTGCCTTGTACATCTGTAGTCTGTGGTGTGCGGCTTCACAACCTCATTCAAGTACCTAACCCTTGCACTTCATCAGTAATCTGGTGCTTCCCCCTTCGTGATCTGCAAACATTTATCTTGACCATCTTGATAAACTTTAACTTTATTCAGAGTATTATGATGCAAATCAAACAATATTTTCAAATTTTAAAAATCTTATTTTCTGTTGGTTTGATACGGTCTGCCTTCCTCTATTCCTATAGCTTTCGAGGCTTAGATACTTTCAAAAGAGAAGTATCAGATTCCTTTAAAAAGGATTTGGACTTTTGTAATACTTTTTTTTTATTGAGCAACAACAACGGCCAGTCTTCTTTGACTTTTGTTTTCATTCAGCACATGGCTGATCTCTCTTTCTCTCTCTCTCTCTCTCTCTCTCTCTCTCTCTCTCTCTCTCTCTCTCTCTCTCTCTCTCTCTCTCTCTCTCTCTCTCTCTCTATCTCTCTTTGCGTTTGTTTGTATATGTGTGTGTGTGTGTGTGTGTGTGTGTGTGTGTGTGTGTGTGTGTGTGTGTGTGTGTGTGTGTGTGTGTGTATAGTAGCCCCCGGCACTACTAGCCTGGTGTTGATAGCCGTGACTGACAAACGAGTTAGTGTTAGTTTTCCCTCGTGCCTCCTTCACAGACAGTCTCCGGTGCCACAGTCATAAACATTGTTAATTGCTCCCCATTAGAGGTGTGTTGTGCGTGCCTGGGTGGAGGTGCAGCAGTGAGTCGCCTGTCTTGTAATGCTGTGGCCAGGCAGGGTGTGTGAGAGGCTGCGGTCCAGACCTGACACCCAGGACGGGCATCTGACCCTCGCCCTTGTCCACCTGAATTACAACCTGTCGGTCTATCCGTGTTAAATTATATTTCTCAACATTTAAAGCAGAGAATTCAATCCTAACGTGGCTGCATGTGATGTAGTTAGCGGTAGTAGTGTAGTGTACCTTGTGACACAGTACGGTTTATCGCTGATATTGTGCACAACATACGTCTACACAAATAATGAATCGTTTTCGTCCTGGTCGCTGATTGGAATGACCGTCACAAAGGAACCATTCCATGATGAACTGTCACTCCACCTACTCATCCCACCTCCTCCTTTCTTACTCACTAAAACCTTTCCCAACGATTTATTTTTTTTCTCCATCACTTCCCTCTTGGAGACTGTGTAAGGGATGGCGCCACGAAGCAGGAGTCAGCGGGGCAAACATTACTAGTACATTGGTTTGTATTCTTAATTAACACTGAGTGTAACGCCATTACTTATTAATGTTCTTGCGGTGATTTCTCTACACACACACACACACACACACACACACACACACACACACACACACACACACACACACACACACACACTTGTACATATAACATTGTTTACTCACTGATCTGGTCACCTGTTATAAATTATTCAGTCATCTACTATTCTCTCTATGTATTTCATTGTTTAGTCTGTGTATCTCTGTGCCTGTCTGTCAGTTCGTGTGTCCGTATGACTTATGTTGTTATGTGATTAGGGAAAATGCATTATTTATAGAAATGTATAGGAATAACAAATCTTAATAAACAAATGAATGACTGGCATGTACATGAAGAACCATGAACCAATTTATAACGCTTAAGTTAACTCCATAATCTAGAAACGAATTCATACACTTTACAAAAATCAGCGAATCTTGGTGAGTTTCTGTAAGAGTAATAATAATAAAAAAAAAAACGAATTGGAAGGCATATGGAAAGGAAATAAATATACCGCTTTAATAAAGTGGTCAAGTGGAGGTGAGTGACAGTTATGAATAGCGCGCGGGTATGGTTGTGGTCTTGGCCAGGTGAACACATGCTGGCCCGTCACTAAAAACGTTCAGGTGACGCTGCCTCCCCGTCACCCCGTCATCCCACACTCAGCCGCCTTCCAGCCTGCAACTCTCGCGACTGGACGACACATGCTGCGCTATCAAAGGGGAATCTTTTAAATGGCATCCAGGGTAATGAGTTGGGTCGCAGTGCATTAAGAAAACACTACAATTAGGTTCCTGCTGTGTGTGTGTGTGTGTGTGTGTGTGTGTGTGTGTGTGTGTGTGTGTGTGTGTGTGTGTGTGTGTGTGTGTGTCCCTTGAACGGTCGTCCTTTTGTTGGGTTGAGGGGCCGGTGTTGTTGTTTGTCCACCTCCAGCATGTGGGAGGGAAGGGTCGTCAACACGGTGTGACCAGCAAGTCGTGTGTTAAGGATTTTTTGTCCAACGTGAGCGTTTTAGTTTAGTTTATTTTTATTGTAAACCGTATTAGTTTGTATGATGTAGATGTTGTGGCTAGCAGGATGTATGTGTATCTATCTATTTATTTATCTATTTATATCGGGTTTATGTATATCCGTCTGTAGTTAGGTTAGGTTAGGTTAAGATGTGTCACGTGTATGATGCAGTGCAGTCCATCATA
>JAPQNM010000045.1:11895393-11900393 GCA_029783475.1 Metacarcinus magister
TTGGTGTGAATGTCTGCCTGATCTCCTTCCCTTCACGCCACCACACACATTCCTTCCACCGCCACGCAACACTCGACTCCCTCCCCGCCGACCCTTATGCTGGAGTGACAATTAATTTTGCCAGTTGAACAAGTCTTTAGAAAAATTACCGTCAAGACTGATCAGCGGTTCATCGAATGTAATCTTTTGATCCACTCACTGCGATGGATCCCCAGTTAGAGGACAGCCGTTCGTGCTCCACAATTTATTTTGGACAAATTCTCTAATAGCTGCGATAATGGAAAATGGAGTAATTGGCTGATAATTACCGAGCAACGATTTATTGTGTGTTACAAGGGCGCAGCGTCGACTGGCTTTGTTGGAACAGTTGTGTCGCGTCACTAGCACAGGGAGAAGAGTGCTGCTGCTGCTGCTGCTGCTGCTGCTGCTGCTGCTGCTGCTGCTGCTGCTGCTGCTGCTGCTGCTGCTGCTGTTGTTGTCTGGCATACACTTCCTGGTGATATGCATGGCCTGAAGTGGAAGCGCGGGACGTCCGGTATTATGCAAAATAATTCCCGACCTCGAATATTTCGCGGGAAGACTTTTTCATAATGAAGTGTTGATGTGTCTACTTTACACGCATTATGCCGCGTGCACCAGCAACACTTTTGTCAATGCAAGGCCGTACCAATACTAATAATACATAACATTAATATAAAGGAAACTGGACGGATCACATTCTATTGAGGAATTATTTACACAACATCGGCACAAGCAACACATTGGTGCCACACTTCCTTCCCCGGATGGACTAAGACACAATGCAGCGGCACACAACGAGGCGCCGCTTCCTCACACCCTCGAAGCTCCCTCACCTCATTCATCATAAGACGTGAACACACAAGTAGCGAGACCACCACCCCCACCACCACCAGGAACACAAGCCGTGCACACTGAACCCAACACACTCACGTGGCAGACGATGGCGTGTACGTGTGTGTGTAGTGTGTAGTGGTGGTGGTGGTGGTGGTGGTGGAGATAACTTGATGTGTGTCTGTCCTGCAAGTGTGTTGTGTTACATCAACATTCTTAGTGCTACAAGTACCTATTACCTATCCCCTGCCATCAAAACTACGCCTAAATTGATACACATTCTATAGAGTTGTCTCCACCGATGGTTCAGTCATCCATTGTCATCAAAAAGTTAAAGGTGATGTGTGACATGCAAGTGATTTATTTAAACATTAAATCATACTTAAAACAAATATTAATAGTTGTTGGTGGAACTTGAACGTGTCTTTTTGATCACTAAACCTGTGTTATAATTATTCCCACGTGCTTCCTGCTTCAGTGTGTGTGTTCCTTCCTTAGGCTGCACACAACCCACACACTGTCGCTGCTGAGAAAGATTCCTCTTCTTTAAAACCTTATACAAAAATACCAGATAATAGATAAAAAAAAAAGTAGTGCCCGGCTGGCTGAACGGGCGGGCGGGCGGCAGGGGCAGGCTTGGACCAGCGACTAGTGACATTACTAAGAGTTATTAACGCCACGGAGTAAGTCGTATGTTACTTAAGGCCAAACATAGCGTTGAAAGGAGATACTCGAGAAGAAAGGTTACGTCACGTGATAACCTCTTCATCTAAACGTTGTACATAATTTTGCTACTTTATTTATCTTCTTATCTTTAATTAACTTTTTAGCTTCCATTGTTTTAGCATCGTTACACTATCTCCGCAGCTGCACGAGGCTGTCTGTCTGTTTGCTCCTGCTGGGGAAGGATGATGTACGTGATCCAGTTGTGTTTGTTTTAGAGGTGTGAAGGACGCTGCTGTAGGGAAAGATGCGTGCAGGGTGACGCAAGTCTCGTGTAGGTTATCATTTACCCTGCGTCTTGGCAAGAGTGAAAGGCTTCTTCTGTGTGGAATGTCAAAAAAGCCTAATATTGAAGTTTTTCTTTGTATGTGAGAGAGAGAGAGAGAGAGAGAGAGAGAGAGGGAGGGATATATATATATATATATATATATATATATATATATATATATATATATATATATATATATATATATATATAGAGAGAGAGAGAGAGAGAGAGAGAGATAGAAAGAGAAAGAGCGAGAAAAAAAGCGAGAGAAAGAGAGTTTTGTTAGATAAAAGAGCAGAGGGACACGTTCAAAGCAGGACAGAATAAAAATCCTGGATTCTAGATGAGTTATCCCTTTAAAGCGTCATCTTACTGGAGTCACTAGTGGGTCAGGACGTGTCTAATGTTTCTTGCACCTGACACCTTCCCCATCACCTGTTCACTCCTCCTTCATTAGTGTATTCACCTGTATTGCACTCACCTAATTACCTGGTTTCGATCCATGTAGTCTTTATTTCCTCTTTACGAGTACACCATCAAGTGATTCCGCCAGCCACCTGCACTTCACACTTGAATTCGAGGGACGCAAAGAAAAAAAAAAGTAGGAAATAAAAGAGAAAAATGGTTGTGCGTAGCTGCTGCTTCTCCCACCCCTCCATAAATCCTCGGTGCCTCCCCTCCCTGAAGTTACTCTCCCCTCCCAAAGTTTCCTAATTCTCCTTCACAGCTTTCATTTATCTCCCCGCGGCGCCCTTGATGTCCACTACTTACCGGCTCCTTATCTCCGCTCCTTCCGGCCAAGAGTGATGTGCGTTGTGCCGGGAAGAGAGGCATTCATCGTGCAGTGTGACCCTCCTGGGCGACACCTGGCATTAAGAATTGACCTTAGCCTTGTCTTCCTTTATAATTCTTCCTGCCACTTCATCATTGACAGATTCCTTGGTTATTCTGCTGCCACAAAGGTCGCGTTGGGTCTTTTTTGGTCCAATGGTGCCGCTGATGTCTTGTTCATACGGTGTTCTAGTCCATGGAGTGAGTGGGTGTTAAAAGTTGACTCCCTTGTATCTTTCATTAAGGGTTCTCGGTCACTCCTGCAGCGTCGTGGGTCGTTGAGGTTAATGGGTGCGAAAGGTACTTCAGTCTTACCTCCTCCCACCACTAGCTGCCTGAAACTTCTCTCGCGTGGCTTCACCCCAACTGACGCTACACGCCATGTTGTTCACTTGTAATGGTTTTGTTCGGATTCACAACATTCCTGTGACTTCAGTGAGTGTGCTGAATGGCTCTGCTGCTGCCACGTAAAATGACTCTGTAAATTGCATAAAAGGTAGTGTGTCCTGTTAACCAGTTGGAGGTGATTTTTGTTTGGCTGATTGTGTTAATATAGAGTCTTGTTTTACTACGTTTGTGTTGATGTATATAAAACATTGCTGTATAAATGTTGGTGTTAATGAAAACATCGAGATTAACTTTGAAGGTGATTCTTACCGCGAGATATTCAACAAAATTATCACTTGATCGCTTCTGGTTTGTATACCATTTTTCTTTCCAAACTTTCCAAGCTTTCCCTTCCTTGCCCCTCCCTCTCCCCCACCTCCCTGCAGCACCTCGCCTCCCCCTCTCCCCCACCAGTACATTCTCACACTGGAGCACACACTACCACGCCCTCCCCCTCCCCTCTCCTCCTCCAGTCAGCAGAATCCTCTCCCTCACACCCTGACGCATCACTCCTTCCCGACCAGCAGCAGACCATTCCTTGCTAGGCCAGTATGCTACCCTGCTACCCTGTCACCCTGCCACCCGGTCACCCTACCAGCCATCACCCTGACCCTCGTGCTAGTGACATCCCCATATTCTCCTTAGCCACTAATACGTCACCGTTACCTTAGCGGTGTCTCCCTTCTGCTCCCATCCACCTAACACTCCCTCCCCTTGACAGCAGTGCATCCTAAGCGCTTCACCGCCAGTCACCGCCACTCCTGCGCCGCTTACGTGCCACTGTTCCGCTCGACACAAGGCGGAGGCAGCTAAATGGTTTAAATTCTTGCCACTTTTTCACTCGCTTGGGCTCACACAGGGTGCGCCTATTCCCAGCTTCCCCCTCGCTCCCTCCCTCGTGTAACTGAATATATGCGTAGCGGCCCTCGTGCCCCCTTCTGCCCCCTGCCCCCTCTTCCCCTTCCCTCCCCAGCCTCGTGTAGCTGCCCCCTGGATGGCTTCACACAGACCTCTGTTGATCGTCTTTCCGCCAATAAACGGTTCTCGCTGTATTTTCTGTGAACGAGCGATGGGCCGTTTATGTCGTCATCTTTTTTTTGTATTCATTTGTACATATATTTGCTCTTCAGTTTTTGTTTTGTATATAGTACTCTGTATGTGTATTTTTTATATGATTTTTTTTCTCCCTGTGTGCCGCACCCTCGCCCACCTATCCTGTTTCCAGTGGTCCCTGCTGCAGAATTTCCATTGAGCTCCTCTCCCTCGCCAGCTCTCCATGTCATTTCTATAGAACACTTGGCGGTTTTTTGGGTGTTTCTTTCACTTTTACTTTCACACACACACACACACACACACACACACACACACACACACACACACACACACACACACACACACACACAGATACACAGACACACAGACACACACACATACACAGATACACAGACACACAGACACACACAGATACACAGACACACAGACACACACAGACACACACACACACACAGACACACACACACGCACACACACACACACACCTCTTCTACTGACAGAGGTTGTGTTGTGATGGCGTCAAAAGGGAAACAAAGAGTAGATCAAGGTAGTTTGATACAGACGTGAGGAGTGAACGAGTGTGCCACATACAAGGTGCGTGTAGAGCTTCGTGTTACATACATACAACCTTGATGGTATAAATGTGTAGCAGGAGAGACACGCGCAGTGAATGTAAATAAAGGTTTGCTTCTCGTCATCACCGCAACACCCTCGCTGCACCGCCGGGAATGGGAGAGGAATGAGGAACGCACGCTTCAAGACGACACATTTTTCCTGGGTTGGTGAGGTTCCCTTGAGAGGCAGGTGTGGTGAGGCTGCACCAGCTCGCCCGCCTCATATAAACATACCAGACAGAGGTGTTTATGGGCCGCGAGGTAAAAGTTTG
>JAPQNM010000045.1:11905393-11915393 GCA_029783475.1 Metacarcinus magister
AGAGAGGCGGAGGGAGGGAGAACGCAATATCGGAAGATTGGCGGAGACTTTTATGTTGCTTTTTAAATGAGTATTCCAAGAGGATGATGTGTTGTACTTTTTGTGTGATGCATCGGAGTTACATTGTGTGGTGTTCCTCGGTAAAGATTTGCGTGAGTAAATTGTTTTAGGTTGAGTGTTGTTGTTGTGTCGGAGGCAAAGTGAAAGGGATGAATAACTTTGCCTCCGCCGCCGACACACGGGATCGAGTGCCATCACGCGAACCTAATTCTAATCACATCAACTTATTCCAAACAAAAGCTGCATAACGCAATTAGTGAAAGGAGGCGTGTGAACCAGAGCTTACCCGGTATCACTGGTGTTCACCGGAACTGCGGCAGAACCAGTGGTGATCGGGAGGCGGGTGGGCGGGCGGGCGGGGGAGGCGACTCCTCGGACCAGTGAGGCAGAACCTTGGCTGATACACGCTGCCATTGTCCTGTGAGTGAGTCGTGTTTGCTGCCACCACCGACTCTTCATACATATTCACATCTTAATTCACTCCCGCTCCAGGAAAGTGTTTACATTGAAAATTCATTTAAACCGGAAAATGCTGTTTCCCAACGTGAGACATGAGATTTTACACGGTGAAAAATCCGATTATAGCAATGCATTTTCCGAGTCAATGGCCTTTCCCCCGGGGCCGGGGCCAGGGTGGTCCACGGTAACACTGTCCACAAACACACTGATGACACACTGCGGATGCAGCTGATTGGCGCTGTTTTGTCTTCTCCAGTTGGCACTTGGACCCTTTACTCTTGTGTTGGTGTGGCATGACACGTGGCCAGACAGACACACAAACACTTTACTTTTAGTCTTGTATCATCCTTGAAGCTGCTGGCAAATGTCGGCCAAATATCGGCCAAACACTTCCCTTGAGGCCATCACGGGGACACAGCCGAGCACCGTGTTCTCGAGGCTGCTGGGAGGCTGCCACGCTGGGTTTAGTCCTGTGATATAGAAGTCTAAAGTAGTGTTTAAACAATAGGTGTTTGCGTTGTTAAAAGGCCTCAGGTATGCTGCTCCAGTACAGTAAAAGCCACACATTGACACACAAACAAAACATTGATGTTGATTCTGACCGCCAATAGAGAGAAGAGAGTAAGGACATCGCTTGTCCTAATATTACATTTATGATGACGCAGAAAAAATCTCTTTGTTGTTTGTATAGTTTGGTTAATAATGCAAGTTTTGTTTAGACGTGTATTGAAGAGTAATCCTTGGGTAAGCTGCGTCCACACAGTACCCTTTAGTGACCTTATATGACACCAGATCAATGACCTACGAACCACTGTGTGTGTGTGTGTGTGTGTGTGTGTGTGTGTGTGTGTGTGTGTGTGTGTGTGTGTGTGTGTGTGTGTGTGTGTTCCTGTCTCAGTGTTCCTGTTACTGTGACTATGAGTTCTAGCACGCCAAGGTTCTCGCCTTAGTGCTGTGTAACATTGCAGAACATAAGTGTTTCCCTCATGAACACCACCTGATCACTTGGCGGCGGGAGGCGACTGTCACTTTTACAATGACTCTTCTTATACTTTACAGATCAATTATCATGAATTTATATAGGAAATTGTTTGTAAAATTGTATAGAATATATATTTTGAAATACAACTTTATGCATCACGAATGTTTTGTAAGTATAATGTGGAGGAATATGTTTAGTCTACACATTGAAATGTTTTGAACGGTAAAACAAAATAGCTGGCAATGTATTGTACAAAGGACAGGCTGGAATAGGAAAGCATATGTTATTTTTGTTGTTATCATCGTTGTTATTTGTGCTTTTATTGTTGGTGTTATTATTATTATTTTTTTGATGATGCTAATAATAATAATATTATTATTATTATTATTATTATTATTATTATAGTGTTAGCATTATTAGAAGTACTAGTAATTATTTTGTTGTTGTTGTTGTTGCTGTTTGTTTTATGTTGGTCGCCAACTATGGATTATCAGCTGTTGTGAAAAATGTTCTTCACTTTTGTTTTGTGTTTTCAGACTGTCTCCCTTCAAATGGTTGGCTGCCGCCTATTAATATTTCATATCAAAGCTAACCCGGTGCTCGTGGGCCGAGGGAGGATGAAACAAAGTTAATATACATTTTTTTAAAGATTTGACTAAAGGTCATGACACGAAACGAATGGCTTCGCACCAATGTCATTTTGGAAAGACGTCTCCACCATAACATTGTTCTTGCACCAATCACTCACAGCTTGGTGACTGATTCTCTGTTCAATATTAATACTGAACAATGGCATACTTTCACTCACTCTCTAATATCATCTATAAGTCTTTCTTATGTATTTGAATCGGTGCTTTAATCAATAAAATGTAAATCACATGAAAATTGACTGATTATTTCAAGGGCGACACAGGTTGACGCTGGACTCTTTCTTAGGACGGTCCTCTCAGTGAAAGTTTGGGAAGGTGACCTTGTGGAGTCCTTGAGTCTGGCCATTGATATCTGAAGACCTCCTGATGGGAACCTGAATAGACTTCACACCTCAAATTTACCGCCTGAGGCATCCCTTCTTTATCCTTTCCTTCTTCTCTTCTGCGGGACGGGAGAGGGTTTGAGAGCAGGAAGCGTCACTAGGGAGAGATTTGGGGAGGGGAGGTGTCACTGGGGGGGAGGATTGGGGAGGGGAGGGTGTCACGAGGGAGAGGGGTGGGGAAGGGAGGGCGTCACTAGGGGGAGGGGTGGGGAGGAGAGAGTGTCACTAGGGAGAGGGGTGGGGAGGGGAGGGGGATGCGTCACTGACACCCTCAAACACACGCTTTTGACTAGATCCTCTGTGAAAATGACGCTTTGTCATGTGACTGCGTCGTGTCTCGCTCTGGTTAGTCACCGTGAAAGGTTGACTTCTCATCATAAATTCAGTGTAGGTGCATTGCTCATCATAATTCATTGCACCTCCTCTGTGTAAAGGAAATTATGAGCTAAAATAATTAACATGTAATATCCTTGGAGACAACACGTCCTTCCTTCCACATGTAACAGAATATTTGCGCAACGACAAATTATCTTCTATGGTAAACTGTCAGGGAAAAGAAAATAAGACTCAAGATATATTACATTGGCGAGTCCACAGTTCACTTGATCACACTTCATGCAACTGTTATCAATGTTTCAGTGCAAGACAGTGTTATCTTCAAGCCAGACTTAACATTACACTCTATGTCTCTTCCTTTTACATTTGTCTCACATCATATTTTGAGACACAAACACAAACACACTTAATCAAGCGTCCCACTGCAGTGTACCGCCACGTCCTGTGTGTGTACTACTTCGCGTCACTTTCTTCCTCCGCGATCACTGGTAAGCCAGGCTCTAGGACTGGCAGCTTGTCCGCGGGCACCGTCTTCCTGGGTGTGATCAAGGTTCGTGTACAGCTTTCCAATCAGTGCACCACATCCCTAAGGGTGTGTCATAATCATGTATTGTTACTATATCACTTAGGTTTATTCCATCTAGACGCCGCTCAGCACACACTGCCTTGTTTTATCTGCTCCTCGGCCCTATCTACTTCCCGTTCTTCCTTCCCCCATTCCTCCACCACACTCCCTCCTGACCTCGCCTCTTCACCTCCATCATCACCATTACTACTGCTGATACTACCATTGTCACTATTACTACTACTACTACTACTATTCTTATTACTACTACTACTACTACTACTACTACTACTACTACTACTACTACTACTATAAATGCAATTTTTCTTCATCAATTCTCCTCCTCCTTCTCCTTCTCCTTCTTCTTCTTATTGTTATTGTTATTATTATTGCTATTATTATTAATATTTTTCTTAGTTTATTTTTCTTCTCGTCCTTAACACTGGTTGATGACAGTGACAGTGGTAGTGGTAGTCTGAGTCTTGGGTCCAGCACAGGTTAGGTCACGTGTGTGCGGGAGGAGCCACATACCGTCAGTTGACCTCTTCAAGGAGAACCATCGAGCGAGGGAACAAGCTGATCCTGACCACCGTAATCCCAGCTGATGGTGAAGGTTTATGTGCGGCTGACCAACACCAGCTGATGCTTAATGACTGCCCCTCACTCCGCCCCTCCCGCCCACACCCACCCACACCAGCGATTTACCAACTGTATTATTTTTTCTTGTTCCTTTACCGCCTATAAGTTTTTTTTTTCCCGGAGTCTTGAGTAGTCGCAGAAAAAATCCAGCTGCCTGCAAGACTCAAACCCGTGATCCCGAGCTCAGTGTATTATTACGCAGACCACCACACCACCGCCTTGTCCTTTTGTTTAACATTATTCATTTATTTTGTATCTATTCATTCGTTCATTCATTCAGTTTCTTTCTTAATGTTTCCCTCACACTATATAACATGCTCCTTCCCTTCTTACTTCCTTCATCTTCCTAAAACATTACATTAATATTCATTCACCTTTCTCTTTCTTTCCCTCCCTTGTTCACCCTCCCATCACCCTTCCTTCCTTCCTCTCACCTCGCCGCCTCATCCCCATTACAGCACCGAACTCACACCTCCCATCCCATCCCCTCAACGCTTCTCGCATCTACTCCCACCAGCTAATACCATATTCTTTACGCTGACATATCTTGGATTTCTTTATGGCGTTTCTCATTATTTTCGAAGGCTGGGGTTGTGGCGCCTTGGAGCCTAATGCCGCTACGATACCTGATATTACACTTGCCTGTTGGTGGCGTCCCCTCGGAGGCTCTGTTTCACCCGGGGCCCTTAGCTGTAATGGTTTGTTTGCAGTCGATTGTTCGTAAAACCTCGAATCAAAGTTGCAATTTTCTCCGCTCGTCTTGGTGGGAAGTAAAGAGGATTATATTTTGAGATACAGTAGATGATGCTCTGAAATGGTGGTGCGTGGAAGTGTGGGAGGTTGGGATCAGTAGTAACTCTAAGGCGTTGGAGATTGCTATAGTCCTTTCCCCTTTGTACTGCAGTCCTCGATGGGTTGAAGATCAGGTCCTTGTTGGCAGCAGCAGCGCCGTTCCCCCCCCCCACCCCCAGCCTCTCTCGTGTGTCTGCGGTGTGTGTGGTGGGCAGCGTGGGTCTCTTGGGTAGGGGGGGGGGAGGAAGGGTTGAGGTGGCACCGCTGTAACACCTGTTTCTACACCTGCATACACCTTGTTCACTTGTCAAGGGAGTGGGCAGCCACACACACACACACACACACACACACACACACACACACACACACACACACACACACACGCACACACACACACACACACACACACACACACACACACACACACACACACACACGCACACACTGTATGTATTGCATCTACTGTATGTGCATCAAATACTCAATCATATGATCGTTCAGCCTTTGCCTTCATATTTCAAACACTGCTCCAAAAGGTGTATTTTCCATCCATCAGTTTACATTTGTTGCAGAAAGTGTAGTGCTACAGTATTACATTTTATTGTCACTGTAACATACACGAGTAGGCGCGTCAGATGCCAAGTTGGATGCAGTGGTGTGTGTGTGTGTGTATGTGTGTGTGTGTGTGTGTGTGTGTGTGTGTGTGTGTGTGTGTGTGTGTGTGTGTGTGTGTGTGTGTGTGTGTATGGGGGGGAGGGGGGGCGGTGTATGTATATTGGTTAATGTGTGTATGAAAGTGGATGTGTGTGGTGAGTGCAGGTGTTTATAGATGAGTGGACTAACAAACATTGCTTCCCTAATATGAAGAGGATGTTGTTGTTAGTAGCATTACGACGCCTGGGTGTGATATGTGGTGTGTGTACATGCAGGAAGGACAGCTGTGTGAGGGAGGGAGATGACACATGGGACACAACCTTGGATGTGTAATGTTTGATTGGCTAACCGGCGACTTCAGTAATGTTTTTTTTAATGATTATTTTAAAAGTGATTCTAATATGAATAGTATTACTACTACTACTACTACTATGACTACTACTACTACTACTACTACTACTACTACTACTACTACTACTACTACTACTACTACTACTACTACTACTCCTGTTAATGGTAATAGCGAAGAAGCAGATGTCAGGTATTTATGTTGGGAAGTGTTGTAGTTTGTTAGGGAGGGAGGGAGGAGGGAAGAATGAGGAAAAAGGAAGAGACTAATAAGGATCGAGTCAATTGGAATCAGTTTATGACGATCAACACCTCTTTGTGCACAGATAGATCCTGATAAGCGGATGTGTGGCTTTCAGCGGGGGAGAGACGGTGTCACGGCGAGGAAATGTTGGGATCAGCGGCAGAGAGGGAGGGATGGGAGGGGAGGGAGGGAGGGATGGGATGCAGGGAGGGAGTAGCAATAAGGAGGAGGCAAGGGAGGGAGGGAGGGAGGGAGGGAGGGAGAATGGAATGAGTGCTCTTTTTCCTTATTTTTTTTCTGTTTCCGAGTGGACGAATTTCACGTAGTACGGGAAGTGTTTAATGTGGAAGTGTGAAAGAAAATGTAAATTACGAGTGTAGTTTGTTAGAAAATTATATTTCAGAGAGAGAGAGAGAGAGAGAGAGAGAGAGAGAGAGAGAGAGAGAGAGAGAGAGAGAGAGAGAGAGAGAGAGAGAGAGAGAGAGAGAGAGAGAGAGAGAACATAATATTACAATAGAGAGGCAGTAACAGCTTTCTGTGTTGATGAAGGTCCGGCCAGTAGTGGCGGCGCTGCTGTTTCATGGCTTGGGATTCCTGACGCCTCTGTGATGGAGCTGCTGCTGGGTGGCTGGGGAGAGGAGGAGGAGGAGGGGGAGGAGGAGGAGGAGGAGGAGGAGAGGTCGAGGAAGAGGGTTATCCGTACGAAACAGTGTAGTAGGAGGAGGAAACGAGAAATATCTGTGGAAGAGAAGGAAGAGGAGGAGGAGGAGGAGGAGGAATCAGGAGAGAGCGATAGTGAGAGGCATTGGTATGGAAATAATAAGTTTCTTTATAATTGCGGTTTGTATAAGTAAGAAGGAAGTCGTGTGTTTATAGTGAGAAAAAGAAGATGATGAGACGGAAAGTAGCTAGAGAGTGATGCCAGGAGGAGAAGAAGATGAAGAGGAAAATGAGTGAATATAAAGAATGAAATAATGGTTATTCTGTTCATAGAGTAGAGTAGAGGAAGGTAGGTAGGTAGTGTGAGTCCAGTCCGGTCCAGTCCAGCGGCACATGAAGTTGAAGCATCGGGAGCACCTGTTCAAGTTTATGTCACCATTCTTTCATTCCGGCCGTCAAGAATGGGTCGTTTCTGTAAATTTACACATCTATAAGGTAGTAGGTGCGCCGAGTCACACTTTAATACATGCTCACTTGTTTCACCGTTAAGCCGAGTATTCATGTAACAGGAAGTGGAGTTAAGAGTGCGTGGCCGGAGGGAGGTGATGCCCGAGCGTAATCTACCAAGACGTGTGTGTGTGTGTGTGTGTGTGGTGTGTGTGTGTGTGTGTGTGTTGTGTGTGTGTGTGTGTGTGTGTGTGTGTGTGTACTCTGTCGTTGCTCCTGGCTTTTAACTCGTGTTTGAGTCTAAGTAGTGAATGCATCGGCTATCTGTTTTGTACTGATTCTAGGCGTGTTAAGAGATATTAGATGGATTCTCTTCACTTGTTCAATTTCCTTTTTTCATTTTTTCGCTTGGAGGTAATTAAGTTCTAAACATAACGTGGATTTTAATTTCCATAAGTCATTGACGTAGTTTTTGTGATAGATAAAAAAAGAAAGAGGAGAAGTAGATTTGTTGTTTGTTTGAAATATGTTCAGTATATTTTCTTGCTGACCTTCGGGTTGTAAACGTGATTATTAATGACTATTTTTTTTTTTTTTAAATTAATGATAAAAATATAATATGGAGAAAACAATAAAAAGACCAAACGTCAGCTCATACAGTGGAATTGATTATATAAATAAAGAAAAATAATTGAAAAAAATCACAATGCAATGACGATTCCAACGAGACCTCATTCAAAACAATTGGTTCATAACTTACTGCACACTGGTGTAAAAATGTTGAAAATGTGCCAAATGGAGATATCACACTTTTTCTGACAACTTTTATTCTTTTCCACAAACAACGTCCACTCATCGCAGTCACCTATACATATATAATTATACTCCAATGAAGACTTGGAGTATTCAGGATCAGGGGACACATTTTCTGGCTTCCGATACACACCTATTGTTCACCTCTCCCACCCTGTCACCACCTTGCCAATAAGTTTTTATCATTTAAGGGTGAGGTGAGTTTTTGTGGATAATTGTTCATGAAAATGTTAGCTAATAGAAGAAACAACATATTTGTTAAGCCTTTCAACGCATAGACTTACTATGAAAATTTTCATGAGTATTATTATTATTATTATTATTATTAGTAGTAGTAGTAGTCGTAGTAGTAGTAGAAGTAGTAGTAGTAGTAGTAGTAGTAGTAGTAGTGGTAGTAGTAGTAGTAGTAGTAGTAGTAGTAGTAGTAGTAGTAGTAGTAGTGCTAATAGTAATCTGGTAATTGTGTTAACGGTAGTATTTTTATTCTGAGCAGAAGAAAATCAGCACATGAACTTATATTTTTATTTGATTTTTAATTAATTATATACTTGGTATGTTTGTATGTTGTATGTTTGTATATTCATTTGTCTATATGTCTCGTTCGATACCCTTTGGCTGGGTGGGTGCAGCGCCGCCTGGTGGCTGGCGGCCTTCACACTAACACTCATAGCTGTAGTGACACACGTCCAGGGAGACGGGGAGGCGCTTACCAACCCTGGCGTGACTTTACATGCAAACAACGTGCAAATATGGTAATGTGGTGTGTGTATCGCCACCCATGATCACCTCATAACTCCCGCCGCCCCCGCTGCCTCAAGCCGCAGCGAACTGGGTGACAGGCTGGCCGCGAACCGGGAACCGACGCCCCGCAACCCAAGGCTCTCTTCTCAAGCTGGAATCTGTCTGGGAAGTGGACTGGTGGTGGTGGTGGTGGTGGTGTGAGATGAGGTGGTAGTGGTGGTGATGGTATTGGTGGTGTGAAATGAGTTGTTGGTGGTGGTGGTGGTGTCGGTACTAGCGGCAATGCCTCGTTCATTGCACGTGTAATCATCTGGTAACTCCACTTCGACAAGAGCAAATGTCAGAGTTGTGTAGCAGCTTGAGTCTGCATCACAGAAGAAAACACATTTAAAAATATGTTTAAACCAATTATCAATGAAAGTTGTTTAACCAACCAATCTGGAAAATATGTAGTGGGTTGAGAGAGGTATCGAAGCTTCAAAGTTGTGGACAGGAGCACAGTTTCAAAGTGGTTAACTTGTGCTAAGCCTGAGCTGCGGTGCTGCTTACCTGCACACACCACAGCCTGGGAGATCACGAGAAGTATGTGTATTTGAAATATTTACATAATGTTAAAGAATTTAAGGAAAACCTAAGAAGCCAATCACAGCAAAACAACTGATGGCTCGCGTGACGCCACCACCACCATCACTACTACTACCACCACCACCACCACCTAGTCACACACGCAACGATCAGCTACGCACGAGCTGCCTGGCATTACCTTGTTATTTTTGGATGGAATATAACTAAAAAAAGGTTCTTGGTGTCGTGAGGAACACATCGGAACAAAGACTGTGATGGTGGTGGTGGTGGTGGTCGTAGTGGACTGCTTGGACGGGCACAGATTATTTTACTTTTTTTTTTCTCTCTCTCACACTCATTCTCTCTCTCTTTCTCCTTCTTTAACTTTCTCTTTCTCTTTCTTTCATTCTCTTTCTCTCCATATATATATATATATATATATATATATATATATATATATATATATATATATATATATATATATAGTATGTATGTTATGTAGTGGTGTATTGGAAGCCCCATGAAAGGGGTGTGGATGTGGATGTGCACAGTCACCTGGGAGTTAGAGAACAGCTACCACACGGGGCTCCCTTTGTCCTGGGTGGTGGTGAAGCCTGCACACACACACACACACACACACACACACACACACACACACACACA
>JAPQNM010000045.1:11920393-11942893 GCA_029783475.1 Metacarcinus magister
TTTTAATATCACACACTGGAAATTAATATCGTATGTGCATTGATTTGATGTTAAGTTTCATTCAGATGCTTCAAGACTGCTCACCTCCTTCCTTTCGGGCACATAGCAGCTCATCCTGATTCTAACACACATCTTTCCTGTCATTGCGCCAAATAGTTCTCAGAAATTTTCATCATTCATAAAGATAAACTTAATTTTCACTTATATTTAGAATGATACAGATTGCGAGGTAAGGGATGAGACTATATACTCTAAATAAAACTTTGTATGTACCCGTGTCCTCTTCTATACACTCTCCTCCATCCTCCCGCCTCCCTTGGTACCGTGCATCAGGAAACTAACATGTTCCCTTCATTGGTATTATTGCTGTCACCTCCTTTATTCCTCTCTATCATCTTATGTAACGCCTTACCGCTTCATCACACCTTTAAGGAACCATTGTCGCGCCTCTTCATCAGGAAGGTAGTAGTAGCACGGACCACTATGTTCCTCCTCCTCCTCCTTCTCCTCCTCCGCACCAGAGCGTCGTCGTCGTCAGTCTGTGTGTCTGTCTGTCCCTCAGTATTCATCTTGCCTTAAAGTGTATGTCGCATCCTATCACTGTTTCCCTCTCCCCTCTGCTCGCCCTATCTCCTCGACTCACCTTTAGCTCTTTTATGTTCATTCACTCATCATTCATCGCCTCGGCAGCTCGTGATGTAAGGGACCTCGGAGAATACCTTCCATTTTTCTATCAAGGACAATCCACCTCAATTCTTCATTCACCTGCTGCTTCACCATCCTGTATTTCCTCCTCCTTTACTCCTTTACTCCTTTATTCCTTTACGTCGCCCTGATGCCATATTTCTGTCCTTAGCTGAGAGTTTGAATGCAGTTTTAGTAGTTATATATTTTGTTCGCCTTTTAAATGTAGAAGACAGTGGGTGTTTTGCGTGTTAAATGGCCGGTCAGACTTTCTTTCTTTCCTTCCTTTCTCTTGCCTCTTTTCACGTCCCTCTCTTTCCCTTTTTTCTCTTATCTCCCTCCTCCCGTTTACTTCCAGGTTGGCGTGTGTATGTGTCCCTCTTTCTGGCGCGTTCTTGCCTTCACCCTTGATCGTGGTGTGTCTCTCTCTCTCTCTCTCTCTCTCTCTCTCTCTCTCTCTCTCTCTCTCTCTCTCTCTCTCTCTCTCTCTCTCTCTCTCTCTCTCTCTCCTCCACTGCCTCCATCCTCTCCCCTTTTATGTTCTCTCCACGATCGTCATCTGCTCTCCCTCTGCCTTCCTCTCTTACTTCCTCTCCTTCCTCCCTCCTCTCCCTCCTTCCTCTTCTCCCTCCTTTCTCCTCTCCCTCCTTCTCTCCTCCCGCCCTCCCCGATGGCACCAGAGAAATAGGACCGATATGTACATTTCAGTCTTGGACGGTGAGCACACAATGATAAACTCTTGAACGCCAAACACTAAAGCAAACTAATGTGTTTCCTGTAATGGTTGTGTTGCGATTCCTGAACCTCACAACACAAAGGCTGGCGAGGAAGGTGTGTTTTGCTACATTTAAATTCAGGTTTTTCTTTTTTCTTTAAGTTGCTTTGATTTTCCTCTGCTCCTTTGAAGGTCCGCCTCTGCACATTTCTCACTTTGGAGGAGGAGAAGGAGGAGGAGGAGGAGGAGGAAGAGAAGGAGGAGGAGGAGGAGGAGAAGGAGGAGTAGGAGGAGGAGGACGAGGAGGACGAGGAGCCTTGTATGCCTTGAGTGTATACGCGTGACGAGGCCGATCGAGCAGTGTTTGTGGCGGCGCGGTAGTGAAGACAGTTCATGTGTGTTATTTATTGTTGTTATCGATAAAACGACGCATCAGGATCCTGGGAAGACAGATATAATTAACGTGGGGGGATTAACATCGTTTTCTGATGACCGCGAGGTGACGGGAGGCAGACGCGTGTTAAGGAAGGAAGGAAGACTTCAGCCACTGGTATAATTTGTCAAGTATTAGCCTCAAGTTGTGGTGATGTGGTGCAGGTAGCGAGCCCCTCCTGAGGATGCGGTGCCCTGAAGCATGATTTAACTCAATACTGGTAAAGATATTTCCAAAGCGGCCTGAGGAGCGTCGTGGCATGATGGGGAATGCTTGTCACGACCCTTCGTCTCCCCAGGGCAGGCCGCGTCTCACTCACCATATTTTGTGGCGTCGACCCTAGCGCTGCCAGGCCCCTCCTACGCGCCTGGCTGGACGTGCACACCCTCGCCCCTCCGTGTGTGTGTGTGTGTGTGTGTGTGTGTGTGTGTGTGTGTGTGTGTGTGTGTGTGTGTGTGTGTGTGTAATACTATGCACGGAGTGGCTACAGAAAGAGAGCAAAGGAATCCGAAGACAAATGTAGATTAATAAATAAAATTAAAAAATCCTAACAGTATTGGGACGTTTTCCTTTAATTTCCAGGTTGTTTGTTTATGTTCAGTGTTGTCATAATGTTCTACGTAATTCATATCGTGGAATGTAACTGTTAACTGCTAACACGGAGGCATCAGTGGCCTTGAGGTGTGTGTATGGAAGGTCACCACAGCTGGGAATGGCTGCTGCGTCACCAAATGGAAGGCTTCTGCGCACTACTTGACGCCTTGACGCACCAGTCTTGTTTCCGTCCTCAGGAAACACTGAGAGACCCTTGACACTGTAACCACGACTCACGTAATGGTGAAATTAATGCAGTTTTGTCACATTAACTCAGCTTAACAGACTATGATGGTCATCGTTATGTTATTAGACTATTTGGGTGTTTGATAGGCATTAGGAGTCATTAGTATGTCTCAACATTTCTTTCTTTGCATTATACGTGATGCATACACCTTGTGATGTATTATGATAGTTGTAAATACGTATTTGAGTACGTGGATGTCCTACGTGAGGTTCTGTGTCGAGCAGCTGGCCACCAGATGGCAGCACGTCGCGGCTCTGCTCGCCGCTGTAGCAACACCGAAGGTTCGGTACATGCTCCTGAGCAAGTCCGGTTTGTTCACGGGGTCGCCTTTCCTGATGCCTCACCGCCACTCCACAGCCAATCTAAACATCCGCTCTAAAGATTATGGCATATTCTACCTTCAAATGAATATACTTTACTAAATTTACTGATAAATATTTTTTTTCAGTAATCAAAATATAGTATTTGTCAGTATAATATGATTTGCTGCTGCTATGGTAACCTGATGTGATCACATGATGCGGAGGTTGTCCACTTCACCTTTTTTCACTTATATTTTTCATTTTTATTCATACGCCTCGGTTCAAAAGTTTACTACTGAATCATCTTGATGAACTAAACTCAACTTTTTAAAATAAAAAAAACCCAACAAAGTTGCAATGATTTCTAGAACCATAACAAAGACGTGTCAATAAAGAATGATGGCATAGCCTCTGAGCACTGCCCCGTCTGACCACCACCACCACCACGGCGTCATCTCAGTCACATAGGCAGTAGGCAGACGGGCGACGGCAGAGCAGTGTGCGCGTTAGGCTGTTTGAGTGGTTGGCGGTACACACACGTTACTGCGGATCAACTTCTACAAATAGCAGTAAGTTCTCCCTGTGGCATTACGTTCCTTCTAGGTCTGTTTGCAGTTCATAAAGGCCAGTTACGTACTGTTTATTAATATTTGTTTCTTACGTACTCGTAGTTAAAAGTGAGTGGTCGCCGGCTCCTCGCAGCCCCCTCGCGGCCCCCCCGCGGCCCCCTTCATGTGTTGTACTCCAGCAGAGGAGAGGAACATACCGTTGTAATTTAACAAATCCTGGAGTGTTCGTCTCTGCCACGGACAGCTTAGTGTTCATTGTAGGTGGAGGGGCAGGAACGTGTGCCGACACACCCCAACACACTCCCAAGGAACACTCAACCACCTAAAGACCACACTAACTACCAAGGCTCCCACACGCTGCGCACCACACCACACCATACCACACCATATCACACCACACCACATCACATCACACCACACCACATCACATCACACCACACCACATCACACCACACCACATCACACCATACCATACCACACCACACCACACCATATCACACCACACCACACCACACCACACCACATCACACCATACCACACCACGGCGAGAGTCTGGTATCTGCCTTTATCAGAAATATTTGGACGGGAATTAAATGTTTTCATTAGAATTCGACATGTCTCGGGAGCTCAAACGAAGCTTTTAAACGAGTTGAACAGAAGCCCCATTCGGAAATGTAAAGCAGTGAATCGAACCGACATATTTTGCGTCCACCTAATCTCGTCAGGACTCCCGCTATTCATAGAAGCAAATAAATTGTTATTCACTTACCGATTCAAACACTATGAAAGAACAGCAAATTGAGTCATTAAAATGGATAACTATATATATAATTTGCGAAAAATCGTGTAGTTTCTTATATTCTATTTTGTATTTGTCTAACCCGCCATCAATTTAAGTGTTATTAAACATATAATTCCTTGTCTATACAGTTGATAGTCAGAGAGAGAGAGAGAGAGAGAGAGAGAGAGAGAGAGAGAGAGAGAGAGAGAGAGAGAGAGAGAGAGAGAGGTGTAGACGTCATCGTTTCCGTGACGTCACTGATAGTTAAGGTGATATTTAACTAGACGACGCGCGCTGCAGCAAATCATGACGGCGCTTGTCTCAACTGTTTTGATTGTAGGAAAACCATTCGTTTCCGGGCACGAGGCAGCATCACACAGCATCACACAGCATCACATAGCATCACACAGCATCACACAGTAGCCTGAGCACAGCAAGCGACGAGCCTCCCTGGAGACTTATCACCCGTCGAGTATTGTCTTAATTAAATCCAGTAGAATGGTGTGCCTGTAAGATTAAATTTAACATGAAGCACAAAGGTTTGCTTCATTACGACAGCGGTTCTTGGACATCATGTACTCGTGGATGAAATACTTGTTTTGTTGTGTTCTATATGTACTCTTCTCTTCGCTTCTTTAATGAATAGGCGCAGGTATATTTTGTTTTATATATAGTCGCATTTTTTTCAGAGTTAATATAATATGTCCGGAACTTCACGTCCTAGAACCACACACACCTATCGTTTGCCTATTGTTTTCCACCCACCCTTACATTCCACAGTACTTATGTCACACTCCCACACACTGATCCCTTAACACACTACACCCTACCAGGTACCACATCACCACCTCACTCCACTCACTCCGTCCTTCCGTCTCTCCCTACGCCACACCTGAATCACACACCACCACGACAGACAGCGCCGTGCATCACCAAATCTTGCGTCACATTGCACCACCATCTACCACATCACGTCCTCATAATTTGTCATATTATGCCCACGTAGTCTTGTCCAAGGAAACTGTGATGGCGTGAAGGAATATTTTCTTTAGTTTTCCATTCAAGTTGTTAAAGGGATCATCTTGTACCGGTAAACATGGAGTTCTTTTCTATTTCTGTGTCTATATATAATTTTCTTGTTATGCGAGTAATAATCTTAGCCTATTTTTGAAGCATTGTATGAATAGATGGAACAAAATCTGAAGGTATATTATTAAGGTATTGAAAACATCTACAACAAAGGCGAGTCTTAATAAATAGATGATCCAGTAGGATAGTTTTACGTCTCCACCATAATTAATTTTAACACAGGAGGAAAACTTGACGGTGAAAGCTAACAGCTAAGCAGAAGTTTTTTTTAGTGTCCATGTACACGTGTTTGTACTTGTATATTGGTGTTTTCCGCATCTGCTTGGGGCACATCTGACCTTGTATTACGAGGCTGAGGGCAAACAAATGTTCAATAGGATAAAGTCACTGGCTATTCCTTTCATCAACTCTCATCTTTCACTCAGCGTCGTAATGTTGCGTGTGTTTCTGTTGTTTACTATTTCTTGCCACGAACACTTGTATGGAATGTAAAAACTGCGATTCTGCTTTGCTTTTGCATGCGTGATCTTGTTACAATCGACACACACACACACACAGACACACACACACACACACACACACACACACACACACACACACACACACACACACACACACACACACACACACACACAACTGTCACTTGTTGCGTTACTTAAGTGGTTGAGTTAAGGTGTTAGTGGTTGAGGTTCCATCTGTCAGCAGGTGTCCCAAGACCCAGCTGGTCCTGCACGTGTATATAGTCAGTGAGGGAGGAAGTGAGTGTTGGTGGTCCGACTGTCCACTCCGCACGGCTGTATAACCCCCGCGAGCTAAACAAAACTTTTCCCGCTAATATTTTACGTTAGAATAAAGCCGAGGCGATATTTCTGATCCTGTCCGTTGGCGAATATTAATATTATAGGACCGACAAACTTTGGTGAGCGATCAAATTGTACTTACACTTATTTAAGCAATTGGAATATTTAAAAAAAAAAATATTAATTACAAATCCCGTAGGAAATCCAAACACCACCACCTCGCCTTGTGACCTGCAGGTGTATTTACTAACTAACCATCGTGTTCCTGGTGCTTGTCGCTTGGTGCTTGGTGCTTGGGCGGGAAATGAACACTTATCTTGACGCTTATTCTCCTACACACTGCACACACACACACTTGGTGGTAACTTGTGTTGCTTTCACAATAATCATTTTAATGTTGACGCTTGTTTGTTTTTTCTTCCGTAGCCAAATGTTATTGTTATTGATACTGTTTATTATTATTATTATTATTATTATTATTATTATACACCAAATTGAGTGGCCGAGTGTAGTGAGTGAGAGAATAATACATTGTATGGATGTGCCCCGTGTGTGTGGCTGGTGGTGGAGTGAGGCTGGTGGTCAGGGCACACCTGGACCACAGCAGCAGCAGCAGCAGCAGCAGCGTGAGCCACGCGGCTGCCGCTGCACCTGGTCCCCCTAAGCCACTCACTTTCGGCTCACTAGCCCGCGCAAATTTTGCAATCCTGGTAGGTTTATATTTTTTGTTTAAATGTTCTAGCCTTGTGAAGCCACGAAGGGCAGCAGCGGTGCAGTGATACGTAAGGCGTGCGATGACCGGCTCGTTGTATTAATACCGTTCACCATACATAGTTAACGTGGTAGTTGTGTTCAGTGCATTTATTGTCAGTAAGAACATGACGTAGTAGTTCACCTTAATCCAGGTTAGGGAAACAAAAAAACAATGCCGTGACTAGAGTGGTGGCGGCGTTGGTGGTGGGGCGGGGCGGGGTGGGGCGGGATGGGGCGGGGCGGGGCGAGCGGGCTGGCTGCTTCCACCTCGATAACCTCGCCGCTCAAATGGCGTCCACACTTTTTTTTTATTTTGCACTCGTCGGCCGCGGCCCCACCAGACTCCACCGGGACGCCACTATGTATACAGGTGTGACGTGCGCCCCGTCCCCGTAAGCCACACACTCCCCCGGGACGCCACTATGTATACAGGTGTGACGTGCGCGCGTTCACATATCGATGGCTGTAGAATTTCTATACATATCTATATTTCAAGTTTCACAGTTTACATAAACGCCTCACAATGAATAAATTTCATCTATTGTGTAATTTCATGCCTCAACTGTGGCCACCCCTCGGTAATGACTTTCCCAGCGGAATACCACTTTTTTGTTTCTATTTTGAACTATTTATGAATGCATGAATATAAAGAGGCCTTAAACAGAGGCGCCAGAAAATTACTCTGTACACTCAATTAATGGATCTTAACTATTCAGGTCACAGTATTCATTCCTGGTGCGTGTTACATACCTGCTACCCGCCGGACACTGTGGTTACCCTTGCCTCGGGGGCTTGGCACTGCCGCCTGTCATCATCATCATCATCATTAAAAACCATGAAAGGGCAAAGAGGAAAAATCACACATTAATATAGAGCCAAGCAGAGTCGCCTCAATGAGCAGTCATGGACACGTCAATAAAAACAAACAGTGATTTGAGCTGTGAGTTTTATCACACTAAAGCCTCGACACAGATCCCACATACTTGATCAATCACTCGATCCAGTAGTATATGGAGAAACAAGGCAAGGCAAGGCAAGGCAAGGCAAGACAAGGCACACACGGAACACACTTATGAACACCACCAGACGGACGAAGGTGCAGCATTATGAAAGGTGCGCCTCCGAGACGGCCTCAACAGGTGCCTTTGTTATGAAGGGCGGCACAGACACAGGCTCCACAGGTGTCGGGGCGAGGGATGGGACGCAGGAGTAGAGGCTGCAAGTGTGAGGTTATGTTTGGGTTGAAGAAGGAGGACTGTAGTGTAAGGGTGACACGTGGAAAAATGAACCAAGTGAAAGGTTAAGTGTGAAACGTAAGCTTGTCTCACTCACCCTTGTTGCAGGGAAACTTGTATTATTTTTATTTATTTTTATTATCTTTGTGATCACTTGAAAATGTGTTATGTTGTTGAGATTTTATTTATGTATTTCTATTTTCTTCTTTTTCTTCTTACTTTCCAGTCCTTTTTTTTTATTATTATTCACGTACCGAATTATGTTTATTTTTTGTTGGTTAATGTTTGTCTGTGCCGGTTTCTGTCCATTTATCTATGTCTACTTCTGTATCCACATTCTCTCTCTCTCTCTCTCTCTCTCTCTCTCTCTCTCTCTCTCTCTCTCTCTCTCTCTCTCTCTCTCTCTCTCTCTCTCTCTCTCTCTCTCTCTCTCTCTCTCTTTCATTCTGCGGGCACTTACTCCCTCATCCTATTAGTCTTGCACGCACACCCTCCTTGGCACTCCACGCCCTCCCTTCCTTCCTTCCTTCCTTCCTTCCTTCCTTCCTTCCTTCCTTCCCCGCCGCCTCCCACGTCTTACTCGCCTCTTTCCCTCACCTCCTCGCTGCATTATTCAAGATGTGTATTAAACTTTTACTTAATTGGCCGCTTCCCAACGGGTCGCCGGAAACTCGCGGTGCAAGTTTTGTGTCCACGTCCCTTTTTTCAACTTTGTTTGGTGTTGTTTTTAACTGGAGCCGTCAAGGAAACAGGCGACGTTTCCCTCTCTGCATGTTTCTTTTTCTTCCTCTTTCTGGAGGGGAGACTGAGGACAAGCAGTTGGTAGGCAGGTGAAAAGTGAGGCCATGATTGACATCTGGTGACGGAGACACTGGACCAGCTGGTGTGTGTGTGTGCGTGTGCGTGTGTGTGTGTGCGTGTGTGTGTATATATGTGTGTGTGTGTGTGTGTGTGTGTGTGTGTGTGTGTGTGTGTGTGTGTGTGTGTGTGTGTGTGTGCGCGCGCGTTTAATTTCCCATACCGTATCACTACTACGAGTACATATATTTTATCCATAAATACCCAAATTGTGTTAAAACTATTATATTCTCATTGAATGTATGTATTAATTTTTTTCTTTTTCCGCAGGTGAGTGGCGAGGTTGTTGCAGAGGTTCCGAGGCGAGGCGGCGTGTGGGTGAGTACCTTGTGTGGCGGGTGTTTTGTGGACGGATGGGTGTGGGTGGGTGTAGTGTAGACGGGCGGGTGTGTGTTGTTGTCGTGTGGGCGGGTGTGGGTTGCGTTGCGTTGCCCCGGAAATATATATATGTTCTTCGGAAGGGTTATGAAGGTAGCGAGTTTTCATCTGGGTGTTGTGCTCTTGGTAGCGAGGGACACGAATGGTGTGTGTGTGTGTGTGTGTGTGTGTGTGTGTGTGGCATTCTGAGACGTCGCCCTTTTCACACATTTTTTCACTAATTTAGAACATTGTGGGTGTAATGGTCCTTCGTGAGGGGCAAGTCGAGTGTAATATTGGTCAGGAGCGACACAGCGTCACATTAGCGGAGGAAATTATGGGGTGAAGCGCGAGTGTGTGGTGGTGGTGGTGGTGCTCGTGTGTGTGTGTGTGTGTGTGTGTGTGTGTTTCATTAAAGTATGCTGCATTAGTATATCGTGCTTGAATAACTTCTATACATTATACACAACACCTTTCAGAACCTGCACGAAGGATCACAGTTCATGACAAAAGCTTATTGGTGTTTTGTACACTCGGCAAAGTGTTCTGAAGGCGGTTCATGACCTAATATCCTTATTTTAAGTATAAGTGTGGAAGTTTAAGCTCAGTGACCTTTGATAAACTTGATTCCTCGGGTTTACAAGTGTTAATTGATGTGGTTGTGTGACGAAGCAGTGCGTCGCGTGACTGATCGTGATTACTCGTCCTGCATGACTTCTTCAGGCTGAACCACAGGTGTTGCAGCCGGGAAGGGAATACCTGTATCGCACGCGCGCACACACACACACACACACACACACACACACACACACACACACACACACACACACACACACACACACACACACATACCTTGAGTCCCTATGGTTGTTATCATCATCATCAGATGATACTAATTATAATAATGATAATAATAATAATGATAATGATGATAATGATAGTTTGTCATTATTATCAAGATGGATACACTCGTCTGTTTGTAAAAGTAGAAAATTAAATAAAAAAAAAGAAAAAGAAAAATTCATGTCGAAAAAGTAAAAAAATTGAAACTATATTCAGACCAGTCCATGACGTAGGGAGTAATAGAGGTGGATTGATAGAGAGAGGAAGAAGAGTGACTGATTAAGAACACACTTTTGAAAAGAGGTAAAGATCAACCCTCGTTTAAAAAAAAGTATGACAAAACTAGTCATCTCACGTCACACACACAAGCAAGTTATTAATAGCAGGTGCGTTGGGGAACATTACACGTATCATTCACGTTTGAAAGGAAACTTAATAATCTTTTCTTTCTTTTTTTGTGACATGAGGTGTGTAGGATTGGTGGTGGTGCGAGTGTGTGAGTTAAGGAAACGGGTACTTGACACACATTATTACTTCAGGTGGTGGCGTGGCGTGGCGTGGCGTGGCGTGGCGTGGCGTGGCGTGGCGTGGCGTGGCGTGGCGTGCGGCGCAATGACGGACTCTGATTTAGGTGGAAACAAATTGAATCCGAAATTAGTGGCGGCCGGAACTTAATGTGGATCAATCGGACACAGATTTTCTTTTTCAAGCCCAACGCAAATTACTAGTGACATTTGAATAATTGATGGGAGGGATTTCTTCTAAGCTAACCTTGTAAGACTGGGCGGCGTGATTAGCCAAACAGATCCGGTTGAAAGGTTGGGATTCAATTAACTATTTTTATGTGTCCGGCGGCAACTGAAATAACTCCGCCACCGGAAGGGAAAGAAACGCATGCAATCACATTATTTAAGATGAGGCAGAAGCGGGGCTGGAGCGGGGGGGGGGCAGTGGCGATGATGGTGGTGGTGGTGGTGGCGGCGGTGATGGTGGTGGGGGTGGCGGCGGTGATGGTGGTGGTGGTGGTGGTGGTGGTGGTGATTAAAATAGTAGTGGAAGGGAAGATAGGCAAATTTTTTTCTCTCTCATAACGGCATTCACATATATATTGACTTAGTTTAAGAGTAGTAATAGTAAAAATCATCATCATAATCATCGTCATCATTATTATTATTATTATTATTGTCGTTCATATTAGTCTCGTATTCCCCGATTTTTTTTTTTTTTTTTTGTGGAAGTGTTTAAAGTGAAGGAGAACCGAGACTATATATGAAACACACACACACACACACACACACACACACACACACACACACACACACACACACACACACACAAGATAGTGTTGCGGCGGCACATTCCCAACATGAGTGATTCTTTGAAAGTTTCTCCTTGGTCCGTGTTCACGCCAGGTGTACAACGACACTTTTCATTCGTTCCTTTGTTTTTCCGGCATGACATCCGCGTGAGTTTGTTTTATAAATATTTTCACTCACCGCCTCGTTGTGTGACTTTTGATGCCGAGAGTAACATTAACTTAACATTGCCCTCGCCCTTCTGCGTATCTTATGTTTTATTGTTCCTTTTTCTTTTCCTCTCCTCCTCCTTATCTCATCTTCCCTTCCCTTGCCTTAAGTTTGTTAATTAAAGAGAGTAATTCAATTAAGTGTTAATAATATCCTTCCTCCACACTTCCCTCGCCTTGCAGTGACTATGTGACGCCGAGAAATTGACTCCTGCATCATATTTTGTAATGACACAGAAAGTGACCTTAATGCTGCTATGCTATTGAAGGATGTTCCTGTCCACTCGAAGCAAACCTGACCCGTCCTTCCAGGAGTCAAAGGTCACGGTGAGAGTGTCATAGCAGGAAAGTATAGTCCTCTCTTGCCCTTTCCCTAATACTTTCCCGCCTTCGACAATATGTAAGAAATGGATTATTAATTGATGTTAAGGCGCCATAATAACATAGTAATTTGGTGCCGCTCAACGAAATAATAAAAATGTTACAAGTTGCTGGTTTTAAACAGGAAAATTGTCGACGGGAATATAAATAAATGTTTAATAATAGGTAAAGAAAAGTAATTTCCTCTCCGTACTCAAAGAACAAGTCAACTGCAATGATACTTAGTTAAAAGTTCATAGCATGTCATCCCAACGGAGCATCGCAAAGCTCAATTCTGTACCTTATTTTTTAATCTCTTTGATATCCCATCTAGTTTACGCGGTTATCAAAGTATTCCTTCCACACCGATACTCTCCCCGCCCACCACTATCCACCGAACAACAAACATGTAAGCTACAAACATGCTTTAACACTACTAAACGCTGGCTCTGAGGTTAAATATCAGCATCTTATCTAGAAATATTGATTACTCTATTGACTCCTGACGTATAACATCATTCAGCCCGCCACGCCCAGAGCTTCAACTTTGCTCGAGCTAGAGAAAGAAAAAAACTACAGCGATGCTCGGTAACGCTCAACACCCACACGTAACAATTATGAAACTGTTACACAATGTTAACACCGAAAACACATGCAAAGTCAACAGAAGCACAACTCTCGCCGCCACGACATGTAAGAAACGGAAAAAAAATATCTAAACATTGTACGTATACGAACATTTCATAGGCGGACCAGTGTGGTATCAAAAACGAACTGAAATACCACACATTACAAAAGATAAAGCATAAACAATAATAATAATGAAAGTCTGTATATTATGTACTGACAATAGTGTACAAGAAATTACACATCATCGCTGAACTCTTTGGTCATATTTAGATACACGTCAACAACCTTCTTTAGAGGATAGAAGGAACGTTGCCCATTTCTATGTAGACGCCCGTAGTAACATCACCTTCACATACAATTACTCTTGGTTCACATCTCCGTCACACAGTACAGCTTCATTACTGGTACTGCAAGGGAATCAGGTCGCAAGTAAAGCGGTAATGTTATAGAATGAGGGTCAGGCAGCGTCATAAAGTGTAGTTAATAATATCATATTGTAAAGAGTCACTGGTAGGTAGTCATGACCTCTTAAGTTCTAGTCTTTGGCCGGATCGACTAACTCTAACGTCAATACCATCACTGATCTGGGCTTGTGTTGGGGGGTGACCTTTAAAATACTTTGCGTGAATGTAAATTTAAAGCATCCGATAAGAATACTCAAAACTTTACCACATCTACAACAAGGTGAGTCGGCGGGTTGGCCACCACTAATGTCACTACTACACCTAATGTGAGTGAACGAGTAACCTTTAACCACGCTTGGAGGGAATGTAAAATTGACACACCCTTTAAGAATACTCAAAACTTGACCACATTTACAATCAGACTCATTATCTTGTAAGGTCTGATTCCTGCACCTTTTTTTTTCCTTCTCATTTTCTGCCACTATTCTTTGCTGACCTTACCGGGTGAATGACTTGAATTTTGTGATTTATTGCACATTCTCACGCTATTCTGTGTGATTCTAATGCAACAGTTAACATCTGTGACGCCACGTTGTCATCCATCATACGAGGAACCTCTGGAATGTAGTGTTATTTTGCTACCTGTCGTTGTGGTTAAGTGGATTGTTAAAAAGTAACTGGTCTCTATTCTTTCTATGCAAAGATTTGAACCCACGTAAAGGCTGTCAGTTATCATGTACACATCCTGTTCCCCTCCACACGATGGATACGTCCTTGTGTGCACGTCTGAGTGTAATGATCTAGAATGGAGTTGTTTATATTCCTGAATAATAATAGCAATAATAATAATGATACTAATAATTTTGTTTCATCCGAAGGCAGAGGTAGTAAGATGAACCTTCAAAGTGAGTACAGGGAGCATATACAATATAATATAATGATACGTTTAAAAGCACTAATGACAAATAAATAATACTGATATCAATAATAACCATAATAGCAATAACAAATAATAATAATAATGATAATAATAAAAATAATAATAATAATAAAAATAATAATAAAAATGGTAGTCAATATTTATTACGGAGGACGGTAACGACAATGTAAACAAGATAAATAGTATAGATAGTAACGATTGGAAAGATAATGATGATAATAATAATAATAGTGATAATAATAATAATGATAATAATAATAATGATAATAATAATAATGATATTAATAATAATAGAAATAAAGATGATAATAATAATAATAATAATAATAATAATGATAATAGTAATGATGATAATAATAATGACGTACACCTTAATGCCAACACGATCTTCCTTCCCTTCCCGATTTCATGACTGTTTTACCGTCCTCCCCCGCCTCCCTCTCCTCCCCTGCCTCCCCTGACTACCCCACCCGCCCCGCCTTCTAGACTGGGCTCAACACCACCTCTACACCAAGCGTTTCCTGTGGTAAAAAAAAGAATTAGCAACTTAATTAACCTGACCAATTTTTGAGTATTTTTCTCCTATTTAGAGTCATTATCATCTTACCTGCTTGTGTTGTGCGTTCCAGACGTTAATTTTATTTAAACAATGTAATATTAATCAGTTCATAAATTCAAGAAAAATTAACTTATGTGAGAAAAAGATATGAAGTGTTGACAGTCATGTGAACAATGCAAGAACAGGGATGATAGTGTGGCCTTGTGTGTGTGTGTGTGTGTGTGTGTGTGTGTGTGTGTGTGTGTGTGTGTGTGTGTGTGTGTGTGTGTGTGTGTGTGTGTGTAAGTTTGCGTTGTTTGTTGTTTAAACATTGCCATGAAGAGTGAGAGAAAAAAAAACGATGGGACGTGAAGTAAAATTATATAAAAAAAACACAATGTTAATCCTATTATGTGTTTGGCTCGCGCACACACACGCACACACACACGCACACGCACACACACACACACACACACACACACACACACACACACACACACACACACCACACACACCACACGCACACACACGCACACGCACACACACGCACACACGCTTGGCTTCGATACGAAGGGAAAAAAAAAGCACAACATAAAACAGTTTCCACTCAATACTTATTGTTGCCTCATGCTCTCTGTTAAACTTTTGAACTTATCTTTTTAAATCCTTACGTTAAAACACACACACACACACACACACACACACACACACACACACACACACACACACACACACACACACACACACACATACACACACACACACACATTTTATGTACTTTTAGTTATAGTTTCGCGTAACCTTTTTGAAACATAAGCGTAAAATAAAAGAAATAAAAAATTACAATCTCCGTCTAAGCATATGAACAAATGTGTGTTTTGGTTCATTTTGGTTGACACTTATATAGTTCGTCGCGTCACAAGACTCATTGTCGTAGAGGTGGAGTAAATGTATAAAATGTTGCCTGGAAGGTTTCCGAATGGCGGATGATTTGCGGCTGGCGAGGAAATACTGTTAAGAATGTCCTCGAGGAAATGTTGAAACTTCTTCATTTGGATTTGAGTGTCTGGACGAGGCTTTGTCCAGCGGTGCTCAAGTCACACACACACACACGCACACGCACACGCACACGCACACGCACACGCACACACACACCTAGTTGACATCCACGTATACACACTCTCTCTCTCTCTCTCTCTCTCTCTCTCTCTCTCTCTCTCTCTCTCTCTCTCTCTCTCTCTCTCTCTCTCTCTCTCTCTCTCTCTCTCTCGCTCTCTCCTGTTTCATACACAATCCAGGATTTCTCCCTCTCTCCCTCCTTCCCTCCCTCACCGGTTCCCTAATCCACCACCTTCACCCACCATCTGTCTCTGTACCCCAGCTCGCTCCCCAGCTTCCTCTACCTCCACCCACCACACATTTCCTCCTCTGGTGTCCTATCCCAACCCTCCCCCAAGCACAGCCTTCCTCCCCCGTCCCCCAATTTTCTACCCCTGTCCCTTCACGCCCGTTTCAGAGCACGCTTGTGAAAAACTGCCGACAAAATGCAATATTGTGGCGTAGGAATATTTGTGTGGGAAGGCGAGAGTGGTGTTCAACTTTAGACATGTCCCTCGGGTGTGCAGGCTCCCCGTAAGCTTGGGGCTGCCGGGCCTGGCGCAGCGTCCCGTAATTGTGGCAGCTCCACTATCTGTCCACCCGTACACACACCACACTGTGGACAGGGCCTTCCGTACACACACACACACACACACACACACACACACACACACACACCTGCACCTTGTGGTTTGGAGTTTTGGTCAAATCTGCGTCGCCATCTGTGCCTTGACGTGTTTGCATCACATCCACACTAAGAGAGGGAGGGTGTTACACTGTGCCGGGTGGGCTGGGCGTGACTCAGGGCCTGCCAGTGCTTGTAGGTAGGGCAGGATAGTTATAGCCAATTACTCTAGACTGGCGGTGAAATAATGCTGCATAAACATGGAGTGTAGGTAACTTGGAAATGTGGATCGATTTCAAGTGTGGAAGAAAAGTATTGTACATTTTACTTTTAATATAGTCAGGTTTTTTTTGTACCTATATTACATTTTAAAAATTCACTCAATCTTGTATCAGGAACAGTGTTTGGCGTGTTTACGGTCCACTGTTTTGTATGCTTTGATGGGATTCTAGGGAAAGGGGAAAAAAAATTAAAGCCGGAAAACAAAAATCCTAAATGTCGGGTTCGGCTTTGGCTCTTCCCTTCACACTTGTATTGAAAAGGTTTTGTGAATTTTTTTTTATTGTGCCGAAACTATTTTGCTATTTGTCATTCACTTATAGACTATATTATCTTGATGGAAAGGAGTGTGAGTGGCGGTGTGTAGGCGAGGCGAGGCGAGGCGAGGCGAGGCGTGTTATTCATTATAACGTTTAATTCAGGTGCAGGTCATTTGATACTCAGGCTATAGGTTGTGAAGACATTTCATACTCAAGATATTATTCAGGAAAATAAACTAAAAATGAGAAATTATTTTGACGTAATATATATATATATATATATATATATATATATATATATATATATATATATATATATATATATATATATACACACACAGGTGAAAGGTGTTATCAGTTCACTGGGTGGGATGAGGTTACTGAAAGCCTCACCTGTAATCCATTTTAATGGTTCCACACCTCGACTATAATTATTAAGCTCCTAACCCATCTAGTCTTTATCTACATATCCTACGTGTATAGTCATGTGTGTGTGTGTGTGTGTGTGTGTGTGTGTGTGTGTGTGTGTATGTGTGTGTGTGTGTGTGTTTGTGTGTATGTGTGTGCGTGTGTGCGTGTGCGTGTGCGCGTGTGCATGCTGAAGTCACTGCAGGGAATGACTCTTTGAATTATTTAATACACCCGGTAGTGTGAGGCAGAAGGAAGAACCAATTGTTAGGGTTGACTGGTAATTACACACACACACACACACACACACACACACACACACACACACACACACACACACACACACACACACACACACACACACACAAACCCAATAATAGAATGTTTTGCAAGTTTTAGAGCTCAATGAATCTTGTCGCTTTGGGTGAATACTGTGAAATGGTGTTGACCTTCTTCAATGTACTGATTGTGTTACTAACTACTGATTACTATGGAAGTTAGTTGGTGTACACGGCTTTCAACACACACACAGCCACACACACACACACACACACAGCCCCACACACACACACACACACACACACACACACACACACACACACACACACACACACACACACACACACACACACACACACACACACACACACACAGTAGGTTATCCTTAAAAATAAGCTTTGTCATCAACCTTTCTTTGGCTATATAGGTTGTGATGGAGAAGAGCAGGAAACACATGAGTTGCACCACACAGCACACACACACACACACACACACACACACACACACACACACACACACACACACACACACACACACCACACACACCACACCATTACTCCACTTACCCTCGATGTCGTTTGGGAAGAAACATTCGACGCATACTAAATCAACTTGGTGGACTTAAAGTTTATCCCAACGCTTCTTATGCCTCGCTCTCTCCCTCTCGTAAAAATAACTGGTGTTCTTAAAACCTTTAAATATTCTGAAACATTAGATTAGCCTATTCGGGAGGCGAAGCTCGGGAATGTCACGTTATTATGGTGTGTGTGTGTGTGTGTGTGTGTGTGTGTGTGTGTGTGTGTGTGTGTGTGTGTGTGTGTGTGTGTGTGTGTGTCTGTCTGTCTGTAGTTTTGCGTCAACACAGATAAAAACAGAAGCTTAAAAGTCACGCAAGTCAAGCCCAAGATAAGACATGGTTAGGTTTCAATACTGTGACCAGAATAAAGTACTTCCTTCATATTTTATTCCGCCTACACTTCCTGTGCGTGTGTCTTTCAATCATCTCATTTAATCAATAACAGTCTTCCTTCCTCGCACGCGACATGTGGGCGAGAATATACTGTGTTCTATTTAATAATCTTCCTACAGGACAACGTAAAGTTAGTTAGTTACTCCTCACCTTCTCTTTTTTCTTCCTTTCTTTCCCACAACCCCTTTTTATCCACTTCCCTCTCTTCATCCATTCTTTCCTCCCTCTTTCCCTTCTTTTCTCGATCCCTACCTCTCTTTTTATTCTTTATTTTTTCCATTCCTCCCTCTTTCCCCTCCCTTCCTCCTTCCCTCGGTTGTCATAGAGGAGGCTGGATGGCTGGCCGGGCAGGGTGGTCAGTACCAGACTTGAGTTTCGTTGACGAAGTTCCCGCCAGAAATCTTGTGCCGCTTAAACAGTCTACGCAAGTCTCCCTAAGTTTTCAGAGGTTCTTAATTTCCCTTCGTGTGAATCTCCCTCCACGCGTTACTTAATCATTGGAACTTCATTACCCGTGATGCAAAGGTTGGTGTTTTAATGGTGTTGTGATGGTGTTTCGATGGTGTTTCGATGGTGTGGTTGTGTTATAGTTAACCTTCATCTTCGTTTTGATACTGTGATATACGTAGTACTATTCATGCGTTGACACACACACACACACACACACACACACACACACACACACACACACACACACACACACACACACACACACACACACACACACAGAGAGAGTCAACAACCCTTGAGAACTGTATACATATAACACAAAAATTACTTATAATGACAAAATAACGCTTCCTTCTTCTTCTCATTACTGATACTTGTGAGTAGAGGCACGGACATCACCACACGCTACCACCACCACCACCACCACCACCACCACCACCACCACCACCACCACCACCACCACCACTACCACTACCACCTCCATACCACCACCATACCACCACCACCACCACCATAACAGTCTTTTCACACACCTATAGTAAATAAATCCATCTTCTTCTTCATCACATTTACATTTCATTCACTTAAAATAAAAAACAAAAAAACAGAATAAGGAAAATTCACAAAATACCTCGTTACATATAAAAAAATAAAAATGCTACCGAATTTGAGTCAAGTAAGAATACATAGTGAAGTAATAAGTAAGTAATTTTATTTAATCACAAAACTTCGAGGGTTTAAAGGAGGAGGAGGAGGAGGAGGAGAAAGAGGAAGAGGAAGAGGAAGAGGAGAGAGGAGTGTGAGGAGTGTGAGGAGTGTGAGGAGTGTGAGGAGTCGGAGTCGGAAAATAAGAAGAAGAAGGGTGAAGAGGAGGAGAAGAAGAAGAAGAAGAAGAGTGAGGGTGAGGAGGAGGAGGAGGAGGAGGAGGAGGAGGCGGCCGGTCATATGACACCGTTAATTCGTGGATGTATATGACCTGCCACACACAGCCGCTCAGATCACTGTACTTACGTCAGGTGTTAATAGAGCAGGTAAAGCTGAGGTGTTCATTAGGAGGCGAGGCGACGCTAGATTAATGAGGAGCCTTGCATGGGGTGCCGGAGGAGGAGGAGGAAGAGGAGTAGCTGTAGGAGTGGTATAGATGGATGGGTAAGGATGGGTTGGTTGGGTTGTGGGGGGGGGATGAGGACTCTTTACATGCTAGAAAGTGAAAAAAGGACAAAATAAATAAAATCGGCTAATGGTTCACTTATTTTCTTTTATACATTCTTTCCTTCCTTCCTTCATTCATTCATTCATTCCTTCATTCATTCCTTCATTCATTTATTCTCGGACCTAAAGGACAGTGCAGAATTTAATTGTTTTTTTTGTCAAATTTTTTTTTTATATATTTCATACGTGTAGGTATTTATTTATTCATATGTAATGCACCAAGAGTTATTTTTGTGTACGTTTTGGTCTAAGCTGAATGTTATGACCGTTGACATTTCACCTTAGATATTTATTGAGAGGTAGAATGTATAATAATGGTGGTAGTGGTAGTAGTAGTAGTAGTAGTAGTAGTAGTAGTTGTAGTAGTAGTAGTAGTTGTAGTAGTAATAGTAGTAGTAGTAGTATTGATAGTAATTTGAATAATGATAATAATAATAATAATAATGATAACGGTAACAATAATTAAAGCAGTTGCATAAAACAGTCAGGAGTTCATAAAATATTACGTATTTATTGGTTAATGCATTAACAAATAAAATATCTGATGTAAATTTTGTAAAAAATATTTAAATAATAATTATAATTTATCAACTCAACAAGTTGCAATGCCTCCCACCACCACCACCACCACCACCACCACCACCACCACCACCACCACCACCACCACCACCACCACCACCACCACCACCACCACCACCACAACTACTACCACACCCACACCCACAACAACTACACTACACCACCACACCCACGCCCACAACACTTGCAGCAAACCTTCACACGTCACAAGTTGGTCTCCATGAGTTAATATTGAAGAAGCTTCGTTGTAACTTTGTAAAATGTTGAATATTTTTTAGTAACAGTAACGTGAAGTAATATAAATATTCACGTTACTGTTACTAAAATTTTCAACATTTTACAAACAAGTTGAGTCAAATTCTGTAATCTTATCATTGAGGAAACAATCATAACGACGAACTCAACAATAATTTGATTTCTAGAGAGACTTCTGTTCTATTATTTAAAATGTCCCTAAAAATAATTTAGATGATTAAGTTATAGACACCAAAGTGTGTGTGTGTGTGTGTGTGTGTGTGTGTGTGTGTGTGTGTGTGTGTGTGTGTGTGTGTGTGTGTGTGTGTGTGTGTGTGTGTGTGCGCGCGTGTGTGCGTGCGCGTGTGTGTGTGTGTGTGTGTGTGTGTGTGTGTGTGGTGGAGAATTTACACATTCGTTCAGCTAGAGAAGTGGCTGTACATTACATTACCTCCACTCATCATGACGGGGTGGGACGGGATGTGACGGGACAGTGTTGGACGGGGTGGGTCGGGGTGGGACGGGATGTGACGGGATGTGACGGGACAGTATGGGACGGGGTGGGACGGGATGTGACGGGACGGGGCGGGACGGGATGTGACGGGACAGTGTGGGACGGGGTGGGACGGTACGGGACGGGACGGGACGAAGTGGGATGGGTGGTGGGGGCGGCAGTTTGGTCTCAGATGGTGCATAACTTTGGCTCGTGATAAAAGTTTAGCCATGGTGAGCTGCTTCACAAATCACAGCCAAGTTTTGCATATGCTCCAGTAAAAGGAAATAATGTATATAATACTTAGACATAAGGATGAATACAAATGGGCGGCGGCAGACAGCGAGCGTCGGTAAGAAACCTTGAAGTGTCATCGTATCGCGGCCATTATCGACACTAAATTTGAACTTGGTGCGCGCCATAACTTACGGTGTCAAATGAACGCCGGAAAAGTTTAGGGAGTCAGACGGGAATCACTCGCGTCGCTAATGGGTATTGGTTACGTCGCCGCCTGCGAGGAGCGCCGCCCCCCACCGCCAAGCTAACTTTGCCGCCGCGCCGGTGTTGAGTTGCCCGAGTCACACTCATTCTTGCTCCGAAAGAAATATGGAGATCATCAGAATTTTCACCAAAAGTTTTGCCGGCACCCCGGGTCTCGGGGCCCAGACACCCTAGGGGCCGCGCCGCCGCAGCAGGCGCCAGGTGTCCCCAGCTGCGTCTGGAGTGATCGCCGCTTTAAAGAAAGTATTTGTAACGGTGACACCAGGCTAACAGTGGCAACACGCTATAATGAGGAGCGAAATTATACAAAAAATAAATCTTTTTGAACACTTAAGTTGCGGCGGCAGCAGACAGAATGATTGAGTGGTGAACACGGTGGCCTTTGTCCTCACTGCTGCCACTCACAGGTGTGAGAGTGGCCGTGGCTGTGGCCGAGGCACAGACACTCCGCTTTT
>JAPQNM010000045.1:11955393-11960393 GCA_029783475.1 Metacarcinus magister
GTAGCTCATGTTGTTGGTAGCGGTGGTGATGGTGGTGGTGGTGGTGGTGGTGATGGAGGAGGTGGTGATGGTCGTAACCATGTTGTCGCTGGTTTAAAATGCGTCTCCACCGCTGGACAACATGTTCTGGGTCGATGTGATGAGATGACATGCCAGTCAGGTTATTGCGGAAAATATAAGACCAAGGTTATTTTCGAAGGGTGATTAAATTTGCTGTAAATTGAGTCAACGCTTCATGGGAAATTCTGTTTGAGACTCACGCGGAGAATGTGCGGCTCACGTGCAGGCATCTTGAAGAACACGTCGCCTACACCCTGCCGGCCTGCTACAGCCTGGCAGGGGAACACTATACAGGGGTGTCACTGCCCTCACCGCCCCCCCCCCCCTCCGCCCCTAGTACGCCGCAGGAGGAGGAGGAGGAGGAGGAGGCGGTAGCGGTTTGATGCTAGCTTAGTCTTGTTAGGATATATTCGTCATTAAATTCCAATCATTAGGGCGAGTCGCTGTCAAAGCTTTGTGGCGGATCGTGGCGCGTAAATTAATAACCAGTGTTTGAGCATCAGGTTGGGCGGGTTGGCGGAGTGCCACGACGCTGCCCTGGGGACGAGAGGTAAAGGTGAGTGGCGGCGGGCAGGCGAGGGGACTTGTATGCTGGCTGGGTCTTCAGGAAAATTGATGTTTTGTCACGTGAGATGACCGTCGCCACAACAACAGTCACAGTGTCGAGCTGCATTGTTCTACGTGAGAGTGATTAATGCGTCCTGTAGAATGTTTGCTGGTACTCTCAAGACATACCCATCCAATCATTCAATGCACCACCATCACCTGACCCCACACACCTACCCTGCCTCCTTGCACCTCTTAACACTGCTACTCACCACTCACTATCCGCCCTGTAACCCTGCCATCCTGCCTCATGCTACGCCGTGTTTGCTATGAAAACGTCACCGGTGCCGTTCATCGGGATGCGACTCAGGAACTACGACCAGGGAAAGTGGGATCGTTGATGCGAGTTAGTATTGTAACTTTGTTATTTTCATCTGTAATACCTAGAGGCTCCGTGGTAGAGTGATATTTATTATGTGCTGCATCACCTTCACCTACGTGTGTGTGTGTGTGTGTGTGTGTGTGTGTGTGTGTGCGTGTGCGTGTGCGTGTGCGTGTGTGTGTCTGAACTGTGGAAGTAGAAAAAGGCAAAGAGGAATGGGGGGAGAGGGGAAAGAGGGGGAAGGGTTGGAAAAAAGGGAAAAGTGAGTGAGTGAGTGAGTTCAATGACTTGTAGGTTACCACTGAAAAACCCTTCCTGGGAAAGTCTGATCCCCGCCACGCCCTTGTTGTAACGTCCTGAGGCATCAAAGTGGCGCGTCCTGCTCTCCCTGCTCCAGCGATACACTGATGCACAAAATGAAACAATCTCGCCGTGTTTGTCATCCAGTGACGATGAGGCTTGTTAGCGATACATTGTCCTCGCTTGGCCACGTGCATCACCTGGCAGACACTTTGCAGCACGTGCGTAAGTGTCAAGAAAACAGTGAGGAAAGGAAGTGTTGTGTGCTCGGCTCACCCAAGCTGCCTCCCAGTGCAGCTTTGTGAAGCGCCACGTGATGTTCCCAGGAAACCAAGACTGTAGGCTCTAACGTCACTGTTAAAGGTGTGGAAGTAACATGCCTTTACACCATGTATACTTTGCTGCTTCAGTTCCTCTTTGTCTTCCCTTCAATCTTTGCGGTCCCCGACGACCCTTTGTCTCGTCTACTTGTCCTCACACTGACCGCTCTCAGCTAATGCTCGCCGCCTCTCCTCAGGAACATTGCCTTTGTCGTTCTTGCACTGCATGTCCCGCTACTCCGTTTGCTCCTCCACATTATGTCATTCTGCACCAAACCCTTCCACCCTCCCGCCCTGCCACCCTGCCGCCCTACCGCCCTACCGCCTTCCACTCCAATACCCATCCAAATACCTTGCCATTATTCTTCCGCAGTAAGTTTCTCCTCGCCGCTGCCTCGCCTCTCCATATACCTCGCTGTACGCTCTTTCTCCCCGGCTTCCATACAGGAGTGTTTCTGTTTTGTGTTCGGTGACTCAGACTGTTCCTTCTACAGTCCTTTGCCTCCCTCGCCTCCCTTGCATGGTGTACTTCGTCACGTCATTCTTCCCCTTCCCTTCACACATTCACTTTCCCGCCAGCTCCACCTGCAGCTGTTCTTTCACTTTCTTCCTTCATCTGATCTGATATGAAACAAAGCTCTCTTTTCCACATTGCAAAACCGTTTGCCTGTGTTCTTCCCCTTCGCCATTGGCTCCCCTTAACCCCCTTTCGCCACCCTCCGCTAGCCTCACAAGAGGAGATAGCTACAGAGGGGCCAAGGGCGAGAGTCCGATCAAAGAACCAATTTGCAGGAGTTCGGTCACCTATGAAAACGCTTTCACGGTTTTTAGCTTGGCTTCAAAAACGGCCAAAGAGGAAATCTGCATGTTGCTGGAGCTCTGAGAGTCGGCGGTGCTGGCCAGCTTTTCCTTGTGGTGGTTAATATTGCGTCTCTTGCTGCCCCTTGCCGCCAACAGCCCGTCAACGTGGGCCGCAGCGCTGCACTCAACACAGATTATATTGTGGTGATGGAGAGATACTCGAGACACTTGGCTGCACGTGGCGGAGTGGTCTGATTGATGGTCCCAAATGATAAACGTAACCTCAGTTAGTGTTAGTTATGTGAAAGGCGATAAATTAAGTTGAGCGAAAATATGATGTATTGACACGAGGCATGTGTAGCTTTTGTCACGCTGTAACACTTGGTGGCACAGACACACGCACGCACGCACGCACGCACTACCTTCGCAGCTCTACAATCAATACGTTCCCTCAGCTGAGAATTTTCGGATAGGAAGTTCAGGAACAGAGTGGCAGTGGCAGTGTAATTTATTTGTATTGCACCTCAGAAATTTGAACTTTCTCCCCGAAGGACGTGTGAAAAGACTAGAAATCGTATTAGATTACCCAAAGACTTCCTGTTAACTCCACAAAGACTCTGCACTGACCAAGGTATTAGCATTCTACGACTAATTAATGAAGTCCTCAGGTGAACGACTCCCTGTAAATCAAACACCCTTGGTCTTCATGGTGGATTACCTCAGGAGCTTCGCAAAACAAAGGCTCACGTGTAGGTCTTCGTGAGGCGGACAAAAGAGCTGTGATTAAGGTTTTTTTTCTTCTTATAAGGTTGATGGTGGAAAACGCGCCGTGATTACCAGGCATTATATGTTAAGTATGAAAATACCATCTTGGCTGCTTTGATCTTTGAGCTTGTGGAAGGGTAACCCGGGATACAAGGCCAGTACGTGCGCCCATTTCACTCACCTTCCGGCTCAAAAGAAAATGTCATGATGCACAAAAGAGTTTGCTGAGCTTTACCCTGTTGGTCGTCCTCATCCCGCCTTCACCATTTCTGTCTTGCTGTGTCTCCGCCTCGCCCCGCCCTGTCCCGCCCCGCCAGACTCGCCGGAAGTGTGTGCATAGATTTCATGTGTTTTCTTTTATTCCATTTATCACTTCTTATTCCCTTCAACGCGGCGCTCGAGTAATGAATGTATTCGTCTTGTGTTCCCGCGTTGGTAGCAGCGAGGGAGACTTGTCCTGACAGGCTCCATTTAGTCATCGACATGCGACAATGAGATTTTGACTTTCATCCAGTCATCCACGATCTGCCGTTTGCATGTTTACGGTTGTTAATAACACTTTGCTTTATGAGTTCATCGTTGTTTTCGTGTTGTCCATTGAGCGGTAACCAAAAAGTTTGATACACATTGTTCATGGTGTTATTAGAGAGCACAATGATAGTTATTGTTAGGATGTGTTTGCCTGTGAGTGTGTCCTTGAGTGTGACAAGGCGCCCACACCACCCCATGGCTCGCAGGGAAGTCCAAAATCGAGTCGCAGGAACGAAAAGATAGGAGTCTCTCGCGGCCCCGTTGATGAGGTGAGCCGGGCTTTGTGCCAGCCAACCCTTGAACGCATCTTATTGATCCTCGCGCCCTCAACTTTATCGCTTATATCTTTGTTACGCTCCCGGAGGACATACCCGAACTTGACGCCTTCAGTGCAAAGGGAATAGTTAAAACGTATAATTATATGAGATTTCATGAAGAAGTTCCTGTTGTCTGCTGTTGCCTGCTGCCGCCATCTCAGAGGTTTGTTAGTGTTGAGAATAATGCGCTTCGGGTCAACATTGTTGTCCCAGAAAGCAAAGATCATTATCATGCTGAAGGAGGTAGTGAAGAGGACATGAAATACTTTTCCCGTCTGTCTACTACTACTACTTCTACTTCTACTTTTACTACTGCTACTACTACTACTACTACTACTACTATTACTACTACTACTACTACTACTACTACTACTACTATTACTACTACTACTACTACTACTACTACTACTACTACTACTACTACTACTACTACTACTACTATTACTACTACTACTACTACTACTACTACTACTACTACTACTACTACTACTACTATTACTATTACTATTACTACTACTACTACTACTACTATTACTATTACTATTACTACTACTACTATTACTACTACTACTATTACTACTATTGCTACTGCTGCTACTACTACTACTACTACTATTACTACTATTACTACTGCTGCTACTACTACTACTACTATTACTACTATTACTACTGCTGCTACTACTACTACTACTATTACTACTATTACTACTGCTACTACTACTACTACTACTACTATTACTACTACTACTACTACTACTATTACTACTACGAATAGCAGCTGTGTTTATACAATGTAAGTCGAGCAGTCACATGTCCTTGGTTACAGTCCCTTTCTCAGGGTGAGTTGGGGAGCGCTGTTCCCCGCCAATTTCTGCTTCTTATGGTTGAGCTGTAGAGTTCCGACGCTAAGTTGACCGAGAGCTGAGCGCGTGTGATAAGGCGAAGGAGAAGGAGAATCCCTCCTCCCATGTCTTTCCT
>JAPQNM010000045.1:11965393-11972893 GCA_029783475.1 Metacarcinus magister
CAGTCCCCCTCACCGTCATTCCACAGCTGCCGACCTTTCAGGGTAAGGCGGATCGTTGTACGCCTACCTACCTGCCAGAGTTGTCCCGCTCGCTCGCTGTTTGAACCAGTCTGTGCTGACCCAATACGTTTCCGGAGTGAGTGGCGTGATTTGCTTAGCGGGTTATCCTACTTTCTGTTTGTGTGTGTGTGGTGTGGTGAGGGGAAAAGACCTGTTGATTGTTCTAGTGGATGGGTCGGTTTTGGTGCCGAAAAGTCAAGGTTAGAGGTGAGGTGAGGTGATGTCACCCTCGCCAGACAGCGTCTCTGTATTTTAGCTTTAGTCGATCGAACCACCTTGATTTGTTTTGGCAATTGAAGGTTTTACTCTCTTATCTGCAGCTGTGTTATCGTCCACCGAGGGACCTTAATCCTCCACGCTACCAGCCTCACTCCCTTGCCTTCCCCTGCCCTCCCCCTGCTTTTGGCCACACCGCCGCCTGGCAGCACACTTCTTCCCGCCCGTGTGAGGCAAGGAGTGGTCCTGGCCTGGCCTGGGTTGTCATGGTCTTGGTGTCTCCTCGTAATCATTACCGTTGCCGTTAGTGTTCTTGTCGCCTCGTGCAGTTTGTTGTAACGTTTTCACATAAACAAACAAGTGATTTTCTATATAGATATAAAGTTACCTGTACGTTGTAATTAAAGGTAATTACTTGATATAGGTAAAAGATAATGTCCTCATAATATTGGCGTTTCATTACCGGTAAATCTAATTTATCGGGTGACCTCGATGGCCGGGAAGCCGCCTGTCGCTGGCATATTACTCTCAGCCCCGAGCAGGCGGCGGAGGAACACCAGGGAAAGACACCACGACTGCCAGTGCACGTAGGAGGACGCGGCGCCGAGCACTGCTTCCAATGCAGGGAACTTAGGAGTGTAGAGCGTGGCAGCTACATATCGGGGGGCGGAAGGGTGGGGGGGGGGCATAGTGTGACAGGTGCATAGATCAGCAATTCTACCGCCTGGAAACACGAGGGAATGAAAATGTGGCTCCGTAATAAATCAGTGAATGTCTGAGTCTATTCGGCCAAACTACAAAGGGTCGTTCATTTTGCATGAAGCTTTGAGGGATCCGTGTTTGTGGCAGCAGGTTATTTGCGAGGCTCTGATGGGTCACCGTTCACATGCAATCTGAAGACACGGTGACTGGTCAGCTGGAGGGTGAAAGGTCGTGTGTTGCATCATCACTACTGCCACGTGCTTCGAGGCAACACAACCAACATTATGCCTGGCAATGTAAATTTTTCTTTCTTTTTTTTCTTCAATTACTGGCCTCGGTATATTTGGTATCTCATGAGTTAATTTATCTAGATGCGCGCACACAATACTATTTGATACTTTAATATGCACTAATATGAGTCACAGGTTCGGATACTTTTAGAATCGGAGTGAATTATAACAATATTTTTAAGAATGATGTTTACGCCAGCCTGCAGACAAAGGAGCAAAGGGTGGCGTGTAAGTTAAAAGTGAGGCAAACACCGTTGATATGAGTCTCACCCGCGGCCACCAGCTTGAAGGACCGCCGCCCGCCTCCCGCCTCCCGCCGCCCGCCGCCCAGCTGCTGACATCATTAGCAGTAACTTTCCGTGCCGGGCAAAGATAACAGCGGAGTGACGTTGAGGCACGTTTTTTTGAGTGTTTTCAAGAGATACAGCGGGAGAAGCAAGAGTGTGAAAGAGAGAGAGAGAGAGAGAGAGAGAGAGAGAGAGAGAGAGAGAGAGAGAGAGAGAGAGAGAGAGAGAGAGAGAGAGAGAGAGAGAGAGAGAGAGCGCGCTAGCTTGCTGCGTGTCCAGGACAATAGGGTAGGGGAGGGGTGGGGAGTGGCGTCGGGGTGTGAGTGGAGACCATTACCAACAGTCGCCGCCAGTCAGTGCAGGGTAATAACTGCCCGACACGTTCCATTTTGCATGAATGTGATAGAATCGCAGTTTTATCTCGTCGCTTAATTATCATCAAACCTATTTGCAGCGGAGCACAATTTTGGATATTATTGGAACCAGAGTGAAGGGTAGAACGCCACAAAGGGCAGAAGGGCAGCGCCGTCCCACCTTGTACATTGTAGTCACGTGTTGGCGGCGAGAGTATAAACGTGTGTTAACATTTCACTTCCGTCCGTCCGTCGAGCTGCTGTGATCCTTTGGTGACTATGTGTTCAGGAGGAAAAGTTTACCAAATGTTACTCAAAAAGTTTTATAAAGTGTGTAGGTGGGCTATTTTTCGTATGTGAGAGAGAGAGAGAGAGAGAGAGAGAGAGAGAGAGAGAGAGAGAGAGAGAGAGAGAGAGAGAGAGAGAGAGAGAGAGAGAGAGAGAGAGAGAGAGAACGAGTACCTCATCCTATCATTGTATTATTGGTGTGACGTATTCAAACATTATATGTAAATGTCACCGTAAAAGTTATAGTACAAGCTTATTCACTTTACTCCTTAGTCAGTTGTATCACGTATCACATCTATTTTAGTATGTCTCCTCATTTTCTATACCTCTCCTCGTGCTTCTCCTTGAATTAGAGTATTGCGCTGTAATGGACAATAATCACTCCTGTTATTGTGTATGTGTTGTTTGTTTACAGTTGTGTTATGTGGTAGTAAGTTTATATTTGTGGAAATTTTTTTTTTTTTTTTTTTTAGTGAAAGGAAAGCATTGGTCTTATTGGAGGTGGTAATGTCACTTTGTTTCGTTCAGGCTTCTTTTTCTTCCTCTTCCACGTTTGTATTTTCTTTGTTTTCTTTCTATTCAGCTTATCTGTTCTGGCCTGCGTGTTGGTTTTAATTATAGAAAAATTTATATGCACTTTTTTACGCTTTTTATAACAGTTCCTGCCATTGTATAAGTTATGTGACATGTCTCTTTGTAGCCACACCCAGCCACACCCATGTACTACAGCCCCCCCCCCACCCGTCACCCTCAGTCACCCGCCAGCTATAAGTCCGTCACCACTCATCACTGTTAGTACTCCATCCCCGCCCTTCACCCTTCACCTTTCTCCCTAGCCACACCCTACACACCCTTACCAGTCACTTTGCAAGCACATCCAGTATATCACACCCGTCACCTCCAGCCACACCCTTTACACCAGTACTCGCTACCCTCACTCACACCCAGTACACCCCCGCCCTTCACCCACACCCACCCACACCCACACCCACACCCACACCGTCCCTGCAACATGCACATGAGCTGCCGTGTACGTTCGAACTCTGGACTATAAATTGTTATCTGCAAAAAGCCAGTTTACAAGTGTAATTATGGATGCAACCAGTGTTACCTGCTGCATAAAAAGATAAATAAATGCTCCACCGCTTGTGTTGGCAGCGAGGTTGAAGCACAGCAAAGGCGAAAATTGCAGTGTTGTACAGCGTAACGCCGCCTTCCCGCCAGTATCAGTAGCCGCATGCATCCGCCGCCTCGCCTCGCCTCCCGTCCCGTGAGAGGTGTATGTTTGTTAACCGATGGGGGTGAGTCTCGCCGCTCTGTAAATATTCTATGCGTAACCTTTGGCTGCCGGCAATAATAGTGCAATCTAACTTTCGTGATTATACTACTGATTACCTGTTACCTGCGGTCCATAATAGATAGCTGAAAACAGTTGACAAATACACACTCAAAAAACACACACACACACACACACACACACACACACACACACACACACACACACACACACACACACACACACACACACACACACACACAGTAGTTGAATTTTCCATTATTTACTGAGTACTTCGGTAGCGTCAGGCCGGGGGAGGTAGTGGTCAAGATAATAGGAGTCGTGAAGGGAAGAGAAGGCAAGGCGCTGGGGGGCTTGACAAGGGTGGGAGGCGATGCATTATGTTGAAAAGTTCAGTGTCCATTCCGGCGGATTAGATCAAGTCGAGCCGAGCCTTCTACATCAGTGCTGAAGTATGGCTCTGCATAATTGATCGCGGCTCGTAAGAATAGGTCATGCATAATTCAGTAGTGCCCGAGCCAGGTTCAAAGGGTGGCGACAGGACACCTTGGCTCGTGGGTCCCACCTACTGTATGAAGGGACGAAAAAAGGCACGCAGAAACACACACACACACACACACACACACACACACACACACACACACACACACACACACACACACACACACACACACACACACACATTTGTCTCGTATTTGTGTATTTGTTTTGTGTCTGTAAAAGCCATTCCTTCCTTCCTTCCCTCCCTTACTCCGTCTGTTTCACTATTGCTCCACTTTTATTTCTCTCTCAAATGGGATTTCTATGCACAGTATAGTAATGGTCTGTGTTTGTGTATGTGTGGACGCATGTGTGTGTGTGTGTGTGTGTGTGTGTGTGTGTGTGTGTGTGTGTGTGTGTGTGTGTGTGTGTGTGTGTGTGAAATTGAGTGTGATGATGATTAATAATAACATCTTGAATTATAGAAATGAGATTATAATGATGTTATGATATTGATGATGATAATAGTAATAATAGTGATAGTAATAATAATAATAATAATAATAATAATAATAATAATAATAGCAATAATAATAGTAGTAATAGCAACAATAGTAAGAAAAATAGCAAAAATAATAAAAAAATAGTGTTTATCGTTAGTCTGCGATAAAAAAAAAATCTGTTCCGATGCATCGCTAGGATAAAATATTTCTTTACCTTCGGTGCTATACTTAAAAAAGGAAAATAATCAGAAAATGCACAACGAAACATATTGATGCTTGTAAGTGTAAATTGTAAGTGAAATCGTCAAAGTAATTACCGTAGATTTTCACGGTGGCACCAGAGTAGGGACGCGCGCATTAGAGAGGATGGAGGAGGCAGGTGATGGAGTAATGGTTGTCTTGGCGGTAAGGGATCAAGGGTGTTGTAAGGGTGACGGGATTATAGGGTGATGGGTTATTAGGGTGATGAAGTGGTAGGAGTGACGGAGTGTGACGGAATGCAGGGGATGGGTGGAAGATCATGGTGTGGAGAGAGAGAGAGAGAGAGAGAGAGAGAGAGAGAGAGAGAGAGAGAGAGAGAGAGAGAGAGAGAGAGAGAGAGAGAGAGAATATGAAGATGGTTTAGAAGATGGACTTAGAAGATATAGGTGATGGTAGATTGCTGATGAGCTAAGATAAAGGCATCCTTCTCTCCTTCTCTTTTCGTCTTCCCTCTTCTTCCTAATATAGTTTCACTTCTCCTCTTCCTTCACTTCCTCTTTTCTTAGTTCACTTGTTATCGTAGGTGGTTCTTTTTACTCTACACTCTTATGTCTTTGTTTCTTCTTATCAATGTTTACTCTTTCGTCTCCACGTGGCAAAACACACACACACACACACACACACACACACACACACACACACACACACACACACACACACACACACATACACGCACACACGCACACACATTGAAGGAAGTCCAAGTTCTTTCATTCTTTGTGTTTGTCATGGCAACCCAGGAAGCTCGACAAGTAAGTGTAACATTAAGTCAAGTTTATCACCTCCCCATCTCCACAACACACCATCCCGGACTCCGACGCCTCTCAGTATGAAGACGGATGGATAACCTAACCCCTATCGACCATTCCTGCTCTGCCCTTCACTCCCCTTTCCTCGTCCCCTGCAACGTCCCTTCCTCCCTCTCGTCACCCTCCTCCACGCCTCTCCCTAATCAACACTCGTTCAGCATGCATCTAACACCCCTCACTCACACCTTCACCTCGTCATCCTCATCACCACCACCACCGCCACCACCACCACCACCACCACCACCACCACCACCACCACCACCACCACCACCACCACCACCACCACCACCACCACCTCCCTAGTACTCCTCCCCTCCACATCAACCTTCCTTCCGTTAATATTCATTCCAGTTCCCCTTTCATTACTCCCTCAAACCTCCCACAGTTCTTCACACCTACCCTTCCTGCTCATCTCAACCCCCAATCAAGCTCTCTCTCTCTCCCCCTCCCTCTCCCCATCACCCCTTTCATCACCCCTCGCGCCTCGCTCCTCACCCCTCGCCTTCTCCATCCGCTCCTCCTCCTCACTGTCACAAGGGCGCCGGGTGAAAGTCGGTGAAGGAATTAATCATTATTAATTCAATTTTCTCTCCCGCCGCCTCGACTAATCACGACCACCCGATCACCTTTTACCAGAGTTACCTCTTTTTGCTCTATCTTTTTATGTTCTTCTTCTGCGTCCCTCCCCCTGTGTGTGTGTGTGTGTGTGTGTGTGTGTGTGTCTGTGTGTGTGTCTGTGTCTGTGTCTGTGTCTGTGTCTGTGTGTGTGTGTGTGTGTGTGTGTGTGTGTGTGTGTGTGTGTGTGTGTGTGTGTCTGTGTCTGTGTCTGTGTCTGTGTCTGTGTCTGTGTCTATGTCTATGTCTATGTCTATGTCTATGTCTATGTCTGTGTCTGTGTCTGTGTCTGTGTCTGTGTGTGTGTGTGTGTGTGTGTGTGTGTGTGTGTGTGTGTTTATGTTTGTTGCCACGTAGTTAAATTGTTTTGTTTCGTTGAGTAAGAAAAAATATTCTTTGCCTCCTTACAAACAAAACTGATAACTCGTAATGCACTTTGATTAATATCCTAACGCACACCTCTTCCTACACACACACACACACACACACACACGCACACACGCACACACGCACACACACACGCACACACGCACACACACGCACACACAGCAGGTGGTATCCTAGAGTCAACACATCACCCAACAGAGTTTGACCAAGAAGGAAAAAACAAATATAACAAACTAAAACATAAATATACTAAAATAATGAAATTCTATAGCAAAAAAAACAGCCATAAAAACAGATTACAAAAGTTTGAAGATAAAAGCATAAAAATAGCACAATAGACGTATAAAATGAACTTTTGTATATAGAGAGAGATGAAAAGACAAAAAAAAAATTTCTTAGCATCTAAAAAGAGAGCTTAACGCAGTGATGCGACGCTGGAGTGTGTTCTACAGAGACAACACGACAACTGTGTGTCGTGGGGGATTAAAAATAAAGTGTTTGAGGCTCAAGAAACTTCTGCGATTTTGTGACATAAGAGGAAAGAGACGGAGTGGCGAAGGAAAACATAAGAAATGAAGGAAAAAATGTGTGAGGGATAAGAGATGCGTGTGTTAGGAGAGAATAGGAGGAGGATAAGTTGATAATGTATTGAGACGGGTGAAGGGCAGGGTAAGACATGGATAGGACGGGCAGGGTAAGGGCGAGGGGAAGGCAGGGATAATGGACCATGGGAGGGGAAGGGAAGGAAGGGGAGTGGAAGGGGTGGAAGGATGGCGAAGAAAACAACAGGAGGGGCGTTGTGAGTCTGTGGGGAGCAGCTGCCAATGATGTTACGCCTGTAATGGAATCCCTGATGTGGGCTAACTCTGTGTGTATGTGTGTATGTGTGTGTGTGTGTGTGTGTGTCTGTCTGTCTGTCTGTCTGTCTGTCTGTCTGTCTGTCTGTCTGTCT
>JAPQNM010000045.1:11975393-11980393 GCA_029783475.1 Metacarcinus magister
CTCCCTTGCGAAATTAACGGAGATGAACTTTCCACCTCCAGATTACTGCTCCAACCATTGTCCTCTTCAGAGACCGACAAATTTCCTTCCTGTGTGAGGCACGGAAGGTATAATGGGACGCGTGGATCAAGCTGCCCGTCACCCTCACCCTCACCCTCACCCTCACCGTCACCGTCACCGTCACCGTCACCCTCACCCTCACCCTCACCCTCACCCTCACCCTCACCGTCACCGTCACCGTCATCCTCACCGTCACTTCCACCAAGAATACTTATTGGAATGGAATATTGCATAAACTTACGAGAGAGTGATGCACGGTGGTGACAGGACGTACATGTGTAAGGTTAAGGCAGATGTGTACACTCACACAAACTCTTAAAACTGATTGATGCTTCAAACTAAATTGTCTTAAGCAGTCTGGAAGCAGAACGAGTAGTAATGGCGGTGGGAGTACTCATAATGATGATGATAATGATAATGATAATGATGATGGTGATGACGTTTCACTGCGCGCCTTCCCACCATCTGAACACCGAAGCAAACATTGTTCACTGTAATAGAGAGATTGACGGTATTACTATTGTTGCGGTGGTCTTCTCTTTACCTCCTGATCCCTTCACCTTGCGCGGGACTAGTTGTGAGTGATGGCACCAGGGGGATGACGCCACTGTTTCATTAGTCACGACGGCCTAGATGAGGCAGCCTTGGTGTGAGGCGATGGGTAACGTGGTAATCGGTAGGAGGAGGAGGTGGAAGGAGGCTACTGTTCCACAAGTGAGCGAGTGCCGCTTTGTAGGGCGTGAGGGGAATGCAAGGGTAGACTCATGATGCAAGCTAACAAAAAGAATTAACTTTTATGAAACAATGACATGGAAACGTGAGAAAACTTTTATGTATTAATTTCGACGGTGTCTTTTAAACCACGCACACACGCACACGCACGCACACACACACACACACACACACACACATACACACACACACACACACACACACACACACACACATACACACATACACAAGTACTCATACATGATTGCCTTATAGAAAGTAAAGTAGTAGTAGTGATAATATTATTATTATTATTATTATTATTATTATTAGTGGTGGTAGTAATAGTAGCAGTAGTAGTAGTAGTGGTAGTAGTAGCAGAAATAGCAGCAGCAGCAGCAGCAGTAGCAGTAATGTATCCAGGTTTTCGTGTAGAGGAGGATAAGAGAGCATATCCCCCTTTTATTTACTAATCTCTTCACTTCCATTCCCCTTTCCTCCTCTTCACCTGCAGGCACCCCCCCCCCTTTCTCTCCCTCTCCCTCACCTGCACCCACCACCTCCCTCCTTCCTTCCTCTTCACCTGCACCCCCATCCTCTTCCTTCTGTGTAAATATAAACACTGGGAGGAGTTGTAAGGTACACGCGGCCTTTCCCCCGGGAGACAACCAGAGCACATTCCAGAGCTGGTCAAAAGTACTCCAGGTGTGAGAGTAGATGACGTGGATGTCGTGCATAGGATGGTGTAGTATATTTAGTGTAGTATAACAAATATATATTAAATTTTTCACTTTTAAATGTACTTAAATCTTAATTCATATGTATATTTTTTCAACCATTATGATGCAGGAAATACACACTTTCCTGCATCCTTCCTGTAAGCAACAAGTATTTTTATTATTTCATCATAAAAAATGCCTTACTTTTGTTGTTGATGGAATTGTAACAGTGGGTTGAGCGGCGCACTCACTGCACACACGCACACACACACACACACACACACACACACACACACACACACACACACACACACACACACACACACACAGTACACACACACACACACACACACAGTACACACACACACACACACACACGGACGATATAAAACCGTGGAATAGATAAAAAGACAAAGAAGGAAGACGAGAAGAAAGTAAAGTTCCGGATTACAATTGAACCCAAGTTGATGAGCGTCCAGGCCTGCGGGACGACACAAGACTCAACACTCACTTAGGATAATGAGAAGAGGAATGTTCTGATGATGATGATGATGATGTACTGCCAGGAAAGGGAATCAGTGCTAGAGAGAGAGAGAGAGAGAGAGAGAGAGAGAGAGAGAGAGAGAGAGAGAGAGAGAGAGAGAGAGAGAGAGAGAGAGAGAGAGAGAGAGAGAGAGAGAAAAAAAAATCCCACCAAGAAGTACGTATCAGACCGAGCCAAGTCTTTGAGGAAATCAGACGATCATATATTGTCCATCTTTCTCAGTTTGGAGATGATTAATGACGCTTCTCTTCGATAACTGGAATGTTTAAACTTAGCCAATTATTCCGTGCGGCACCACACGTTCACCAAGTCTTTTTGATCAGGGAGTTGGGCGAGTTAGCCTCAAAGACATGGCGTCAACTGTATCAGTGTGTTTAATGTAATTGGCCAAGGGCGGCTGTAGGCTATCAGTATGGTACGCCTTACTGCATCTGTACGTGTGTGTGTGTGTGTGTGTGTGTGTGTGTGTGTGTGTGTGTGTGTGTGTGTGTGTGTGTGCGTGTGCGTGTTTGTGTATGCTTGTCTGTAACTAATACTATATTACTGTAATCTTCATATCTATAAATCGCAAGCATAAACAACCGTAAAAATAAGTTATTGTCAGTTGTGATACGAAGCTGCAACTTGATTTGAAGAATTGCAACACCACGAAATAGAATTAAAAAAGAATGTTAAAAGAAGACACACAAGGCTGCCTGGCGGACTGAGGACTGAGTGAGGCCGACGCGCCGCAGCCTCACGCCAGCTGTGCATTTAATTTCAAGACACGTTATCCAGGCTCTTGATGTTTTTATATATATTTTGCTCTTGGCTAAGTTTTGAACGGTTGAATCCTGGTGACTGTGTGTGTGTGTGTGTGTGTGTGTGTGTGTGTGTGTGTGTGTGTGTGTGTGTGTGTGTGTGTGTGTGTGTGTGTGTGTGCGTGTGTGTGTGTGCGCGCGCGTGCGTGTGTGGTCATGCTTCACTCAGAACTAGATACAAAAAAAAGAAAAGAATCACAGACAACTAGATTTTATTCACGTGGACAGTGAGGAAACAGTTTGAAAATCGAGTCTAGGCATTGCTTCCATGACAATGCTTTCGATCATTGTGGTATTGTTCATGTGTAGATAGTATGTGACGCGATAGCAGTGTCTGGCCTCGGATTAAATGCAATATTCCCTGTAGCGTCGGTTGTGTTGCTTTATGTATCATCCTTGCTGCCTCACTGCTGTCTTATTATAACTTGCTGCTGACCCTGACCCTCTCGCGCGATATTCTATTATACTCCTTTAACCGAGGCGGGTCGGATATCGCATGTTTTCTTAGTTAATTTTGATCTATTTCTGTTAGATTTAGTTGGTATATATACGTAGCAGCTACTAAGTATTGACTGGAACTTGGCTGGAACTGGTTGATCAAGATTGTAAATAAACGGTTGAGTAGGATGGCCTCATAGCAAACCTCGTAAGAATATATATTATAGTAATTTGTCGGTGTTATAATCCCTTGCACCAACCATTCATGTCCTCCATAGGTAGCAGGTCTCCAGTAGTGTTCTGTGTGCTGCCTTGAAGCTACTACCACTCCCCTTACCCACGCTGTTTGTCTCCCTATTCGCCAGCCACGTGACCTGTTGTGTGAAGCATCGTTCTCACACTTGTCAAAACACACACACACACACACACACACACACACACACACACACACACACACACACACACACACACACACACACACACGTATAAGGTGTTTGATATACGGTGTGCCTTGTGCCGCTATACATACATTCATTAACATTGAAGGGAAAACGTCAGTCATCTCGACTCTCGACTCCTTTTGGTGGAGCAAGAAATAGTTTGGTGATGTCTGGACGTAGGATTTCTGCAAGCTAATGTGGTATCTAATTTATAAAGTTTCCATCTTAACTTTGGGAAATATAATTAAATAGAGATATCACTATTTTCAATATTTTTATATCTGTATGATAAAAATTCACATTTCGTGCTTGCCTTCCTGCCAGGATAATATTTATGAGTTGTCTGAGGGAGGTTTTCCTGCTTCTTAGACGTAACTCATCCATGGAGAGAACAACAGATGACTCAAGCATCATGTTGACGATTTAGATGTGAAGCTTTCCATCTTTTACTTCTTATATTGGTGCAGAATTGTTTTTTTTTACACTCCTCTAGTTTTGTTTGTCTGTATATGTTTTGTCAGTCTCTTTCTCTCTCTCTCTCTCTCTCTCTCTCTCTCTCTCTCTCTCTCTCTCTCTCTCTCTCTCTCTCTCTCTCTCTCTCTCTCTCTCTCTCTCTCTCTCTCATTCCTTCCTTTACATACTTGATACTTTGCCAAATCACCGAATAAAGCATGTGGATATACTACTAATACATATGGATAAAATATTACTTCCCATGCAAACAAAACCTTATCAAAATGATTTGCATTTGAATAATTGCGTTATCGTGATACAACCTCTGTTATTTACAATTCTGATTACATGGTGTAAAAGTTGTGTAATTTAAATTTTGATTATCTGGTATACAGTATAGGTTCAACTATAACTAAGCTTCCCCTACACTGTCCAGATTCATACAGGAATTGAGTAGTTTCACGTTGGCGGAGTGAGGCATCACCTGACCTCCGCACAATTCACTCCAACACGCACAGCACAGCACGGCCCGCCCGCCTGCCTGCCTGCCTGCCTGTCTGCCTGCCTGCCTGCCTGCCTGCCTGCCTGCCTGCCTGCCTGCCTGCCTGCCTGGCCCATGTTGTCGCGCGGTGCGGGGTGGGGTGTTGGTCACCGTCACTGTGTGCTCAAGTCAGTGTTACGACCGAAGGACAACATAATAATCCAACCCACTTCAATTTGAAGCACGTCAGTCCACAAAAAACATCCCCGACCCACCACAACATTAGGTGGTCGGCGCGGCCCCTACGCGTGTGCCTCAACACTAACACGGAGACGCCCTAAAAAAGTGTGTCTA
>JAPQNM010000045.1:11982893-11990393 GCA_029783475.1 Metacarcinus magister
CTCCTCCTCCTCCTCCTCCTTCTCCTTCTCCTCCTCCTCCTCCTCCTCCTCCTCCTCCTCCTCCTCCTCACACATTGACACAGTTGGTATGATTTGAGCTTCTATTGTTTTGCGCGATTATTTATTTACAACTAAAATCTCTCACCGTTCAATTTTTCTTTTCGTGAAGACCATATTCTCGCGACCACATCACAAGAAATATTAAATTTGTATAGCAGTACCTAAGTTCATGTATGATATTGAAGTATTTAATATCTACATACAGTGGCTACGTGTATGTATGTGTGTGTGTAGGGGGGTAGGTAGAACGCATAGCTTTGCCTAATTCAATGCATCTTTTGTTCCTTCATCCGTGCAGCAGACAGACAGAGTGTAGTAGTACTAGTACAGTTTTTATATAGTAACGTATGTCGCTGGTTCCGTGTAAGGCAGGCGGTGTGATGCAGCGGCGGCGGGAGTGTGTGAGGCAGGTTAGGGCCAGTGAGGTGCACCCTTGACTCAGCAGAACTTTAGGAGAGTGGTACGTACGTTGCGGCGGCGGGGTGAGGGTGAGGCTGAGGGGGAAACAGGGTATGTGTGGTTAGTGGAGGGAAGCAGGGAGGAGGAGAAGGAGGAGGAGGAGGAGGAGAAAAGAGGAGGAAGAGGAGAAAGAGCTCTAACATTGAGGAAGGAATTAGGAGATTGAACAGAGAGAGAGAGAGAGAGAGAGAGAGAGAGAGAGAGAGAGAGAGAGAGAGAGAGAGAGAGAGAGAGAGAGAGAGAGAGAGAGCAGAATCAATACAGAGATAAGCAGACAAATAAATGGAGGGACATTCAGGCGGACGAGGAGACAAAGAAGCAGCTGGAAGAGAGGAGGAGGAAGAGGAGAAAGAGAAGAAGAAAACGAACGGAGAGAGACGCGATGGGAAAATAGGAGGAGGAGGAGGAGGAGAGGGTGTGGAGGGAGGGATGGCAGGGGTGTGAGTTGGGGGGGGGGATATGGCAGATCACAAAGCCCCCCGGAGAGTCGTGCGTAACGCGGCTTAATTTAAATACTAGAATCAGGTGTCGCTCACAGTAACTAACGGAAGGAACACGTTGTCCTCACCTCACTCCATTATGCCTTGTGGATGCCAGTACATTATGCTGTGAGGCCGGGGTGACGCACGGACGAGGGGCGCGAAGGATGACAGCTGGGTTATAGAGTAGTAGTAGTAGTAGTAGTAGTAGTAGTAGTAGTAGTAGTAGTAGTAGTAGTAGTAGTAGCAGTAGTAGTGTGTTCAACTAAACCTGAAACAAACTAATATTCATGATCCCACGCGAGTCTTTAAGCCCAGCGCTGACACCCTACTGCCGTGTGTTCACAGCTCTGTAATGTTCTATTGCCATTTCTTGGAATACTGTCTCTCGTGTGTGTGTGTGTGTGTGTGTGAGTGTGTGTGAGTGTGTGTGAGTGTGTGTGTGTGTCTGGATCGAGTGTTTCCTCTAGAATTGAAGATGAGGATTTTTAAAGATATACTACAATTGTTTTTATTATCAATTATGAATAAAGTTATGGTTATTATTATTAATGTTGTTTCTTCCTTGGCAGGTATGTAATGGTGAAGCGGGTGGCAGCAGTGACTGACGGCAGCATGGACCCGTGAGTGGTGAAGTACTTATATGTCCGTTCTTGTGTTGTTGTGTTTGAACGGAGAGGGACGGGTGACGAGGGACGAGGGATGAGGGAAGATGATCCGTCTTGGTCACGTTGCTACCAGTAAGAGTGGACAATATTAAGTTTTATGATATCTATTTGTATGATCAGATCCGTTGCTTCCCTCATGCATGTGATCAATTATTCAACAAAGTGAAAGTGGCCGCCTCTCTCCCAGGTGTGTTCCTCCGCTGTTCAGTGTGTTGCTTTAACGTCACTCAACACCTGTCTTACTCTGGCGTGCCTTGAGGTTTAGCGAGCCGTTAGAAGGTGCAAAGTGTGTCTCTTATAAATAATATATCACTTCCGGCGCCGACCACGTCTTGCGCCAGTTGTGTTCTTGTGACCGGTTATAGCATTGCTAGGCTCATGCTGCATCACATATCCTTCGTGTTCAACTTAATCACACACATAACAACACACTTACGGCTGGAAACTGGTCTGATACTTTCAATATTCATTTTCACATTCTAAATTAAAACATGTTCTCCTTCTTGTTATGAGGTGAGAGGGAAAATTTGTTGCATAGCCTGTTTCAAGAAGGCAGGGAAAGGAGTGGTGCGGGAGGGGGAGGGGGAGGGTTAGAGGAAGGGGGAGGGGTAGAGGGAGACAGGTGTAACAGGTGTGTGGGAGCAAGTCACACGAGCGGCCCAGCAGACACGCAGGCCGGAGTAGAGTGTCTTGACTCCTCCCAGGTGGGTTTGAGCCGACCATTTACCTGTACGGGTTGACTAAAGACTTTGTATTTCTACTGTGTTCTTTCTTGCCTCGAAGTAATGATAGTTATAATTTATGTGGCCGTTACGTGATATAATACTATCATACACATTGATTAGACACAAGTATTGATGAAGGAAATAAGTATATAAGTGTGTCCATTGTGGGATTCCTGTGTGTTGAATGTTGTGTTGGAAGGTGTCGTCTTTACTATACTGATGTGCTTCCAGCTGTGTGCATCAACCATCTCATAGTGTTACGTTAACGGGGAAGGATATCATAGTGTCTCGGCCCTCGGGTTCACTTTCTTTTATTTTCATTATCTCATTCGTCTAGATTATTTTTACTCATTAAGTTCTGTTACTCATAAATTATAGCAGCGATTTGAATGGGTTTTGGCATTGTAAGGGTACTGGCCAAGAACAAAGAAAATTACATTAAAAAATACCGCTTGTGTCTTAAGATTATAACCGAGGGAAGATATTCACCTTTTACCTCCTACTCAAGAATACGTTATATATGTTTCCCTCTACAGCGGTGTAACGAGTGTTGTTATAGCGGATACAACGTACATATTTTCCTATAATTATATTCCTTTTAAAATCTACAGTTATTTATTTATTCATTTTTTATTATTATATTCCATTGCCTGTGTTTTGTGCCTCTTAGTTTTTATTTTTCTTATTTATGTGATGTTTTCTTTTATTATTATTAACAGAGAGGCATTAAGGGTGATATGTCTGTGTTGTTCTTCGCAGTGACACATTTTTCTTTCATTTTTTTTTCTTCTATCTTTTCGTTCCTTATTTCGCTCCTTCCTGATGATGATGATGATGCGATGCTGTCCTCCTTTCTTTCTCTTACTGTTTTCCTTCGTCGGTAATTCTTTTTTTATCTTGCTATGATAAAAAATCAAAAAAGTTCGTGACTCAATATACCGAAGCGTCACTGTGTATTCAAAGTGTGTGTGTGTGTGTGTGTGTGTGTGTGTGTGTGTGTGTGTGTGTGTGTGTGTGTGTGTGTGTGTGTGTGTGTGTGTGTGTGTGTGTGTGTACATACATGCATGCATACATCATAGTGTTAGTAGTTGCTTTCAGGCAACTGTTTCCTTTGCCTTTCCTCCCTTCCTTTCCCTCCCTTCCCTCCCTTCCCCCCTTCCCCCCTTTCCCCCCCCTTCCACCCTTCCCCTCCCTTCCCCTTCCTTCCCCTCGTGTGCAGTCTTTTATGGGGAAGAGGGTGTTGTGACGCCGACATAAGGGTGGGGAAGGTGGGGAGGGAGGGGGTGCCAGAGGTCGCACAACACAACAAGCTTATTTTTTGTGTTTTTTGTGTAGGGTGTGTGTGTGGGAGGGGGGGGGAATAATACTTTTGTATAGTCAAGGGGGAAAGGGTGAAGGAGGAAGCGAGGGTGTTGGGGAGGAGTGGGGGCAATGGTGGGGTGCTGTAGAGAGGTTATGGAAGGAGGTGGAGGTGGCGGTGGGCATTACTAGCTTGTTACAGAGGGGTTGTTGGGCAAAGCAAAGCGTGGGTGTGTGTGGGGCAGCGGGGGGAAGGGGGAGAGGGTGGTGTGGGGTGGGAGGGTGGTGTGAGGGGTGTGGGGGAGTTTGGCGGGGTAGTTGGGAGCACCTGTGGCGTGGAGTGATGGCTGCAGTATAGTAGGAAGTAACGGGGAAAAATGACACACGTATGGCGCTGACACTGGCGAGAATACGTATTATTGAAAAAATAAAACATACGTATTTGTATACTCTCTCTCTCTCCTTTTTTTTTTTCATAGTGTTGTGTGTGCCGGGAGATTATAACCACTTGGGTTGAAATGTTTATTGAGTTTTATGTCGACCAACGGAGTTTATGAATCAAATAAGAGTTTTTGATAATTTAATTTCATTATAAAACTTTTTTTTGGGGGTGTAGGGAGGGGAGGGAGGGTGGAGTGAGGAGGGATTGGGAGAGTTTTGATCTGGAGTCAAAATATGTGTATGTCATTGGATCGGTGGTGGTGGTGGTGGTGGTGGTGGTGAGGCGTGAAGGTGTCTGGTGTGTGAGTGAAATAGGTTCATGTCACTCCGGGAAGCTACCTTGTACTTAATTCTTGTGATGTACTGAGGTCAGACGGGAACGTTGTTGTCTGATGAAGGTACAATACATAGAATTACTCCACTCTCTATTCTATGTTTATACAAGTTGATTAATGAATAAAGTCTATTATTATTGGTTATTTCTGCGCCACCACCGCTTCGAGAGGATCCGTTGAGCCGCTGTACATGCTTGACTGCAGCCAACAAGGTGGGAAGGCAGGTAGGGGAATACACAAGCAAGTCCATGAGTAGGGAAGCAGAAATATCGAGGTGGAGGTGGATGGTATTGTAGGGGGCGCAGGGAAGCAGAGAATGATTTAGGAAGGCAGGAGAAGGAATTAGGAAAGCAGGTGTAGGAGTTAGGAAGGCAGGTGTAGCGTTATGGTAACAAGTCTTTAAAGGAAAGGTGGGCTGGTAGAGCGACTGTCCTTCAGGGACGCCCTCAACGGAGTGAACAAAACTGATCCTGGTGTTAATAGTGTATGAGGTGTCGCAGGTGTCGCGTCTGATGTTCAGGAGTGACGGGGTGACAGCGACAACATGCGGCTACACTTGGCTACACTTGGCTATTCTAGGCACGAACCTCACTGGAAACTGTTTTTGGTAACTGTCTGAGGGACTTTTGTTAGCATTGGTACAGAGCAAATGCACTTGAAAAATATATTGATTTGAAACATAATATTATTCATTAACGAAAATGTATCCTTTGTGTGTTGTGTGTTCAGGTTTATATTTGAACGCCAGCATTGTAACCCTAACACGTAAGTCAAGTGTGGTGTGGGAGCGTCCAAAAAAGTATGAGAGGGGATGCACCTTCTCTGGTTCTTATGCGAAGAGAAGACAAGCAGACAAACTTAAACATTCCCGTGTACAGTAACAAAGGAATTCAAGAAGTGTTTTCCTGACGTCTTTCATGGGACACTGATTAACTTGGAAGGTTTTGGTACAGAGACACTAATTCTTAAATAATTATGTATTCTTATCAATTCACTTGTATCTAGTTTCTCTAATTGACTCGTGTATATTGTATTTGGTAGACTAGTGCCAATCTCATGTCAAATTATATGTTTTCATCTCCTCGGATTGTACTTGTGTAACCACTTCGGTGTGTGTCCTCTACAAACTGTGTTGTACGAGAGTCAAGTGTATCCGCTCCTACACAATGAAAGTGTAGCTGCACCTGCACAGTGTAAGTGTGAACACTTCCCTCCACAGTGTGTTCCCGACATGACTCATAGGTCGATGTGTGCACCAGCTCGTGTGTGTGTGTGTGTGTGTGTGTGTGTGTGTGTGTGTGTGTGTGTGTGTGTGTGTGTGTGTGTGTGTGTGTGTGTGTGTGTGTTCGTGTGTCAGGCAGGTGTGACGTAGTCCAAAAATATGTCTAATAAAAGTTGCATTTTTTTGCATAGTGATCTGCAAACTTGAAATAATATTCCCGTATTTAAACTAAATTAACAGTAACCATTTTAATGAAAGGATTTGACGACCGGCCAATCATCTCTGTATGGATGATATGAAGCTAGTGAGCCAGCGTTAAGTAGACACATTCTTTATGGTGTATCATGATTACCGCGCTCACCTTATTAACTCCCTTAAGTACCAATGGCCTTAACGAAACATACATTGGAAGCTATACAACGGAAGATGCAGTAGGTTAACGTTATCATGAGCGGCGCGAGAGACAGGGAAGTCCTTGGCATTAATTTAGCCTTTTTAGTATGAGAGACGCGTACGAGAACGGGGTGACGGCAGCGAGTGTGTTGAAAGGGGAGGAGGAGGGGCGTGCAGAGGATAAGTCTTATTAACGTAACTTGAGTAAACAAAGAGAGAAAGAACAAGGTGAAGGGTGGACTCAATAAATACACTGTTCATAAGAGACAAGGGAAGGGAAGACAGACGACGATCATAGAAAATACAAAAAAGAAGGAAAGAATTGAAAAAGAGGAATGTGGTGTGAGTGAATGAGAAAGGAGAGAGAGAGAGGGAAAGAGAGAGAGAGATAGAGAGAAAGAGAGAGAGAGAGAGAGAGAGAGAGAGAGAGAGAGAGAGAGAGAGAGAGAGAGAGAGAGAGAGAGAGAGAGAGAGGGAAAGAGAGAGAGAGATAGAGAGAAAGAGAAAGGAGATGATGGAGGGTGTCAAGGATGGAAAGAAACGAAACTGCAAAAAAAAAAAAACACGAAAAAAACGGACAAAAATAAAGCTCCGTGAACCTCTTCCTGAATCACCAAAAAGGGAAACCAAAAAATAATATGTATATAAAAAAAAAAAAAAATGAGTATCGCGCAAGCAGAGAAAGTACGATAAACATGACTGTTATTTGTCTTCCTGCGTCCTGTACTTATTAACACACACACACACACACACACACACACACACACACACACACACACACACACACACACACACACACTGGCTCCACACCCTCCATACATACATACACTTCCTAGGCACTAATTCACTACAGTCAGTCGGATCAAAGTGAAGCCTTACTAACAGAATACTGAAGATCACGTCCACAAACACACAAACACCCCGCGGCCGACCATCTGATGTTTCTCCTGAAGGCTGTGAGGTGACGGAGGAGGGTGAGGGAGAAAGGGTGATGTGATGGCGGGTGTAAAGGTGCACTAACTCCAGCTTATGGGCGAATGACGGGGGACACACGCCGTCACACGCACCTTAAGTGGGACAATTGTGGCGGAATGAACGAGGAAACTGTGTAATTGTACGTGTGAAGGTTGTCTGCCGCGGCGCAAGGGTTGGGGGTGATGTGTGTGTGTGAGAGAGAGAGAGAGAGAGAGAGAGAGAGAGAGAGAGAGAGAGAGAGAGAGAGAGAGAGAGAGAGAGAGAGAGAGAGAGAGAGAGAGAGAGGTAAAATTCTAACAAAGACAAAACGTTAATGAGAAATTGAAAGTAAGAAACATTCCAAGGAAATTAATGATGCCATAAAATAAATGAAATAAGATTAGACGGTAATATGAAGTGTTTGCGAGGCACGTCAAGGCAACAAAGAGATGACATGACGTGACG
>JAPQNM010000045.1:11995393-12007893 GCA_029783475.1 Metacarcinus magister
AGACGTGACTTATTAGACATAATTTGTATGTAAATTGCACTGCATGGAAATGTTGGGTTGAAATGTGCAGAGTTTAAGAAATGATGATGAGTGTTAATGTTGCAGTAAAGTGTTTATGTGAGCAGAGAGCTGTGTCGCGGCGCGGCGCGGCGCCCCTCAGGTGGCAGGTAATGATATGAAGGTGGAAAGAGTTGGCGCGCGCCGCTGTGTGTGTTTGAGTGCGGCGAAGAATGAAGCCTCGTGGCGGTGACGGGCTGAAGGTACGGAGGTGGTGTGCGGCGGGGCGGGGTGTGACGAGGAGGTGTGGGCGGTGAAGCCAAGGGATGGGCGGGTGTTGAGGGATGGGTGGCGGCTGATAATGTGCCTACCAGCCGCTGGAGTGAGTAGAGGCCTGGCCATGGCGCTGGAATTTGAATATATAGTGAATGATGTCGAGAGCAGTAACGTGGTGATGTGTGATGATGGGCTAATGGGTGAATGAGCCTAATGGGATGATGGTGTTGGATGGGTGACACGGGCGTCTCCAAGGTGGTTGATGTGTATCCTTGTTGTTCCTTGGAGACCGGGGAGTGGCAGGATCACGACGGCAGGTGTGAAGAGAGGACAGAGAGACCTTTGGATAGTGTGTAAATGTGTCAAACTACAATAATGACGTGTGTTGTGACTATCAATGTGTGTGTAGGGGGGGGGGCGTATGTGTGTATGTGTGTGTGTGTGTCATCGCTCCATCACTGCCGCGTCAGTCTTGCTGGAGGAGGAACAACAAGACTCAACAAAGCGAAAAGAGACGAACACAAAACAGTATAAAGGCGGGAAAGTAGTGCACACCAACGCCTGAATATAATAATCGCCTCGCCGGCACCTTCTTATCAGCGTGGCGGCAGAGGCGGATTTTTTGGTGGGTGCGAGAGGAGAGAAAAAAAATCATATTAATGGAGGGAGAAGATGAGACTGGTTGGCTCTAGACATCCGTACACTCATCTAACTCTCATCATCTACGTTTTCCATCCAGCCTTGTTACTACATCGCATAGTCTTCTTCAATAGATAAAGACGTGCACTTTTACTCAATTTTCAAGCTGTGATTAGAATAATAGGCTACTTAGGGGTGAGATTAGTTCCTCCCTTGGCCTGCAATACCCGATTTCCCTCAGCTGGTGTGTGGTGGTGGAGGGCAGCCTTACCCTCGCCCGTATGAAACACTTTAAACAATAGGAAGGTTAGAGGAGATGAAACACTACCTTTCCGACAGATTTTTCGTGTATACTTCTCGCCTTCTTCTCTCCTCTCGTCTGCCTCCCTCCCTCCCTCCCTCCTTGCGCTCTCTCCCTCCCTTTCTTTTATTTCAATCTTTTGTTTCAACTTTCCTTAGTACCTGCTGTGTGTGTGTGTGTGTGTGTGTGTGTGTGTGTGTGTGTGTGTGTGTGTGTGTGAGTGTGTGAGAGTGTGGGAGTGAGAGAGTGTGTGTGTGTGTGTGTGTGTGGGTGTGGGTGTGGGTGTGGGTGGGTGTGGGTGTGTGTGTGTCATTTATAGCATCAAAGACGAATAATGTTAAACAGAAATACCTCATGAATGGTAACTTCGGTCAAATTTGCGATGATTGAGTTAGCGAAGTAATTAAACATTTTTGAATAAGGGAAAATGAAAGACTAAAACAGACCTCCTTTTATAAAATAGACTCACATCAACTATTTTATATAAACTGTATTATACTATGTAACTTGGACAACTGTACAGTGTATAATCACTACGTAGTACAGGGTAGTAGTACATAAGCTGCATATTTAACAGAATAATGTTGAAGGCCACTGCGAAAAACACTATTATAAAGTGAGCAAAGTTAGATTCATAAATAATTTTAAAAACACAAATGCAGCCTGTTAATCAGCTTTACATTACAAAGGTCATAAGCATTTGAATATGAAAGTTATATTAAAGGAACTCTGTAAGGCACAAGACACACTTCACGCATTATATCTTGTACTGTTAAATGTTAAACAATTCCATTAATTATTTACATCACTTTGTCTACTTGATATTTAATTTATAGATCTTAACACGCACACACACACAAAAAAAAAGGTTAAATAAATCCTTGATGATCACAATGTCGTTAGTTGCTGCGTGGTGAAGTGGTGATCTAGGGCAAGGCAAGGCAAGTGAGGCAAGGCAAGGCTCACACCTCCCCCCGCACCACCACGTCTGCACCAAGAGTTGAGGCGAGTCATGCCACACCAAAACAAACACTTGAACACCACCGCCACAGGATACTCGCCACGCTGAACACAGTGACCGCCAACCGCGTGTGCTGAAAACATTGCAAACTGCAGGAAGACGAGGGAGGGAGAGGTACACACACACACACACACACACACACACACACACACACACACACACACACACACACACACACACACACACACACACACACACACACACACACACACATATGAGGTTAGGTTGGCGATCACACGTGTGGTGGAAGTGGTGACCTCCGGTGACCCCGACGTGGTTGTGTGGTCTTAGTTGTTCAAAGTGTAATGGGAAGTGTATGTAGTGGTAGTGCAGCAACACCACTTGTTGTTGTATTGTGTTTTATGGCTTTTTGTATATAGATTTCTTGTGTAAAACTGCTTGTGTGTGTGTGTGTGTGTGTGTGTGTGTGTGTGTGTGTGTGTGTGTGTGTGTGTGTTGTGTGCGTGTGCGTGTGCGTGTGTGTGTGTGTGTGTACGCGTGTGCGTCCCCTCTCCCTCCGTCATCCAGCTTCCTGCAAAATTTCATGCACAGTGTTTTGACCACATACAAAGTTTGTAATTTGTGTATAGCCAGTGCATGGTTGTGTGTACGTACGTACATACAAGCTGTGGCAGTCTCGCTACACACCTGCTGCTCACCATCACCCTTGAGGGAGGCCGAGCCAGCCTCAACACCGTGTTAAACACCTTAACACCTGCTGCTCACTCGATGTAATATTCTAAGTGTTGTGACCATCACTACCTCCTAACGCCAAGCTGGTCTGTTCACCATAATAACTATATATATATATATATATATATATATATATATATATATATATATATATATATAATATATATATATATATATATATATATATATATATATATATATATATGTATATATATATATATATATATATATATATATATATGTATATATATATATATATATATATATATATATGTATATATATATATATATATATATGTATATATATATATATATATATATATATATATATATATATATATAGATATATATATATATGTATATATATATATATATATATATATATATATATATATATATATATATATATATATATATATATATATATGTATATATATATATATATATATATATATATATATATATATGTATATATATATATATATATATATATATATATATATATATATATATATATATATATATATGTATATATATATATATATATATATATATATATATATATATATATATATATATATATATATATATATATATATATATATATATGTATATATATATATATATATATATGTATATATATATATATATATATATATATATATATATATATATATATATATATATGTATATATATATATATATATATATATATATATATATATATATATATATATATATATATATATATATATATATATATATATATATGCATGTATATATGTATGTATGTGTGTATATAGGAGACAGGTGTGTGCATAATATGTGTATGTATATTATCGGTGTCTCGCTGGTCATCAGTAATTGGTAGTTGCGTTATGTTCAATCCGTGTAATATAACTTTATCGGGTGCCACACGTTTGTAGGTGACGTGCGTAACGAGGCTCGTGGTATGCAAGAGCTTCAGTAAAAGTAAGTTATGGGGTGAGTTATGTCCGTCAGTTTTGTGTGACCAAATCAATAGTCAAGGTACTAACTCTTCCTACAACTGTCCTGCGTCGCGCCCCGTCACCACCAAGACGACCAACAATCAGGCTTATCGCAGCCATATATACATTTTTTTTGTGTGTGTGTGTGTTTATCCAAAATACTGCGTTCTGGAAGTCAGTGAATGGCCCAAACGTCACAGGCGGTGCAATGACGGCTAGCCTTGCGTCCCGCTGCGTGGCTGCGTGTCACGCCGCCGTCCATCACCAGCTGACGGGACTTCTTTGTCTATAATTAAGGAGTAATAAAGCAATGCAGATCAACTTTGGACCAGACTCATGGAATTATTGTCGAGCTGATCAATACCACAGCAACCTCTCGCCCCCACTCACGACCCATCCATCAGCCGGTGAGGTCTGGTCTGACCTGGCCTGTCCTGGCCTGACACACACCCGACGGTGAAGCCACACTGAAGCAGCGAAGCCTTGTTGGTCCTGACGTAGTGTGACACCATCCACCGCTGTGCCTCTGCCCGAAAACAAGGAAAACCTTGACACAGTTTCCTTGACCGGCAATGAAAATAAATAGTTTAGTTGATTAATTAACTGATAAAAAATGGATGAATAATTGAAATAGAACAAATGGTGCATTACTTTTCCAAAATGTTACAATGATTCTAATAAACAAATGGAAATCACAAAAAGTATCAAAATAATAATAATAATAAAGCAGATCTTGACGTAAACTCAGAGAATAACAAATAAACAACGACACTACGACAGAAAAGAGAAAGAGTAAGAGAGGTGTAGGAGAAGGAAAGTGCAGAGCATGACAAGATTATAAATAGATAAAAGAGCAGAAAGGAAGACCAAGATGAAGTTAGACCTTCCTGCGTGTCTGTCTGTGTGTCTGTCCTTGTTATGAAGGCTTCAACACCTCACCTCAGGAGCCACCAAGATAAGGTGACACTTACGAAGGAGTGATAGCATAAGACTGCAAGGTGTGTGGGGGGAAGAGAGAGAGAGAGAGAGAGAGAGAGAGAGAGAGAGAGAGAGAGAGAGAGAGAGAGAGAGAGAGAGAGAGAGAGAGAGAGAGAGAGAGAGAGAGAGAGATAGTAATTGGTGTCTCTCTCTCTCTCTTTCTCTCTCTCTCTCTCTCTTTCTCTCTCTCTCTCTCTCTCTCTCTCTCTCTCTCTCTCTCTCTCTCTCTCTCTCTCAGTGTAAGGTGCTTTCCTCCTACACTCTTTCTTGCCTCGATTAGCGCGGCTGCCACCCACGAGGGAGGACGTGGAGGAAGGAAGGAGACACTTGTAAGTTAAAGTAGTAGGTTATTACCTTCCGGGGCGGGTGGGTGCATGGCTTGCCTTGGACGAGTGAGGGAGTGAGGGAGGGAGGGAAACACGAGGGAAGGAGACGGAGAAAGGACGGTTCATCTGTATAAACGGAGTGACTTTGTTGGGAAAGTGTCATGGCAGGAGTCTAACATACGTGGAATGTGTGTTTATTTTATGATTATTATTTTCTTTCTGTTTAGTCTGTCACTCGGAAATACATTATCGATTCACGTTTGTGTTGAAAATGTCCTCGAAAGTAATATGAACTTTAAACGATTGCTAGAAGTACATGAAGAGATTGAAAGGGACAGAGTGGACTGATAATTCTTGTTAATGTTTGTCTTTTTCGTCTGCATTCCTACACCTTGCAGTCCTTGTAGGTGAAGGAGGGACGAGAGTGAGCGAAGGGAGTGTTGAGGAAGGGTTCTGGATGCACGTGTTGGTGTGTGGGCGGCAGTAATGGATCTGAAAATAAGGATGTGACTCTGCGCTTCCTTTATTTTCCTCTGATTTGTTTTAAATGCCACGGAGGTTTATTTTTTTTTAAAGAGGCAAGTCTTAGAATATAAAATGTAGCCTGTGAACTTACCTTTATCAAGTGTCACAATTATAAAACTCCTCACCAATAATTATTCGTGGGAAAAATATAAAATAATAATAGATATACTCCTTCACAAGCCCCATGCACACTTGAGACATCTGCGTCCACCTGCAGACTTCCCTCTTACAAGAAAGCCGAGATTGACTCATTTTCTTTGCATGAGACTCGGTGCTGGAACCAAGAAACAAGGCAGAGGTGGTCTCGTTGGGCGGCACGAGGACGCGGGGCTGCACTCCATTATTCAGGTGCTGGTGAACCCAAGACCAAAGGTGTTGACATTTATTACACACTTACTGATTCACTTGTTCTGGCATTACGTGTGTGTGTGTGTGTGTGTGAGTGTGTGTGTGTGTGTGTGTGTGTGTGTGTGTGTGTGTGTGTGTGTGTGTGTGTGTGTGTGTGTGTGTGTGTGTGTGTGTGTGTGTGTAAGACAAGTGAGTGGATCAAGGTGGTGTAAAGAAACAAAAGATAAAGCACAAATACTTTATTTCTCCAACGTTCTGATTACTCCTCTCAAGAAGAGAAGACTTGAAACTTTGGAGAAATGTAATATATTAGTTTTTTCTTGCTCTGTCCATTTGGTAAAAAGTGTCCATGTAATATTAGAATAAAGGTTCATTATTTTTTTATGAGTTAAGAGAGGACACAGCATTAGAGAGGAGCGGGTGTATCTCTCTCTATGTGTGTGTGTGTGTGTGTGTGTGTGTGTGTGTGTGTGTGTGTGTGTGTGTGTGTGTGTGTGTGTCTGTGTCTGTGTGTCTGTGTGTGTGTGTGTGTGTGTGTGTGTGTGTGCGCGCATCTCACACGACACACTCCTTTGTTTAGGCAGACGCGCCTTGGGAGGACAGATACTTTCACATTCACACTCCTCGTGGGATTGCAAGCGGACGATCGCTGGCTGCCAATTCAATTTGCATCCATGTATTTCTTATTTTTAGATAATGATTATGGAATCGATGATTAACTACTTATTACGTAACATTCCAATAACCAAATGAAGGTTGATAAGCTTGTTCGTTAACGTGACAGCCGATAAGGCGAGGCTCAAAACACACACACACACACACACACACACACACACACACACACACACACACACACACACACACACACACACACACACACACACACACACACACACACGGTGGTATTCATTAACCTGCCACGGTGGTTTCTAAGTGTCAGGATGAGCTGAAAAGTACATGTGAAAATGAAAGCAAACAGATAATATACAGCCTATGAGATAGAAATATAAAAGAAGGAAAGTGGGAGAAAGATGATACTTGGGACAAACTAACTTTCACTTCTACTTCTACTACTAGTAATGATAATAATAATAATAACAACAATGATAATACTAATAAGACAATACAGCTATTCTTATTACTGCTACTACTTGTTACATCTATTACCAATACACTTACAACATTATCGATAATTAGAATCAAACCCTTTTGAAGCGGGAACGCGGAACAAAGAGAGACAAAACACACAGATAAACAAGAATACACTGCGTGACTGCTTCACAAATATTATTATGTTGTCTTGGTAACAAACAAAACTTTTCCCTTTCAAGTCTAATTAGCTGTGTTTATGTAGAGCTCACAGTGAACTCTACACGTCTGTCGGCCGCGCAACGCTCCCATGGATGAAGAGCAGCGGGAGTACAGTTTTACCAGAGAAACACGAGCCTGTAGCGAGCCCTTCCTGGTACCGCCTGTCCCTGCACCAGCCCGCTCGCCCGTCACAGCTGCTCATAATGAAGAAAAAACTCAATTTGGACACTACTGATACCATCCAACCAATTAGATCTGCTCAATTGTTTCCCGACAGTTAGTATTGGTCCGGCCATGAAGAGCATAAACGTGTTGCTCCATTTTCAATTAAGTTATGAAATACGTGTATTGCTTTTCCCTGCTGTCGTTAGGAAGTCGTCACCGCACCCACCCTCCCTGCCTCACCGCCCTGCCTCGCCGCCCTGCCTCGCCGCTTCCCTTGTCTCATTAACTGCCAACAACCTCTGCTGCACCGTCCCTGCCTCACCGCTTCCCTTCCCTATACTAACACTTCATACTCGAGGAAGGAATGTAGAGAAGGAAGGAAGAAAGGAGTGCAGAGGTTGGCTGGCCTTGTATTGTTTTGCAGGCAGGAAAGAAACACTTGTGAGAGGTGATGAAGGCGCCTCACCTAACTAAACACATGTCCCGCCGCCTTGATTCTCAGCCTCAAAAATGTCTGAATGAAAGAGGTTTAGTCTGACAGCTAATGCATTTCCAACATAATAAAAACACCTAGGACATTTTGACATTTTCTAAAGCAACCTTGATCTACCCTGAACCTGCCTCGCCCTGCCTCGCCCTGCCTCGCCCTGCCTGACCTCAAACTGGACCACCTCATCACCGTGGCGGCAGGGTGGGTGTGACCGGCTGGCAGGAGGCAGGGGTGGCAGGGTTCGCCTCCTCGATGTCATCCTGGGAGCAGCGTGTATTAAAAAATCCGCCGTAAAAATGCCGTTGGTCGTGAGAGCGATGGGAAGTGTGTGTCATTAGGAATTCTTGTGTTATGAGAGATATTAAAGGCCGCTCACATCCCTGATGACGATGGGCGTGATGAAGCGGGCGTGATGAAGTGAGGGTAGACTGGTAGAACGGACTGTGTGTGTGTGTGTGTGTGTGTGTGTGTGTGTGTGTGTGTGTGTGTGTGTGTGTGCGTGTGTGTGTGTGTTTGGAAGGGAAAGGTGAATGTGTTGAGTGGTGAAATGAAGTGATGATTATGGAAGGAAAGTCGTCATGGATTAAGTACTGAGAAGGAGTGTGGGAATTATTGTGGAGGAGTGTTAGGGTGAATGAATGTTCTGACCACCACCACTACTACTACTAAAACTACTACTACTACTGCTACTACTATTACTGCTGCTACTACTACTACTACTACTACTACTACTACTACTATTACTACTACTACTACTACTACCGCTTCCAAAGTATAATCTATAATCGCATTATTATAAATTTTCCAACCTGACCTTCAGACACACCATCTCTGCCATCCTACCTATGACCTCTTATTTTTTTCCTCCTCCTCCTCCTCCTCCTCCTCCTCCTCCTCCTCCTCCTCCTCCTCCTCCTCCTTCCACTTTGCTGTCCTTTTGTCTCTATCAAGTAGATATTATAGTAGTGGTGTAATCACACAGACAGCCTCGTTAGATCCAGTAGCACGGTTGTTGTCTGTTCTTCCTTTGTACTCCTTTGTAGCTACTTCTCTTTTTCAGTCACTCAACATCACTGTCTCCCTATCCTTAACCACTCGTTACTCTCTTTCTCCTCCTCCTCCTCCCTCTCCTCCTCCTCCTCCTCCTCCTCCTCCTCCTCCTCCTCCTCCTCCTCCTCCTCCTCCTCCTCCTCCTCCTCCTGCAGGTAATCAGCGTCTCAGTAAGCCTCGGCCATTAGCTTCTGAGACCCCATCACCCGCTGGTGGCAGGTGTCGTGGGGGGGAGGAGGAGTAGGAGGAGGAAGGGGAGGAGGATGAGGAGGAGGAGGAGGAAGAGGAGGAGGAGGAAGAGGAGGAGGAGGAGGAGGGTGTTTAGAAGGGACGAAAGAGTCGCAGAAGCCTCGCCTCACCACTCATACCAAATCACCAAATTAGATGGCAGCGAGGTGATGAACGGCCTTCCTCACACCCTCCCCTTCTCCCTCACTCCCTCCCTTCCTCACTCCCTCACTCCCTCCTTCCCTCCCTCCCTCCCTTCCTTCCTTCCTTCTTCCTTCTCTCCCTCCCTCCCTCCAACACTGCTCCTCTCACCTTCCATCTCTCTCCCTCTTTTATCTCCTCGAGGACTCTGCTTAACGTTATCTCTCTCTCTCTCTCTCTCTCTCTCTCTCTCTCTCTCTCTCTCTCTCTCTCTCTCTCTCTCTCTCTCTCTCTCTCTCTCTCTCTCTTTCTCTCATCCGCCATCAGTCTTCTCCTCCATATCTACTCCTAAGTTTATTCTACCATTTCCTACCTCTCCCCCCCACCTCATTCTCTTTTCATCATTTATTCCCCCCTCTGTCAAGCCCTCCTCCTCTTCTCCTCCTTCTCCTCCTCCTCCTCCTCCTCCTCCACCTTCCACGGCCACTCATCACCACCTCCTCACATCTCTCATTCACCCTTCACTCCTTAATGACTTTTATCTCTCTGATTTATGCACAGCTTGGCCGCAAAGTTTGCCGCCTCCACCCTGCACGTCACACCAGGAGCAGCTCTCTGTCTTTATCTGCCATTACTTGCCCAGCTTTAGTACAGAGACGTGAAGCGGATAATAGTACTAAGGGAATAAGTTTAGGGAGTCCAGTATATGTATGTATGTATGTATGTATGTATGTATGTATGTATGGCTGTACCTCTCTCTCTCTCTCTCTGTGAAACACGCTTGAAACACTTAACAAAGACGGTCCTGTAGTAGTAGTGTTTTTTTCTTTCTTTTTTCTATTCTATTATTTTTTTTGTTTCGTGTTTGTTCATGGACGCAACTCTAAATGGATCTTGGTTGGTTTGTGATTCTTGCTCCAGAGAGGATTAGTCATTTTAGTCCTAATGGTCAGTGTACCGAAAGAGTGTTATCGGTTAACGCCAGTAAGGAAAAATCTTAGCTTGTCCCTAATAGCTTCCTCGAGCGGTGAAGGAAATAAGTGTGTGAGGCCGCCGACCAACGCATTTCACTTCACCCTGCTATCACATGCATGGAAAACAGCGTCAGTCAAGGCGAGGGACGCTCCCCCAACCTAGTGGCGGGTGATAGGGAAAGAAAAAAACAGGCAAAGGTTTTATGCCGTTGAAATATACTATAGTCGAAGGCTCGGTAAAAAAAATCTTGCTTAAAATACCTAAACCATAATATTGATATTGATAATTTGTTGTTGTTGTTTTGCATTACAACAACGAAAACTTACGATAATTTACTTCATGATTTGAGTGTTTTGGTTTGCCTTGGGGGACGCACTCAAACTGTAAGCTGCGTCAACACTGCATAGGTTACATCAGTCATTAGTAACGTGAGGCTTCAACAAGGCAGGTCAGTCAGTGTTAAGGTGAATCGCCGCGGGGAGTGAAGCTTCGAAACACAATTCTTCCGCCGCGCGATACAATACTTAAAGAGCGACAAAGGAAGTGATGTAATGAGTTTTGTTACCAGACGCTGGAAGGAAGAACATGTTCCGTGTAATATGGTGTCATGGGTGGATTGAAGTGTGGGGGAGTGTGTAGGGAGTAGGGAGGCGTGTGTGGGAGTAGGGTGAGAGAAGCACGAGGCAGAGAGTGAACGAGGAAAAATTAGAAATGCCGAAGTGAAAGGTTGAAATGGGTACGCTTAGGGAATGGCGGGGCTGAGGGGCGGAGGGTGGGGGGGGGGACGAGGAACGTTGGGCAGCGATGAAAATATAATGTGGTGGAGCACGTCGTTATTGTGTATTTTTCCGCCTCAGATTTATGCTTGAAGCGTGGAGGTTCGCGTCGAGGCAACGCGGCAAGTGTTCGCCTTCGCCTGGCGTACAGAGGGTCGGGTTGGGTCGGGTCTGGTCTGGCCGGGGCGGGGTGGGGCAGGGCGGGGTGGGTCGGGGCGGGTCATGGCGACACGCGGCACCAACCACTTTAACACACACAAGATCGTATTTATTTCTCACCAACATTTATAAACTTGCGAGGAAATTTGTGTGAAAATAGTAGGACACTGCGAGAGATAATTTTGTTCCTTCATGGAATTATATCATTGGTGTGCGTGTGCGTGTGCGTGTGCGTGTGTGTCTGTGTCTGTGTCTGTGTCTGTGTCTGTGTCTGTGACTGTGCCTGTGCCTGTGTCTTTGTCTGTGTGTGTGTGTGTGTGTGTGTGTGTGTGTGTGTGTGTGTGTGTGTGTGTGTGTGTGTGTGTGTGTGTGTGTAATGGTCTTGGCCCGTACAGTGGCAGTAGTATAGTAGACACTCGTGTGCAAGAGTAATCCTCATCTCTCTTTCTCTTTACTTGCACCTCTCTGTCAGGCTCAGGTGGCCAGTCATGGGGGTTGAGGCCCCACGACAACCTTCACACACACCCCTACTCTCACACACACCCTTACTCTCACACACATACACCCCTACACACACACACACACACACACACACATACACCCCTGCACACACACACACATACACACACACACACACACACACACACACACACACACACACACACACACACACACACACACACACACACACACACACACACACACACCTACACACACACACACACACCTACACACACACACACACACACACCCCTACACACACACCCCTACACACACACACACACACACCCCTACTCACACACACACACACTCACACGCACACACCTCTACTCACACTGAAAAAGAATGCGTCTTGAAAAAATGTGCACACGTTTTAAACCTAGAAATAGCTTGTAAGTAAACTACTGCATCAAATTTAGGCTCGTGAATGATTTGACTTTTTATACATTTTCTCGAGTTTTCCTCAAGGCGTGTGTTTTTGTATGCTTGTTATAATACTTACGTATCCTTACCCACTTTTGAATAGCCTGATCCACCTGATGGTCCCGTTCACAGCCACTACCACGCACGTACAGTATCTGCCACCCGTTGTACAGTACCTGCTGCTACCC
>JAPQNM010000045.1:12015393-12025393 GCA_029783475.1 Metacarcinus magister
CAGACAAAAAAACACGTTCGGTTTACAAAATGTTTATATATATACATCATAGACTTAAACTGATCGTGTACAATAATTTAAACCTTAAGTACCTAAAATGTACAAAATCAGGTATCATTCGGTCTTTTATATCTTAAACGTAATAAAAATTTACTACGGATTGACAGTATATAAAAATTGTAAAGTGTTGAGAGGTATTCTCAGAGCTCCATATTACACTGAGTTGGAGGCTAAGTATAGATGCAACACAAGGGAGAGCAAGACTGGAAAAAGGAAAATTGTCCTTTATAAATTATATTTTGAATAAAGAAAGATCCTAAATAATATGAAGAGCCATGAGCAATTATAATGAAGATAAACGAGTAAAGAAAATATTAAAAGTATATAAAATAAACGGGTTTGGAGAAAACTAATATGAAATCTATAAATAAAATCAAGGATTTATTTGAGAAATCGGAGTAAAAAAATCTGGGAAAGATAAATGGAAGAGAAAATCAGTTTGCAGTTATATAAAAAAACATTAAACACAGAAAAAAAAAAATATGACAAAAGAAAGATTTGTGTATGTCACTCTCACTCAAGTACAAGTTATGTCCATAAATACTTTAACAATACAGTGCAGCGCTTGTTACTTATGTTATGTGGAGCTAAACAAGAATATACACATTGGTAAAAATATGATGTGTAGGTCATTTATATCATATTTGAATCTGATTGGAACTCAGATTCAACTCATTGTATTGAGAATTAACCTTTTCAGGCCTTAATACAAGTGTTATTTTTTCCTGCAGGTGGAGCGATTCCCGAGGAGCCTCGCTTTGTGGAGCCGATCCTGAACGTGACTGTTGCCGCTGGACGGGACGTTAAACTGTCCTGCGTCGTGGACAACCTGGGCACATACAAGGTGAGTCACATCATTGTATCCTTCCTTCCCTGCCCTTCTCTCGTCCTTGTTTTCCTCCACGATGACGTTAACGTGATCATGTCAGTAGTGAACCAGAGCGAGGATAACTATTATTGATTTAAGGAGAAGCTAAATTATCTCATATCAGTGTGTTTATGTTGGGTGGAGAGAGTTGTGAGGTGGACTTGTGTCTGCCGTAGTCACTAGCTTGTTTGGACGTGAGTGCGTGAAACAAACTTCATTGGAACGAGTCACAGTCAAGCATCGAGTCACTTCAGAAGCTCGTGGTCTGATTTAAGCTTTCAGTCTTTGGAGGAGATGGGTGTTTATGTTTAAACTTAATTGTCAGTAAATCACAACAAACGTTATGTTCATACACTCGTGGGAGATGGTCCGTGACAGGAGAGTAAAATAAAATCCAAGTCTCCGTCAATTGACCGTTCGAACAAGCGACAACCTCGTTTCATTCACTCATTGTTTCACTGGGAAGACTTGAAGCCGTTGGTTCGATTCACTTGAGTAGAAATTGGTGATATGGGGAATGCACCTCTGTTGTTACATCTTGTGGTTGTGTATTGAAGTGGAGACACAAAGTTATCCTCGCAGCTATGTTTGATAACGAATGCATTGATGTTTTATTCTTCAATATTTGGTGTTTTGTAAGTCTTGCACGATCAAAATGAACCGTTCCCATCATATTGAAGTACAGGAATGGAGGTTACTGATGATAGTGATGATAATGATGATGATAATGATGATGATGATGATGAATGATGTTGTTGCTATAAAGATGCTGTACAGTCAATCATACACACGTCACGTTAATCTGTGGCTTGACATGGTGCTGCCTTTTATTACTACGACGCGTTCTTGTGTGTGTGTGTGTATTGGGAGGCGGAGGTCGAGGCTCAGCGGGGCGGGGGCGGGGCGGGACCTAAGGGTGACGGCTCGTTAAGGTTTTGATTACTCGGAGAACATCCATTAAAAAGAATGCCATAAAGATGATATTTATAAGAGAACTTTCCACTATAACCGCCTCGTTGTGATGGTTGTTTAATGTCCTGTCCCACCCCGAGCTTGGAAGGCGGTGGGCGTGCATGGGTGGCGGCGGGCGTGGGCGGCAAGGTAGGAAGGCCCTTGGTGGTGGCTGGAGTATCAGTCAGCACCGATTAGTTGGCATTACTGTCCCCATCCTGCAGCACACACACACTAGACGTACAGAACGGCGCGCGATAGCTTGCACACTTTATGCATTTATTGATTATTGTTTGATGGTGAGAGACAGTAACAACCGGGAAGACAATGGGTAAGATGATGACAATGATGGTGAAGGGACACTTGCAAGACGGCAATTCAGTCATCAAATAAGTTTTAAAGCTTGTAGGTAGAAAGTGGTGTTACACTTACTAGTTCAGAATGTAGTTTATAATATATTTCGTGTGTGCTTCCCCTCAACTTTTAGGTTTTTTATATAATGGATTCCTTTCCTCTCCAAGGCATTATAGAAAAAAAAATCGAATGTTGAAATGTTACGTGATGTGCTTCGTTGAGGTTTGAATAATGTTTGTGGTGCTTGTTATGCCTTCAAACATTCCTTGATAGGATTTCAATGAGTTTTAATCTAAAGTAAGGCAAGTCTTAAGTAACAATAGAGTAGAGTCAGTCATTTAGCGAGAGAAAGTGTAGGCAAGCAAAGGTGGTGGTGGTGGTGGTGGTGGTGGTGGTGGTGGTGGTCTGGTGTAATCAAAGGTCATTCAATAGCAACACTAACAACACCAAATATAAAATGTATGTTCTTTGTAATGGTTTGTATATATATTTGTGTGTTGTTTATTATTTATTTTTGTTTCCATTAATTATTCTTGCAATTGTCATTCCTACTGTTATTTGTTTATTTGTGTATTTATTTATTCATTATTTATTCGCTCAAATTATTTACACATATTCTCATTATATTTTCCTTTGCTTTGTATGATATATATATTTTTTTCTATTATAAGTACACGGCATAGTAGTACTTCACTTTTTAATAATCTCTTTGTAGGATACTTGTCATTTTTCATTACAGTGATTTTAAATTTAACTCTTCATAGTAAGAACAAAGATCTGTTTTTAGATGTGATGCCATTAATTAAGTCGAGGAAGAATGCAAAAGCTGCAACACATTTTTCTGAGAGCATCAAAAGGGAAAGTAATATCGTTAAAAAATGACCAGAAAAATGTGCATTATGAAATAGTACGAAATGAAGATAAATTACGAGAAGTAGAGGTACAGCTTTTAGTCAGGTGAACAGGTAAACACAGTGCATTATAATCATCATAGTCAACACACACAAGCAACACCATCAAGACATAGACAGGAAATCACTGGGAAAAAGGGACTGAAGTACAATAGTCGCGTGTAGGGAGGAAGTGTGAGGGAGGATCAGACGTGGAACTGTTTTGTGGCAGTCAGTGACGCTTTCCTCTACGCCTTACCACCAAGGGATTGAATAACTCTACTCTACTGGTAAAGGGAATACCAATGAACGTCTAAAGTAAGAGTGACGAATCAGTTGATAGAATGAACAAAAAAGGAATATATAAACAGTTATCGTCTTTATCACAATTTGTTATCGTGTTTGTGGAAGGGTAACAACACCGGCGTTAGTGTACATAACATTGTGTGTGGCAGCTTAGCGACACGTGCAGGCGCCCACCACACTTTGTGACCATCCTTACTCAATAACCAATAACATTCCGACCCGTAATAAAAGTGATATTACCACTGGAAGCAATTTCCAGTTAATAGTACCAGGGGACGATGGCGTCTATCGTGAGGAAGGTGGAACACACGACCACCAACCACCTCACCACTTGAACTGTGCACTCACTCACCACCCCACTCTTGTGAAGGCAAGACACACACATCACACACACAGGCAGGAAGGAAGTATTGTTTTCCATTGTCGTGGTGGTGTCAGTGTAGAGGAACCTTACCTTACCACACGAACAGAGGCAGCAAGAACAAGCTCAGGAGAGCGGGCCGAGCACTAGATGTGTACTATATAGTGTTGTAGCTCGTGCTAAAAGTCTGTTTCTCTTCGTTTGTGTTGGTGAAGAAAAATATGTTCTGTGACGGCTTATCCCAAGAGCTTTCTGATACTTTAGTGTGTTGGCAAGACGCAGGAACCGAGGCTATGTCTGCTAAGTGTGTGTGTCCCTTGTAGGGCACCTCAGGCTGATGGCTGTCTTGTGTGTGTGTGTGTGTGTGTGTGTGTGTGTGTGTGTGTGTGCGTGTGCGTGCGTGTGCGTGTGCGTGTGTGTGCGCGTGTGCGTGCGTGTGCGTGCGTGTGCGTGTGTGTTGTTTCGTCGGTCTGTTTGTCTGTCTCTGCTGTGCTGCAGTCATGTATTTCGTAAACAGAATTTCACATTAATGCAATAATAAGATAACAATGAATTCAAGTTTATTTATTTTTTCCTCGCTGGGAATGCACTCGAGAGGAAAACACGTGGTGTGGGGCGGCACTAAGGCTTAAGTTGATAACAATTATACATTACTAAAAGGAGAAGCGGTTACAACACAACACTTCCAAGGCAGAGAACACCCGAACTATCCCTTAAAGGTTAGCTGCATTGCACCATCACTAGAATGTGGAATAAACTAAATTTTTTAATTAGACCACATCATGTAATGGTCATGAATCTAAAGCCGTGCAATGTTGTGGCCATGAATTGGAACCTTGTGTACGCTGACTGACTTCAAAACACCTTCCTTTGTAATCATGTACACACACACACACACGCACACAACACACTAAACACAAGGACGTGGGCGTACACAAACAACAGAAAGAAAAAAAAGTTAATACGAACGAGAAAATATGTATAAATAAACACACACACACACACACACACACACACACACACACACACACACACACACACACACACACACACACACACACACACACAGTCTCCTCACACTGGATCCTCACATTAGTCTCCAGCAGAACAGTGGAACAGTAGCGTCGAGTGTACCATTAGTCAGCCTGGGGCCCTGTGGCGAGTGTTTAGTGGGAGGTGCAGTGTGTGTGCCGAGGCCGCCTCAGGGATGGGCGGGGCGGGAGGCGGGGACGGTGATGAGGGGGCGGTGATGAGGGGGCGGTAATGCGGAGTGGTGTTGGTGTGGGACAGAGACGTGTGTGAGGGTTGACATGGTGAAGCAGGAAGAGTAATGGATTGAGGCAGCGTGTAGGGACGATGGAGGAAGTACAGGGAGAGGAAGGTGTCACGGCTTCATTTATATATATTTAGAGAGAGAGAGAGAGAGAGAGAGAGAGAGAGAGAGAGAGAGAGAGAGAGAGAGAGAGAGAGAGAGAGAGAGAGAGAGAGAGAGAGAGAGAGAGAGAGAGAGAGTATAAACACAGGATCTAGCATTATTTGTCATTTATGTGTGTGTGTGTGTGTGTGTGTGTGTGTGTGTGTGTGTGTGTGTGTGTGTGTGTGTGTGTGTGTGTGTGTGTGTGAGTTGCGAGACGTGTGCTGTCTTGGGTGGCAGCAGGAGTAAAGATTTCAAATTGGAGTAGGAGGAGGAGGAGGAGACGGCAGAAGAAGATGAGGAAGAGGAAGAGGATTGGAGGTGTTATGTTGAGAAAGGCTGATGGAGGGGAATGGTAGTAGTGGAGGAGGAGGAGGAGCAGGAGGAGCAGGAGGAGGAGTGGTGATGGTCCTCCTTATAGATGGTTCTCGGCCTCACTGACACTCCAGCATTACTCCGTCACTCACTTGGATCCTCCTCCTCCTCCTCCTCCTCCTCCTCCTCCTCCTCCTCCTATTCCTCTTTGCCATCTTACTCTTCGTTTTGTTCCTGCACATTCACCATCTTTATTCTCTCAATTTTTTACATTCCTCCTTTTTTTTTCTTCCATTAATGATCTTGAAACTGAAAATAACAACCACAGGAGGAGTAGATTGTAGTGTGGAGGAAGGAGTTGATGATGCCTTGTACGGAGTGAACTTTTCGTATGTTGTGGTGAGTGTGATGACATTTTGGCGTTTTTTTAAAATCTGCATTTCTCTTACGGTTTTAATTTTATAAATTTTCTCTGTCGTGTGGATGGATGGTGATGACATTTTGGCAGTTTTTCTTTCAATGTTTTTCTACGTTTTTTTTTATTATTTATCGCCTTATTTATTTATTTATTCATTCATTTATGTACGTGATTGAAATGCAATAATCCGTCGGTGATTTGATAGGACACAGTATAAGAAGCAAATACGACGTAGAGTGGTGATTGTTACGTGACAAGACATCGTGTGAATTCACTACTAAAAAATTAATGACAAAAAAATCCCCGATGAATACTTAAGTGACGAAAGATTGAAACACAACTGAAACATTTAGGTACAGCAACACGCACGCATACATGTAGTAGTAATAGTAGTAGTAATAGTAGTAGTAGTAGTAGTAGTAGTAGTAGTAGTAGTAGTAGTAGTAGTAGTAGCAGCAGCAGCCGCAAGAAGGTGATATAAAAAGCCACACGGAATAATAAAACATAATGAAAATAAAAAACAAAGCGTCGATGATGAAAGAAAACATAATTTATAACATCTGTGAGTACTCAAAAAGCCGACATTTTCAGCAGTAAAACCTAATTAACGACACATTAAATCAACATGAGTTATGCTTTTTCATAATGATTTTCTATATTCTTTTCATTAACATTTTTCGTTGTCTGTCTTGTCTTTCCATCGATCCACTCACCCATCTATTGTGGTCTCAAAACTCAGTGACATTACCTGCTTTTTTCTAGGTGGACTCACGAATCAATGCTTTCTTACGTGACCATCTGTATAGTTTTCTAAGAGGCTGTAAGGGTTAGTAGGGGGCTGGGTGTGGTCAGGACAGGTGTGTTAGCATGCAGGATGAAAAAGAAGGGGAGAGAGAGAGGGGAAAAAAATTAACTTGTTCTGAGGAGAGAAGAGTAGGAGAGGGATAGGAGGAAAAGAATAAGGTAGAGGAATGACTGGGTGACGAAAGCGATGTTGTAACTTATAACAACAACAAGAACATTAACATAGTCACAAGAACAGCCATTCGTCGCCGCCACTGGTCAAGTGTCAAGTTTTGTGCGACACGTGATACAATTAGCTGACAAAACCCACGGCGTGTCACCTTTTCCATTTGTTAATGACCATTTTCTTTATTCACAATATTATTCAGTAGTAGTACAAGGACGATGAATGAGTGGATGAGAAGTGAAGGGAGTGTGGTAATGATGCTCACGTAAACACACACACACACACACACACACACACACACACACACACACACACACACACACACACACACACACACACACACACACACACACACACACAGTGGAGGGTTCTTTTCTTCCCCAGTTATTTCACTTCACAGCTGTTTTTCCTTCTTTCCTCTTTGCCATACACTTAGGGAAGGGGAGGAAGGAGGGAAGGGACAGTGTGTTACAGGCGAGTCCTTGACCTTGGTAACGTGTCCATGCAGTGTTACACCTCCACTGGTTACCTGCCTTGCTTACCTGCCTTGCTTACCTGCCTTGGTTACCTGTCTTGGTTACCTGCCTTGGTTACCTGCCTTGGTTACCGTCGCCTTGTAATGGACAGTCACTACCTTCAGATTTCTGCAACTTTTTTGGCTTTTTATTTGTTATTTTTTCGCACGCCATGTATCATATCCCCTTGAAGTTTTGACTGTTTTTTGCCGTAATCAATCTTAGAGATCATGCTATTATTTCTTTTCTTTCTACAAGGTGGGCGTGGTGAGGGGCGGGGTTGGGGGGCAGGTGAAGGTGGAGGTAGAGGATGGTGTGTGTAGATCGGGTGTGTTTCATGCCAACACTTTTCTTGCTGCTTTTTCAACTCTCTCTTTTTTTTTTCTTCATTGCTGTGAAATGCGCATGTTTGTCTGGCGTCACTGCAACTCTTGATGAGGTGAACTGCCAAATTTGATTACGTGAAAGTGCAGCTAAATTAAACCTGTATTCCTGTCCAGCATCACGGTGATGAGAAAACGGGATGGGCGAGGCAGGGTGTGTGTGTGTGTGTGTGTGTGTGTGTGTGTGTGTGTGTGTGCGTGTGCGTGTGCGTGTGCGTGTGTGTGTGTTTTATCGTTCCCACTTGGGTAGTCGTCGCCAGTGGGGTGCTTTGGGGGGAGGGGAGATGGTCAGGCAGGCAGGGTAAGAGGTAAGAGGTGCAGGGGTGACTCATCCATTTGATTACATAGCCACCCACTACTAGGTTTGTGTCCTTGTTTACGTTAGGTTTGCAAAGTCCTGTAGTTTTTTTTTTGTCTCCGCTTACAACAATCTTGCAACACTAATACTCATGCAATCAGGAGGTGACGTAGTTTGCATCTGTTTAGTTAGCATTAAAGGGTCGAACAGTTGGCATATTTCCACACACAGCGATATTTTGTTTGTCGTGCGATAGTAAAATGTTGTTAAGTGTGATCCTTGCCTCGCGCAGCAACACGGGCACACACACACACACACACACACACACACACACACACACACACACACACACACACACACACACACACACACACACACACACACACACACACACACAAGCACACACAAAAAGACTATCCAATAATGTTGGGAGCTCATTAGGACGCTAATCCTCTGATTGGGCCAGACACAGATGGCTCCGGGTGACTGGTGCATTATTAGTTCGGCAGCACAACAGGCGGTCTGAGGCGCAGGTGGATGCAAGCGTGTGTGCCAAGGACTGTGAGTGTGACTGAAGCAGTGAGACAGTGATTTCAGCCTCGCTTCAAGTGTGAAGCTGTGAACCTACCACTTCGTTATTTTACGAAGGCCATGAAAGCAAATACAAGTTATGTTTATTGTCTTGAACTTAGATATTCCCAAAGGGTGCTGAGGGTAGGGACGCGAGGCTTCGTCCCGCGTTGGGCAGCGACTCACACCCTCGTTAAGGTGTGATGACCAGGTTTTGTCATGCCAGTTCTGGGGCAAAACAGTGTAGTGATGCCTTCGTTCTGGCCGCAGTTTTTGTCAGTTAGATATTAAAGTTGTAAACTAACATTACTGTTGTTTTGCAAGCTGCTGTGTTTGTCTTGGTGCTCAAAATGTCCGACAGCAAATTGACAGTATTTATATAATAAACAAGTGTTTACCTTAAAGGCAATAATTAGTTTGAGACTTTTATTTATGATTGTCAATTGTTCACCACTGGCGTGCGAGTCACCGCAGCACCTCTACCTTGCCGGGATTATTATGTACGTACTACTTCTATTACTTTAATTTGATACCATAAAGTTTCCTTGTCAGAAGCTTGGTACGTCGTGCGAGTTTTAAGTAACACGAGGAAGACGCAGCCACTCAAGCTGCACCGAGTAAAGACGATAATTACTACCTAGTGAAAACATATATATATATATATATATATATATATATATATATATATATATATATATATATATATATATATGTATGTATGTATGTATGTGATATTAGAATACAGTAGTATAATGCATACTATATTGTTGTCTTTTGGAGTGGTGTGTGGTGGAGGCCGGCCGCCCTGTGGAGGCAAGGCGAGCGACGCTCCGATAAAGGAAAGTTAGTGGAGCGTGGAGGCAGTGCGCTGGTCCGCCACCCACCTCATCTCAGTAAATAAAGAGTAATTTCACGAGAAGACAAATATTGAAGGGCTATTTGCATCTTTAGAGATACCTATGAGCATAATTTCATTTTTATGTGACACGTCCTATTACGGCGTGTCCATTCTCGCTGCGGGCAGAGTAAACATGAGCTGGGATCAGACTCCTTTCACCCCGCCCACTCCCCGCCCATTCCTCACCCACTCCCCGCCCACCACTAGTACGGGAGAGTTCGTTTTCGGGAACAAACCATCTGTAACGAGGAAAGAGGAGGTGCCATCACGCCCTCTAGTGCACGCTGGTGTGTGTAATGTGTGAGTGTTTGATGCTCGTGTAGAGGGAAAGGAAAAGTTTTGTTATATTACCATGTGGCCTTCCTGGTGGTGGGTGTGAGTCGGGGGAACACAAGTGTATACATCGATAAAGCAAGAGGCAGACAGCGG
>JAPQNM010000045.1:12035393-12047893 GCA_029783475.1 Metacarcinus magister
AGAAATTTAATTCTCATCTCGAAACAAGGAGTAAACACTTTGCTTAACGCATTCTGGGTCCTTAGGGCATAAAATACACATGTAAGTGTAAACAACGGGATGTCATTAAAAGTTCGAATGAGTCTGGCAAGGTCTTCCCTGATGAGAATGGCGCAAGGTTTCCAGCACCGCTCTAGTAAATGTGGCTTTGGCCGGGCTCACACTCACTCTGTTTGTTAGTAATTTAGTGACCTGGAGGGCGTGTGAATTAGCGTGGCAGTTGAGGATCGACAGTACTCATGAAAGGACACAGACTCATCAAGGTACATCAAACAGCACAGTGGTGTGGCTGTGGTGGAGAAACGAGTGTGCTTAGTCCACTATACCGGCTGCCTTACCCTGCATGGTTCACGGATTCGTAGTTTAGAGCACCAGCAATGCCATTCTGATAGCCGGACTTCCTCTTTAAATGTGGCCGCGAATCGTCGCTTATTTATCCCTGCACATTATTCACGATACGTTGCGAGAGGGTAGAGTAGCTCGGTAAGTGTTGGGAATGCTATCAGACTTAACCTGAGCTTCTGTATGTCATTCTAGATATTAAGATTGAACTTCCCTCTCACTGCTTTGACAGGAGGACGTGAAGTAGGTAATTAATTAAAGGTGATCATCGTCATCGTTACCAACTCAACAACAGGGATAGGAATAATTAAAACAATACCTTACCATTCTGATATAGTTATAATGATAATGATAGATAATTGACTTGGACGATAGATAAAGTATTGTTACCTGCAGCCTGCCAGGTGGACAACTAACTATCTCTATCATAAACATAATCGCATCAACAACGGCTGTGTACTATTGCTGCTGAAACGGTAATCACATCATAACTTATCACACCCTCGCACCGGCATCACCTATCACGAGTCTCACACCCGAGCTGACTCCATACATCAACGTCCTGCCGGAGTAGCACACGTGGAGGTATCTCGAGGCTCTTATTGCAATACACAACTGTTGGCGACTGAAAACCGTGATGATGAAAGCGCTGATGGTGATGACTTTGTGTATTATTACTGTTATTGATGTTATTATTTTTGTTATTAATGTATAGTAGTATAACGTTGTTTTATCGAGCACATTGATAGCAGCTTATCATACCTGTGTTGCAGTACAGGTGTGTGTCATCTAGGTACACTTTCTGTTCTTATTGTGTTGTGTTTGTGAAGGTGATGCAGAACAGGTGTGTGTAAAGGGCCGTCATTACACTCTCCTTCACTCACCTTCCATCTCTTTCAATAGAATGTTTTGTGTTATTGTGTGTATCTCACCGCCTCTAGGGATTAAAAGGTCACGATACATAATTCATGAATGTATAATTTTTTTTAAAGTCTCCATCATGTCTTCTTTCTCTACACGTCTCCACTTGGACGGACTATTCCCTTGAATTCCTCTACTTCAACCCTTTATATCCACTCCACCTCCACTCCTCCACCCACCCACCCCCACCGGCCCTCCACTTCAGCCCTCCACTTTGCCTCCACGCCGCGCCCTTCGACCCCTCCCGCACCACGCAAATCATCCTTAAATAATCCGTGTCAAATATTTTAGGCATTAATCATCAACACTAAAATGTATATGTATTGCAGTGTCTCGTCCGAGTAAAGTTTTAATTATATTTCCCAAATCGCTTTAGACACAGCCGTCCTAACGCTGCAAATGGAAGCTTATATCATCATTATGCATTCGACGTTACTTAATAATTTCATATATTGGAGCCACTTTTTAGATGAAAACGATTACATGAGGATATTGCACTTGTTACGGCGAATGAGCGGAAAATTAGGATGTGTTGCCCTCAAAATATATAAATGTGTGTGTGTGTGTGTGTGTGTGTGTGTGTGTGTGTGTGTGTGTGTGTGTGTGCGTGTGCGTGTGCGTGTGCGTGTGCGTGCATGTCCTACCTTGCCCCCACCGCTGCAACCCCCACCTCGCCCCGCCCACTCCTGCAGGACACGCGGTGGCTGCTGAGCTGAGCGTGGTGTAGTGTGGCGTTCATCCTTACATTCCTGAATCACACGTTGCATCCAAGTGTGACTAGGTATGTACATGGCGCAGTGAGTCTGGCCACGCGAGGCACGGACGGCACTGGTGTACACTGGCAGGCGATGTACAGCACAACACCTGCTGACGGGGAACGGCTTTATAACCTCCTACCTAATGGATTGTAGTATAATAGAGGAACACGTCAAACCCCAGCTAGCGTTCATGTTTAAAAGGGATAACTTGTTTGAAAGGTAATTATATTTTTTTGTGTTATGCTGTACTAGTACCACACTAGTCATTGCCACTGTGTGAAGGAGTAAATGAATAAAATGAATAAAGAAACTGAGCCATTATCTAACACACGACACAACTCTAGCAAGAAAGAACGTTACATTAGGGTGAATGTTGTAAACTTTGATTGTAATCCTGAATATTTCACACCAGTAATCGAAGCCAATGAAGCTTCAGTAAACAAATGATTCTGAACGTGGAATGATTACTCAATGTCGCGCCACCGACAAACATATTTATTTGTTTATATATTAATTAATTTATTTAACCTTAACAAGATGAGGCGATACAAAAATGGATGTACATAGGAATGAAAAAAAATTATATGCTCCTTGTGTGACTGTCTTCTCAGGTGTGTATTATGCATGGGTGGGGGGAGAGCTGTGTATGTAAGGGGGCGGTGGGGGTGCGTGTGTGTGTTGCTGTATTCTTTAGTTATATTTTCATCTTCTAAGGAATGTATAGTCGCTTTGGGAATCAGTCCAAACAAACATTCTGTCATAATGATGTTTCTACAAGTCTTTAAAACATTTTTCCAACTGGAATTTGTAATTAAAATGAACGAACCAGAAATTAATCATATTAATTAAACTCGGAAAAGCTGCAGCCATCCACATCTTCCTTTATGTAAAAAGAAAGAAAAGAAAGAAAAGAAAAAGAGGGAAGGCAAACGTCATATATCACGTGATCAATGTTGTGTAGGAGAGAGAGAGAGAGAGAGAGAGAGAGAGAGAGAGAGAGAGAGAGAGAGAGCGAGAGAGCGAGCGAGAGAGCGAGAGAGCGAGAGAGAGAGCCAGAGCGAGAGAGAGAGAAGGGTTGAGTCAAATGCCACAAACGAGAAGCAGAGGAAGAGAATCCATGATGATGAAAATATAAAAACGGGCTGAGGAGCGGACAAAGAGGGTGGTGGAGGGGGAGGAAAGCGCGGACTAGGAACAAGCGGTCATCAGGCGGACACAGGGCGAGGTGGGGGCGGCGGCGGCAGGCAGGGAGAGGGAAGAAAACACATTGATTATCCTGACAGAAGACACTCGCTAGAAATGCAAAGTGAAGAGTTGAAATAAGAGGTGACACAATGGACAGAGAGAGAGAGGGAGAGGGAGAGGGAGGTGGATGAAGGAAATCAGATAGACAAATAGACAGGAAAAATGACAGGTAAGATGAAGTCCTGTTTTCTTACAATGCAATCACCTGCCTTAGTGAATTACTCCTTTAGACAGATCATTATTTACTTGCATGAGAGAATAATAGATCTGTAAAAAGTCTCCCCGCGGCTTAATATTCAGCGTCATGAGGTTGTGTTTTGTTTTGATTAAGTAATTGTTTAGAAGTTATTGTGCATATGATGAAAATGTCAGTTTTATTAATATTTCTTGACCTTTTGTGATTTTTTTTATTCTATTATTATTATTTTTTTTTTTTTACCTTGCAGCTCTATTGTGATCCATTTGTTTTTTTAGTTGCTGTGGGAGATAACACATTTTTTTATTTTTTATTTTTTATATCTTTGTTTATCCCTTTGTTTATTTATACTTTGTTAAATAAACGTGATAGAAAAACAAATATATATATAATTCTGCAACGGTCTTATAATAACAAACTCCATTCTATTTCCTTACATCAAAAAAACAGAAGAATAAGAATAAGAAGACAACTTGTTTGGTGTCTGTATCTGAAGTGTATAACAAAAAATAATGCATTACACCTCCTCCTCCTCCTCCTCCTCCTCCTCCTCCTCCTCCTCCTCCTTCAGTAGTAGTTAGTTAGTTGAGGGTAAGAAAGTCACCATCACACACACACACACACACACACACGCTCACAATACACTCACTGTTCCTTGGCTTCCCGGGTCTCCTATGGGATACACTCGTATTCTCCAATTAAAAAGAACCAAACCTCGCAAAAAAAACACCAAAAAAGTTTTAAATGTGTATCAGAAGTTTGCGCTGCCCCCTACCACCCCTCATCCCTCCCCCCTTCCCCCCCTTTGCCAGTTCACATAGCAGGTTGGGGGCCAGTGGGAGGTTCCTGATCAGCAAGTGACACCAACTTGAAACGAACGAGAGAACTTTGGTGAAGAAGAAAGACGGAAAACAAGGTGATTAGTAGAGCAAGTAGAAGCTCTTGTTTGGTCGTCATGGCAACGCTGATTAAGAGGTAGTGACCGCGCTCCTGAGGGTCATAGAGGGGAGGGAGAGGGGGGGGGGAGGTGTAGGTGTGAAGGTGGCAGTGTCTCAGGATGCGGCAAACAGCTTCCCCTCACCTCGCCCCCCCTCCCACACCACACCCAGCCTTGTCATCCATTTAATGATCCCTTCCTTCCTCCCTCCCTCCCTCCCTCCCTCCCTCCCTCCCTCCCTCCCTCCCTCCCTGCCCACCCCTTCATTCCAATTTCCTTCTCCTCCCCTCCCCTCTCCCTCTTCATGTCCCTATATTAAAAAAAAAACATTACACACACACACACACACACACACACACACACACACACACACACACACACACACACACACACACACACACGCACGCACACACACACACACACGCACACACACACACACACACACGCACACACGCACACACACACACACACACACACTACTGAATCCTTTGTAAAGTGTTTGAAAGAAGTAATGGACATCTTGCCATGAACGCCTTTGCTGACGATGACGATGATGAGTAGGAGGAGGAGGAGGAGTAGGAGGAGGAGGAGGAGGAGGAGGAGGAGTAGGAGGAGGAGTAGGAGGAGGAGTACAATGACAGCGATGACTATTCTGTTTCTACTCAGTGTAACACCCATGACACAGATTAAACTTTGCGTTACTCAAGTCAATAACGAACAAAAAAAGAGTCAGTGCATTGATTGATGGAGTACTACAGGGAATCACCATCAGCTTCCTTTACACTTCCCGTAACGTAAGGTAAGGGCGGCGACGTGTAAGTAAGCACCAGATAACCTCACTAACTAAAACTTTCAGGTGTTAGTAGGTGACTCGGTCTTCCTGTGTTGTCAAGTATCACCGCTGATGGACACATTCATTTCCATCTACAATATAAGTTCGTTGAGGATAGAAGACAAAAAAAGACAGAATATACATAGTCCGAGATACACAAAAGAGAATCACCTTGATGTATGAGGCGTGATCTTCCGTCGTCTTCCTGTCCCGTGGAAGTGTGTTGATGCGCCTTGCTCTGTGGTGATGCGAGGTACACAATGAGTCGCTATGCTCGTGTGTGTCTCTTAACGTCACTGCCTGCCCATTCCCCAGACTTGAGTGCAGTGGTGTGAGATGAAACTGTTTAGTGATGCGTTTGAAGCACAGTCGCCAGTTTGTGTGTCGATTATATAAGCGGAGGATGCAGTTTAGGAGACTCGCTTATTATTAATTTAGTTACTCCACTTACTACAAACTTAAAAAAAAAAAATAAAATAAAGGCTCTGCTTGACTATGTAGTTTATGGTAATCGTCTGTTGTTGTTAAGACGTGTCAATGTATTGTTATTTATACACTGTTCATCACGAGTTTTTAATAATCGTTTATGTTGTGTATTAACGAGTCTGATTTGAGGTTCTGAAGCAGCACCGAGATGAACGTTCTCACAAGCACAAGGTTTAGGCTTCATCTCTGTCTGTCTGTCTAGGTTGGAACATGATGCAGATTTTGGGTAAAAATGACTTGGATATGTGTTAGTGTTGCGTTGAGTTGCGTTGGTGACATGTTGGCGGCGTGCAGCGTGGACGGGGCGGGACGGGACCGGACGGGGTGCGGCGGTGTGCGTGTTGTTGTCATGTGATGCGATAATGTTGTTTTGCAGGGATGGTGGACACGATGATTGCATAAACTGAATGAATGACGAAACTAAACTGTCGGCTCAAAACTAAATATAGGATGAAAACATACATGTATTATTTCGTTATTATTTGATGCCATGATGAAGCCCGGGGTGTATATAACACATCTGTAATGGATGGAAAAGAGGAAGTTACTCATACATTGATTACCAGCTTCTTGTTCTTCCCACATTTCATTCGATGACGAGTTTGTTTAGAGGTGTGTCCTGAGGGTGGGGGTTGGGGGGGGGAGGGTGTCTGCCGGGCGTTGTGTGTGTGAGGCTGATGATGATCGAAAGGTACAGAAGGCGGCTGAGGAAGGGAGGTGCCGAGGGAGGCTGCGGAGGGGAAGAAAAGCCTCACCACCCACACTAACTCTGCAGGGACGCTCCGGTCCGCACTACCACTCTGACTAATGCCACAAGTTTTACATTGAGATTTTCAGGTCGCTGTGCCCTCCACGCCGCTGTTTTATGAGGTTGTTACTTACCGGAGGGAGGGAAGCGTGCTGCTGGCGGCTACATGGGCGCCTGTGCCTGTCAGGGGAAGGGACGAGGGGAGCAGGGCACCATTTTATTGGAGTGTTCAGGCATGTCTGTGCCCTCGAGGCGTTACCCTCTACTATATAACACAGCTGTTTTACATAGATAAAGAATTAATGAGTATCAGGTGGAGGCCAGGTGAGTGTGGTCCCTAGCAGGTAGACATACAGGCCAGGTACCCTTGGTCATCACTAATCGGCTTGATCTCCGGCACCGCCTCACACGCGGAGATTTACTCAACTCCTCAAATAATACTGATGCAGCATCCGCGGTGACTCCTTCGTCAGCTCGGCCTCGTCAAACAGTGTGTGCCGCCGCCCCTGAGCACGTTCAACACAGCGGCGCGGCTCGGGCTCGCGTTATCGTGCGGCCAAAGGATTAATGGTTTAGGGAAACTTGCTGCTGCTGCCGATGTGTTGTGTTAACAGTTGAATCGTTAAAACACAACCTGTGAAATACTTGTGATGAGTGTTTCTTACTAACTTTATTGCTCAGTGAAGTAAAGTGTTTGTGTACCAGCTCTGTAAGACATGAAGGATGTATGATTATGCAAACATTGCCACACATTGTCACCATCTCCCTGTGGACCTCTCTAAAGGTGGATTGCAGTGATCCATTATTTCATACAAGGATATGCTAGGTGGAATATTGCGTGTTTGTAATGCACTGCAATGGATCATTCAATATATTGATTATATTTTTAAAAATCTTGCTTACATTTATTTACAGATTCATTAATTGTTCATGACAATATCCTAGAAATAATGAGTGTAAGGTGAACAGCATACACGTTGGTGTTGATCGGCCGTGTGGCAGTGATAAGGTTAGGTTACCGGCGCGTGGGTGGCGATGGCGGCTGCAGGTGAAGGGAGGGAGTGTTGTGAGCACACTTTGATGTCTGTTTATAGTGGTGCGTCTTTTTTCCTGCAGGTTGCGTGGATTGCCTTTGACAAGTCAGCCATCCTGACGGTGCAGGAACACGTGATCACCCGTAATCCGCGGGTCAACGTCACCTACGATGGTCACCGCACCTGGACGCTGCACCTGTCCCGCGTCAACGCCTCGGACGCCGGCACCTACATGTGTCAGGTGAACACCATCGTGGCCAAGAGTCAGTTTGGAATCCTCAACGTGGTGGGTGAGTACCTGACCTTACCATACCCTTACCTGACCTTAACACTGTCAGGGAATGTAAGTGTAAACAAGTATTCTCATGTATGTTTCCTGGTGACTTATTTACACGCTTTACAAGTCTTCGTACGTAGAGAAGCGGCTTTTTTTTTGTCATTACTGGACGGCAGTATCTTTATATATATATATATATATATATATATATATATATATATATATATATATATATATATATATATATATATATATATATAGAGAGAGAGAGAGAGAGAGAGAGATACATAATCTTACACCAGAGAACACTGAGATCTGTGTTGTCGGCTTCATGTATATTTCTTCCTCCATCGAAGCAGAACACATCTTACATTGACGTGGTGCAGCAGAACGGCCGGAAAACTGACAAAGTATTTTCCTTTTTCATACGGGGACCCAAAACCGCGGGGGAAAGGGAGCCGTTTGATCATGGATTATGCATAAGACGTCGTCAGTCTCTCTATCGGTGAAGTTTTCCTGAGCACGAATAGTTAACAAGGTGAGGTGGAGGGAGGGACGGAAGGAGGGAGGGAGGGAGGGAAGTGGGGTTCGTAGTTTACTGTGTTAATTGGTTTTCAGAAAGCAAGGCACGACTCGGAAACACTCGGGACGCAACACACTGGGTAGTTCATCAATCAGACACCAACCACTAGCCAGCCCCGCACCGCACTGCACCTCCTCAACCATAAAACAACACCAACAACCTACGACCCACATTCACACCTCATAACACTCTATTTCCTAGACTTATCAATGCATTCAGAGAGTCATTACGTAAGGGTTTGAGGTCATGTTATCACCGAGCTGTTTTTTTTATCATGAGTTAAGTTACTTTTATTCCTTGGACGCGACACCACAACGTTGAGAGACACACTAGGACATGAGTTTGATATGAGGCGAGCGAGCGACTTTGTGTATGTTGTTCACACGTGGACAGGCAGCTCCGTCATCGTCAGGCTCACCTATAACAGACGACAAACTTGAGCCACACACTCCGCCGGGAGGCTCCTAGGCAGAGGTGCACTCAATTGTGACCCCGGGCTGGGGGCTTGTGAAACTTTGTGCATACGTTTAGCAAGCAGTGTGAGGTGCCGCCAGGTTAGCCGCGGCCCGTACGGCTTGCCTCTCCGGTGACAATTGAGGCGGAGGCAACGTCCTTGTACTCAAGTGACTGGAGGGAAACAGCACGCCGATGGAAGTTTTATTTTGTATTCAAGTAAACACATTGACGCCGCCACCAATGAAGGAAGCTTGTCTGCATGCAAAGGATGTGTGGATGTGTGTGTGTGTGGGGGGGGGGGGGTAGGATGGGGGGTGTGTGTGCACGGCAGCGCTCGTCTCGTTCATGAAAACAATCAACGCGTGTTCCCTGCGGCGTTCATTCAGCTGCCGTGACACGCTGAGCCGCCTTCAAAAAGCAACCAAACAAATACTTTGGTGATGCATTAAGTGCTTGGAGGATCACGGTACTACATGCTCGTCAACATTTTTTCCCGCGTAAATGTGTGTTAAAGGGGCACGAGTACAGTAAGAGTCATCCTTGTCTTGCACCAATCATTTTGTATTTAGGAACACACACACACACACACACACACACACACACACACACACACACACACACACACACACACACACACACACACACACACACACACACACACACACACAAACACGCGTAACATCTGGTGTCAGGCGATGAGGTAAATAAAGGAGGCAACCATCGAGTGGGTGCCGTGTGACCAAACTTTGGGCATTAACGTGGCCTTGGCCCGGCGAGCAGCGGCCCCGTAAAGACCAGGTACGGGCGGCGGGGTGGGAGGGGGGGAGGAGAGAGTGAGTGTGTATGTTTGTGTGAGGATAGGGGAGTGAAGGTGAGGGAGAGTTGGGAGTAGTGTGTAGCAGCAGCAGCAGCAGGGGTAGGAGTAGGAGGGGCCAGCTATGTGGAGTGGAGGGGAGTGGAGTAAGGGCAGGACAGTGATCTAGAAGTGTGAGCTGACAAGCCGAGAATGTGTATACAGAGACGAGATGAAGAGTGAAGCGTATTGTGTTAAGAAAAGAAGGCAGGAATATAAATCAAGGATATGTAACGTTTCATTGATGTTTCGTTACCAATTATCTTGAAGGAAAAAACAAATGAATAAAAAACTAATAAGGACGCAGCTGTCTGCCACTTAAGTCTTATTTTGAAAGTGAAGTGTCGATCAGAGAAACAAAATATGACCATCACAACAATAACAACTCTCCATCTTCGTTAAATAATGATAGTAATAATAATGGTGATGATGACAATAATAGATGAATAAATAACGGTTTAAGAAATACTAGAATGTGTAGCTATTCATCTCCCTCCCTCGCTGCTCACTGTGAAATACGTTTTTATGAAAGACGAAGGAGTGAAAAATGTGAAAGGTGAAAAGAAAAGCTGAAACAAGAGTGAGACTAACGAAGGCTGCAAGAATGAGGTAAGAGACGAAATGTAATAGAATGAAAATATAATAGAAGCGGTTGGAGGAAAATTAAGTCATTTGCATGTAACGCCGAGAGAGAGAGAGAGAGAGAGAGAGAGAGAGAGAGAGAGAGAGAGAGAGAGAGAGAGAGAGAGAGAGAGAGAGAGAGAGAGAGAGAGAGAGAGAGAGAGAACAAAAAAAAAAAGAGAAAAGAAAAAATTACAATGTCTAATAGGAAAGAGCGAGACAATATGGTTGTGGATGGAAGGAAAATTGGAAGGGAGGGGGGGCGGGGGGTGGGGTGGGGGCGTCTGGGGGGCGAAGGTCGGTGGTTAAGAAAAACTTGAGTATTCACGTGTGCTCACCATCAAGGGGGCGCCGTGCCTGAATCAACCGTGACCTGAATCACTGATGTTTTCTTCCGCAGTTTGGTGAGAGGTGAGGGAGGGAGGGAGGAGGGGAGAGGAGAGAGGAGAGAGAAGCAGGTCGTTGTAAGGCGGAATAATGTTAAATGGAGCAGAATGTTTTGTGGTTTGAAGTGTTCTGGTGTCAGGATGAAGCTGGTGCAGAGGGACAATAGCGGAGTACACCCTTTCACATGGGGGCGAGGGTGACGTGGGGAGGGAAGGGAGGGAGAGGACAAGGAAGGTGGGAGAGGAACAGTAAGAAGCGTACTTACTGGCTGGTTGAGAAAGAAAAGAAAAAGAGACTTGGAAAGAAACAGCGAGCAATGAAATTAAATCGAAAAGGGAAATATTTGAGTTGAATAAAATAAAGCAGCGACACACACACACACACACACACACACACACACACACACACACACACACACACACACACACACACACACACACACACACACACACACACACACACACACATACTGTACGTTGACATTGGGTGGAGGGAAATGTAAAAATGAAAAGGTTATGGTAAAGTTTGAAACAAAAGCACATCCCTGTATTATTCACAGTATCCTTGCTCACTTTTCAATATATTTCTTACAGTTGTTCACATTTTTATGTTTTCACGTGTACGGCACATGATTCTGTTATATACTTTTTTGTTTATTTCACTGATGGTCGCAACGTATATATGACAAGGACGAGATAAAACTAATAGTCAACCTTTATATACGCTGGAAAATGAATATTATTACACCAGGTACAACACAGGTTAAGTAAAGACATAAATATAAAAGTTCAAGTGTTGAGGCTGAAGCGGGAGTGTGGCGGCGAGCGTTGAGCTGTGAAGGTGAGGGTGCCGAGGCAGCACACGGCCTGCCAAACGGTGTGTGTGGGGAGGAGGAGGAGGAGGAGGAGGAGGAGGGGCTGGGTGGGTGGGTGGGTGGGTGGTGGGGTTCTGGTGGGGACAGTTAAGGGTGTGTCAGGTATACAAGTTAGTACGTTGTGTTGTGTTGTGTTACGCTGCACCTGGACTGTGTGTGATGCTGCCACGCGTTGTCCTGAAGGCGCCGCGTGTGTGTGCCGGTTTGAGGCCTTTTTCCCCGTGGTTTTGTTGGGTGACTGCCAACCGCCACCGAACATGAATTCAGACGTGAATAAATCCAGTTGTGGGTTCCGCCAACTCCCAGGAACTAACAGTCCAGTGTGTGGTGGCCTTGTGCAACACCGTAAATTTCCTTTTGTGACTAGTAATTCTGGAACAACTTCGAGCCTGTTGTCGGTGATGGTATTTTTAAGATGAGCCCATGTGGCAACGCTCCCCCCCCCCTTTGAAGGCACTCCTGTTCAACATGCATTTTTTATGAGGCCAGTGAGGGAGGAACATAAGAAGATGTAGTGGCAGGCGTAGGTTAGGAAGGTAACTAGTTAATGTTTTGCCAACCAGAAGGTAACTAGTTAATGTTTTGCCAACCACTGCAACGGCAATCCCTTACCAAGAGTAGCACTCAGCCTCGTCACCTGCAACACTCCATTTAACGTTGTGTTCTTGTTTTTACTCATATTTTGGCATAAATGTAGAAAAAAAAATTATGCAGTAACAACGTTAAGAGTTTAAGAGACCACAGGGAGAAGGATCAAGGAAGGAAGGAGTGGTGGTGGTGGTGGTGGAAGGAAGTGTGTTAAGGATTGTGGTCTGTGCGAGGGTGTGGCATCAGCATGGGCTGGGGAGGGTGTGTGGGAGAGGTCACGTGTCCCCGGAGAGTAGCGAGGCAGCCAGGTGTGAAGCTTTAAG
>JAPQNM010000045.1:12060393-12070393 GCA_029783475.1 Metacarcinus magister
TGTATACAATAAATAACTTATATTATCGCACATCAAATCATGAATCGTGTGAGTTGTTTGCAAGACGTGGGTGAAACATTTCCTTTTCGTTTCAGTCTCATTACTAGAAAACACATTATAAGTATAGAGAACCACCCACACTCAGCAGCGCCCTTGTGGTATGTGACTGACTAGCGGAGAGCCGTGAGTGGGCGTCGATCAAAGACACTATTATACCTTCTTTTGTTTCTTATAGTACTGGCGCCACAACCTTGCTATATAGAGTTGTGGGTAGCAGGGACAGCTGACATTACTCTCATATTATCTTGCTACAATCACACCCACCCGCCCGTCCGCCTCTACATCGGCTTTTTCATCCCTTCCCCCCCTTCCCGCCTTGCCCCGCCACCCCTCACTCCACCCTCATGGGATTCCTCTCTCTCTCTCTCCCCTTCAGCCTCTGTCCTTCATTCTACACTCCATTTTTCCTCGTCTGAGTCTATCACCCCCATTTCTCACTCCCTGACTCGCCTCATCCATTCATTTCATCGAGGTTTCTTTACTCATTCATGGAAGAGAGAGAGAGAGAGAGAGAGAGAGAGAGAGAGAGAGAGAGAGAGAGAGAGAGAGAGAGAGAGAGAGAGAGAGAGAGAGAGAGAGAGAGAGAGAGAGAGAGAGAGAGAGAGAGAATAGTACGTTACAGTGGTGATGGTGGTGATGGTGATGGTGATGGTGGTGGTGGTAATGATAGTGTAAGAATAGTACGCCTGGTCTGCTGGGAGTCTGTCCTCACTCTGAAGACACACCTTTTACCTAATTAGCGGCGCCACTAACTTCGTCACGCCCCACTAACGCTACGTCGTCCTGCAGTGGCGGGGCCGGAGGGGGGGTGGTGGTGGTCCCGAGGTCACATAAAGACGGGGGAGGGAGGCGGGAGGGGGGAGGGGGGAGGAGTCACATAGGACCACCCCCTTTTTTTTTATTTTTTTTATTTAATGTCATTAGAAATTATAAGTTGCCCAAAAGGTGAATTGTCGTGTGCTACCTATCTTATCTTGTAACAACCTTGTGCAAAATATCTCCCGTCCTTAACTATCTCCCACCAGGTTTTCTTTTTCATTGCATCTTCATATCTTTATTATGTGTGTATGGCATTGTATTAACATAGACATTGAACAGATCAATTACTAGAGTAACGAGTGAAAAGTTGTAAATCAACATTCTAGGTGGACAAGCAATATAATTATGGTTTAACTATTGTAACTATCACCTTTCTTCTACTTCACTCATCACCTTCCTACAGAATTTCCTCGTGTTAAAAAGAGTAATCAGGCAAATTTTATAAGGTCCTGCCCTCCTTGATAAACTGTTCATGTCTACTTAACATGCATTCGTCTTGATGCACGAACAAGACAATAGTTGGTCATTGACTGCAATTGTAAATACAACTATTTATCTTCGTTTCTCATCTCAAAGTTTCTTTTAGGTTATAAAAAGAAACAAAGTCAAATCCTCATTCCTCCCATGTTGATGTGTCACATTTCACTCTTCCATTTCTATCCTAACGCATTTCTACTCAATATCTTTTAGGCAAAGTGAGTCTCCTTCAGTTTGTTATGTGTTTTTTTCTCAACATAAAGCTATATGAATATGTAAATATATGAAAATGGATTAATGTAATCATTATGGATTAATGTAATCGTTCAGTTGATCTCTGACAGTTGGCAGATGTCACGTTGTGAACGAAAATCATCCTAAACTGTGACATCACTTCCTGAATTACTACCGTGACTGTGTTAGCATTGTTCCACTTGACACAGTCCAAAGCAGACGTGTGATGGATGGGTCACGTACGTCGACGTGATTACAAAGTGTAGGGTAACGATGGTATAACATGAAATGTGGATATAGGTACACAGTGGGATCCTGTCATCCACCTTGTACAGTACATAGAATAACGTCGTGATACATCATAATGGATGCGAGTGACACTTTTTCGTATTACGTAAAACCTGTCTTTGATAGACTCAATATTGACACAGAATTTACAATGAACTCGCTAATCATCGTTTGATTGAAGTATTTAGTGCAATGTATTTATTAAAAGTTCACATTGATTATGAAGTAATTCCTATTATAAATGTGTCAATAACGACCTTGGAAACAGCATCACGGGTATCGGCCAGTCCTCGCCTCGCCACGCCACGCCACGAGCTGCAGGACCACCACTCTCCCAGGCACGAGAGGACCGAGGACAACTATTTCTGGTGATGTGCGAGGCAGCTCACACGGCTCCCCTCCACCACCTGCACCTCTGTTCTGCTCCTCGGTCATGGCTCGGGCGAGGACCAGTTTCTTACTGAAGGGAAGCCGCCCACGCCGCCCTTGACGTCTCGCTCAGCCTCTTCTCATTGGACGATACTTCACTAAGGAGCCGTCATAAATTTTACTTACAATGTCTCTAAGTATTAAAAGCAAAAATGTTTGGGCGGACAGAGTTGAGAGAGGTTATAGATATGAAGCAATACATCACCCTCGCGGCACACTCCATCTCAAAACGCCGACACAGCCTCTCTAGGAAAAATGATGTAATTGGGTGTCGTTTAGATAGCGTCGGGCGGGCCAGTTTGTCTGATAGGGCGGCCTGCCCCATTTTGCGGCAGCCTGCACCCCTGCGCCGTGATTCCCCGACACACAGGAACGACGAGTGATGAGGACGTGGGGCGAAGGTTCACTGTGAGGAAGGATGAACTACGGTGTGTGTGTGTGTGTGTGTGTGTGTGTGTGTGTGTGTGTGTGTGTGCGTGTGCGTGTGTGTGTATGTGTATGTGTATGTGTGTGTGTGTGTGTGTGTGTGTGTGTGTATGTGTGTGTGTGTGTGTGTGTGTGTGCTCTCTTTGGTTAGGAAAATGCTTTGATAGTGTAGTGTTTGTTTGATAAGAGTTCTTACAGCTGTGCCAGTCTTCTAAAGCATTACATGCATAAGGAATAAGCAAATTAAGTTTTGATATTATTTAAATTTGTTTTGTTGTTAAAGTTGTTTCGCATGTGAAGGTTCTGACAGCCAGTGTATGTTGCGCGCTTGCCTGCCTATCTACCTACCTGCCTGCCTGCCTGCCTGCCTGCCTGCCTGCCTGCCTGCCTGCCTGCCTGCCTGCCTGCCTGCCTGCCTGCCTGCCTGCCTGCCTGCCTGCCTGCCTGCCTGCCTGCCTGCCTGCCTGCCTGCCTACTCTCACCTCGTACTGACGGAACCTTGCACAACATTCATTAGTTATTTCATTGAAATATTTTGACCAAAAATCCGAAATAAAAATTTTACAATTGCTTAAATTTCACCCATTCCTTGTATTGTTTCTCGAAATGTAAAACTTTTTTTTTTGTATACTGATAATGTGTCACATAACGTGTTGACGACCTGTGTCGGTGCGGTGCACATCCTCACCCTCCCTTGAGGTAGATGAAGTAGATGTAAATAATTCTTTCCTACACCTCGCCGTAATGGAGAAGTAATTAAGACCGACGCCACGACTTATGTGCCGCCAGTCACCCCAAGTTCAGCTCCGTGGCCCCGCTGGTTCCGTCCCGGAAATGAAGTCTTCCTGGGCCTGCAGCCGCCCCGCCAAACTGACCCCAAATTTCTGATAACAGTTTGGTAAGCGTCGGTTGGGTTCCCATTACGAGCAGCCTTAATGGAGTTCTTGCAGCCTGTTATTTTAGCCTGAGCGGCGCGCACCAGACGACGCGGCGGAGCGAGGCGGAAAGCAGAACAAGATTAACGAAGATAATTGATGGTTCATCTATTGAGCTTCAATTCTGATGTTTGTACCGATGTTTGTCGTCTTCATTAGTTAGTGATCTTGAGTGTATGCGTAAGTTGTTGGCACATGTGAGACTGTGTACAGGTGAAACATCCTCGTGACCACAGCCTGGAGTCCTGTGTGTTCACCTGATCAACCTTCATCATTACCTGTGACTGTGGCGAGATGAAAGCTGAACAAACTTGATATTATTTTTTTTTTTCTAGATATATACCTGACAGACTTTGAACTTGACATGTGTTTCAGTGATTATTAGTGAATGTTTCCAAGCCGCACCTTACTTCCGGTTTATACATTTCAAAGCCTTTGCATATTTAAACAGTCCTTCATTATCCTTCCTATATCCTATAAAAGAAAAACACCCTCACCCTCAAGGCTCCACCCGTGTGCGTGCGCGGCGCCTCATGAGCTGGACCGTCGCACCGGCTCCACTTTATGTGTTCCTGCCTCGCCTGCCGAAAGAATGCTCGGAAAAATGTGAGGAATGCCTACCGTTTTACACCCATTCCCAGGCCGCGATGCGAATGTGTGTGCGTGATTGTGTGGCGCGGAGGACGCCTCGGCTCGCCGCGCCGCCCTGAAACATATCAATGATTTCGTCGCTGCCTTGGATCCTAAGAACACTTGGTAACAGTAATGCTTCGGGGGAAATATATATCACCTCCGCCGGTGTAAGGAATCCTGGACAAACGAGCAAATTGAATCACGAGAGAGAGAGAGAGAGAGAGAGAGAGAGAGAGAGAGAGAGAGAGAGAGAGAGAGAGAGAGAGAGAGAGAGAGAGAGAGAGAGAGAGAGAGAGAGATGCGTGATTAAGATGCGCACATTTAGGAAAGAACAAAGAGAGAGACGTAAGAGGTGCGAATTAGAGAAAGGGAGAGAGGCAGAGGTCAGAAGAATGAGAGAGAGAGAGAGAGAGAGAGAGAGAGAGAGAGAGAGAGAGAGAGAGAGAGAGAGAGAGAGAGAGAGAGAGAGAGAGAGAGAGAGAGAGAGAGAGAGTATTAGGGAAAAAAGGGTGTTTGAGGGGCCAGTAGTGGGCCAGTACAAAGGGAGGCTGGACCAGGGAAGATTGGTGGACTGTTTTATGGCAAATAAAAGACGCTGTCCTTCTTATATGTGATCGAATCGATGTTTATAGGAGAGAGAGAGAGAGAGAGAGAGAGAGAGAGAGAGAGAGAGAGAGAGAGAGAGAGAGAGAGAGAGAGAGAAAAAAAAAAAAGAGAGAAAAACAAAACAAAAAAACTTGTGGAATTTTGACAAAACCTTATCTTTCTATGCCAGAAGTCTACTGTTTGTTATGAAACTGAAAGGTAAAAAAAAAAAAAAAATCACCCTCTGCTTGAGAACACACTGGCCAAGAACGCCTTGGTACTAGTATTTGTTTCGTTGTAATATATAACAGACACGATATGTTTCCCTTCTATAAGTAGGCGTCAAACCCTTGCCACCGCCGCTGGAAGTACGGTCTGACTTTGCCTTACTTAACCTGCGCCGTAATTACCATCCACGTTATTCTAGGTTGGGAATCCGTTTGGTTGCTGGTGGCTGCGGCGGATCTAGTGACCTTGGCTTTGAGTGTTCGCGGAGTGTTGAGTATGTTAGTCTGCCTCGGAAAGTGCATGGGTAGGAAGCCAATGATTGCAGGTTAGGTTGTGTCGCATATCATAAAAGTATTGATGATGATAATAAAAGTTGGGATTTTAAGTTCATCTCCTTTGATTACTGAACGTATGCTAAGCCTCTCCTTCTCCTTGTCCTTATCCCTCTTTCCTAAAAGCCGAAAGAAAAAATTGTTTCTTGGGGTTTTGTTCGTTTCTGTACGGTGACAGTTTTTGTTCTTCCGTTTCAAAGGGAATATTGCTATAGTTGCCATGTTTGTTCTTATACTTCTTCTTCTTGTTCTCCTTGTTCTTGTTCTGAATTGTGTCTGCCCTTTGCTCATTTCTTTAAGGTGATCGCAGGGAGTCGCTTTGGCTCCCCGCCCGTCCACCAGTGTGTTGTAGTGTTACCTTTGCTGGTTCTCTGTGGCATCTGTATTGACGCGGCCAGATGGTACTTTGTGTGTGTATATATATTTTTTTTCAACGTTTCCAAGATGGCTTCATTCTTAGACAACAGTAAGGACACGCCGCCCTCGTCCGGCCATGCAGACGAGGCGGGAGGTGATAGCGCCGGGTCGAGTATGAAGAAGGCACACTGCCACTCGAGCTGCTCCTCTACCTGCTCGAGCTGTTTCAAGAAAACTCGCTCTGGCATGAACTACGGCCCTCGATGTGGGTGTGTCGAACCTGCCAGTCCTGAACCGGAACCGGACAAAGCACTTGCATCCATTTGTAAGGACTTCTTAATGAGAAAGAGGCTCAAATGGCGAAATTGGGTGTTATTGTTGATGGTGGCGCTGGTCGGGTTGACTCTGTGCGTGGTTGTGGTAAGGTCTAAGGACGTAATCCAGCATCCGTTGCATGTTATAAAGACGTGCCTCCGCCCTCTTTGGTGGTTGGTAGAAGTAGTAACACGCACCATACTGGGAGTCCTCGGCTCTATCTTGAAGTGGGTCCTGTGGTTATGCAGAGGCTTGAAGGGCGGAGGGAAGAAATTGATTCTCTTACCCTCGAGCAGAAATCTTCTCAAGCCCTTGATCTACTCGAAAAACCAAATACAGCACATCATTGAGAAAGTTTTCTGTTCACCGAAAGATTCATCTAAAACGTCGAGGCGTGTGATAAAGAAACTAGAGAAAGGCGGCTCAGCACCGTGTACACTTTTCCGGAGACGGAAAGAGGAAGTTTCAGAACATAACCCATATGAAAAAGCCAAGGAATATGTACTAACGAAAATGTTTAAAAAGGAAGAAAAAAAACCAGCTTCTCCCATCAAGAAAGGCTTTGTCACGTCTGGGCGTTTTCTGAAAAAGACGGAAGAAAAGATGGTTTCTGACACCAAGAAAGGTATCGTAATGCCATGGAGATTTTCATACAAGCAAGGAGGGAAAGTGGCTTCCGCTGCCAAGAATGGCTTCATCATGACCATGCTTTATGGAAAGGCAACACCTCAAGAAAAGCCAACTTCCCTCTCCGAGAAAGGTCATCTTGCGTTGAGGAACTTCTACAAGAAAACAAAAAACCTTGCGTCCAGTAAGCGCGCCCTCCCAGTGATAGTAATGCTGGCCTGTCATGGATTCTTCAATACAGTGGTGACTCTTGCTGTGCTGCTGCAGTTCTGGTTCTACCACATAGAAGCAGAATAATTGTAACTCTCTCCTCACCTTATATCTAAGTCTTAAGGTTTTTCTGTAATTTTGTTTGGCTTTGAATCTCTTTAACAGTGTATTGATCATTGTTGTATTTTTTGTAATTTTTTATATATTTTTGTTTTTTGAGGTGTTCTGATTGCTTGGGTGTCATGAGGTGATTACAATTGACTTGAGTGATTGCTATTAAGAATACGCTGTCATCCTCTGTTTTGTATTTTCTCTGCTGATAACTGTAACTACATAAATAAAGTAAGGTAAAGAAAGAGCCGCGCCAGGTATCGATCATGGGTGGGTGGGTTTGGGTGGGTGTATGTGTGTATGTGTGTGTGTGTGTGTGTGTGTGTGATACTTAAGACAGTGGATGAATTACACACACACACACACACACACACACACACACACACACACACACGCGCGCGCGCGCGCGCGGACATACAGCGCCTCAAATGCAATACAAAAAAAATATCTTAAAAAATCATGATAAAAAATTATGTCATTGTTTAGAAAGAACAATTAAGGAAGTGCAGGTATTGTCCAGTCTGGCTGGAGGCTACGGACCAATGGGGCGGCGAGGGTCACACACACCACACACACACACCACACACACAAAGACACACACACACATATTTTTTTTTTCTCTCTCTCTCTCTCTTTATCTATCTCTCTGTGTATGTTATTATCAATGAGGTGGTTTTTATTTACATGGTTTTCATTTCCTTTACGTATAAACATTAATTTCGAAAGCTTTAAAACAAATTTTCATGCGAGAGAATTTTATAAATGATGGTAGAATATTATTTATCTTCAATTAAAGTTGCTTTATCCCAAGTGTCATTTGTGTGTGTTGATGCGTCATGAATACACTTTCAACAATGACAACATATGTTGCAAGTATAGAGTTAAAAAGTCATAGAAATGTAATGTTACTACAGCACAGTTTGCATCGCCTCAAGATAATGTATTAGGTTATCATGGAAAATAAATGTGTTTTAAGAAAACAAACTTTTCCCTAACTCAAAAGACAGTTTCCATTCCAACATTTCCTGCGATGCTCCGCGGCGCCTCAAAACTACTAGTTGTTCTGGAAAGCGAATTCTGGTCTTTAGTCAACGCAAGACAAGAAAGTTTAGTTGTAGTCTGTTTCGACGACCTTCTGCTTAAGCATTCTTCTTGAGAACTCTTGATGGCGGTGGACGAAGGCGGGGCAGCCAGGGGCACGCCGAGGACGGAATTTTAGTGCGGCGCAACACACTATTATAATTCCAGTTTAAAATGTTCGTCGTGGTGGCCAGAAGCGCAACCAAAAATAAGCTATTTTATCTACACAACTATTTATGACAGGCCATGTGGTAGTATCTAAACTATCATCTTACCTCCGAATCTTTTGTATGTGTGCAGAGCCTCTGGAATTAGTTACTTGAGTACATCCAAGATTATGTAACTATAGAAAACAAGGAATACTATAAATACGTTCTTGACGGTCCGGAACAGAGCCCAGTTGAGGGGATGAGGCGCAGTGAGGCAGGACAGCAGACGACAGGTTACAGGGAGGAGTGGGCGACAGGGCGACGGAATAGGGTTGGGGGATTAAGTGAAGGACTAGGGGCTGAGGGTGTGGCGGCAGGCGGCAGGCGGTAGGCGGCAGAGATGGAAGTGGAACAAGGCGCAAAGAATGAGAGTTGCACAGCAGCAGCAGCAGTAGCAACAGCTGGTGCGAGGGGATGATGTAAGGGTGTATGGCAGTGACGCCAGAAACAGATAAATAGTATTGTGTGGGTCTGTAATTAAGTTATAAGATGTACTAAACTAATTTCCACCTTAGACAAACTATACTTGTGTGGAGAAAACAAGGAACAGAAGCAAGACAGTTCTTTCCTCCATGTCAAAAAGGAAACTGTAACATAGATATGAGAATTATAGTGAAGTAATGTTTATAGGGTAAAGGCGGTGGGCGGGCAGACCAGACGCCACCCACACCACCGCTCTGATAGTGTACAATTGATCCACTTAACTTTGATAGCACGTCGAAGTGATTTACTCTAATGTGATTGCAACTCAAGTTTTATGACTCAATTATAAAAGATAAAGGAAGTTTCGAAGAACCATTTATTGCATGATTACTCAAGTGCGAAAAGAGGTAACGCCAAGAACTGCTTAATTTCACTCTATGAACGTTTTTATCAGGGAGGAGGAGGAGAGAGAGAGAGCAGAATGACAGTGGCTTGATAGCTAGTTCTGTTCCCTCCGCTGATCCTCCCCTCATGACAGGTATAAACCAAAACCCTCGCGCTCCTCGTAAACTCACGCGGACCCTTTAATATCAGTTGACTAATAGTATGTTTCCTGCTGCTTGTGGCGTGAAAAATGGTCGTTAATGTCAAGTATTTCCTCGTCGCATTGTCGCCTTTCCGTCGCATCAGCCAGGCGTGTCCTTCCCTTCCTCCCCTCCCAACCAGCCCTGTCCACTGCCTCCCAGGACTCGAGACTCCAATCGCTGCATCGCATTCATTTGCACTCTCTCTCTCTCCTCCTGGGTTGCATTATTCCCTCTGCCTTTCTTTAGCTCCGTATTGATTCCTGGACTCGTATGTTACTTCCGTCGGTCTTCTATCGATCCTCACCATCAAATACTTCTTCTTCCCGTTCCTTAAAGCTTCGTCTCTTTGGATGTGCTTCAGTTGTCTGCGAGTGAGGGAGTTAGTGAATAAAAAGTACATCACATCACCTCCTCCTCCCTTACGCTTATTCTTAGCACTTTTTTTTACGCATCCCTACGTCTTCAGCACGTTGTTGTTAATTTGGTGTTCCTGTCCTTTTGTTTTTTGAGTCAACTGTTTCGTTTTCTGTTTCCTTGCCTTGCCTCCCATCTTCCTTCCTCCTCCAGCCAGTCAGTCATTCCTTCCCTCCAGACCTTCTCCCCTCGCAAGCCTTATGTTTCCCGGACGTTAAAAT
>JAPQNM010000045.1:12075393-12087893 GCA_029783475.1 Metacarcinus magister
TTCAGCATGCTTTGATATCCCTGCACCTCACTACGCCCACCATCCCACCCCGCCCACGCCCCTGCCCCTATCCCAGCCCCTACCCCGCTTGACTGGCCCCATCACAAGAGTCCCGGCACGTCCCTCCCCCATAAATCCCTCTGCCCCTCTCATCAGTCCCACAGTGTCCTCTCCCCGCTCGTAAATCCTCCGATCCTTGTCTCAACCTTTCCATTCGCTTTCTTTCCCTCCCCATTATTCTCTGCTTCTATATTCTCCTGCACCGTCAGGATCCCTTCGTGGGGCTCTCAAGCAGCACCTACAGACCCCGGCACCCAGCACGCCTCCCATCCCTCCTCCACCCCGCTAGCACCACTGTTACCAAGGACATCGCCACCACGAACCTCGAGGCCAAGGCTAGATCCTTCCTGCTCGTGGGAATGTAATTTTTTTTCTTTACCACGTGGTTATTGGTGACACTTGTCCATTATAAAGCTGTGCCTCGTCCAATCATTTGGTTGTTTTTTTCTACTGCGTGGATTTTGTTCTTCGTTTTTACAATTTAACACTCAACAACAACAGCATGTAATATAATTTTTGTTTTTTGTTTTTGTTTACGTATAGGTGTGTGTCGCTTGGGTTATCAAAGTTCATGACGCTGTCACGTTCTGCCTCACGGCCTGCCTAGCCATCATGTAGATTTAGTAAAGAGATAGGCCTATATTGGTTTACAAATAGGGTGGTGGATGATTGGAACAGACTTAGTGGTGAGGTAGTTAGTGCACACACGATAGGGAGTTTTAAAAGAAGACTAGACGGCTTTATGGATAAGAATGAGAGGTGGTTGTAGGTAATAAGGGAGTATTGGCGTAACAGGAGCTACCACGTGTACACCTCCGGGCTTTTTGTAGCTTCCTTATATTTTTATGTTCTTATGTTCTTATCTTGGAGTGTCGCGTCCTTCTATGTATACAAATGCATTAATATACTCCTATTATAAAGTACGTTTTTGGAACCTTAAATTAAATTGAGAGAGTATCTTTTATTTTCTCGTATTGGAGTGAGGTTAGGCTTCCGGTGGCCGCGGACACGAACAATTAACATCACCGACCCTAATTAAATTGAAGAACTTGCTCGTAAGTTTAGGAAGCATTTAATTCATTTCTCCTTTGATCCTCACCAGTTAACTTCACCTCCTTAGTTATATACGACTTGCTAAATGGTATTAAGCATTTTTCCGAGTTGTCACGGCTCAGTGGGAACATGACACTACCTAGAGACATGTCACATCGCTGCACCATTCCGCCCTGCTTGATGCCTCACCAGGAAGGGCAACTCAGCCTCCCCCGCCCACCCCGCCCCCCTCCAGCCCAGCCTTTGTCCGCTCAGCCGCTCGCATCCCTCCGCCAGGCTCCCTTTGTTACATCCTTACCGACGGTTCAGACAGAATTTGCTTCATTTGTATTTTATCTGACTTGACTCGTTCACAAACACATACAGATACAATTCCAGACACTCTAGCAAGGAAAATTGTTAATGACGGGAAGTTCTATTAATGTAGAAGTTTTAAAGTGTTGAAGATGTATAAATGTCACACTGGAACTCCTTAGAGAAACACAGTGTTGAGGAAGAGTGGAGGTGTGCGTGTGGGTGTGCGTGCGGGTGTGCGTGCGGGCGCGTGCATGACAGTAAAAACAGCAGATCGCCGAATAAGTATATTTTTTCCGATTCTCTGGTTCATTTCTAAGGCTTAACAATCCTTATATTTCCTCCACACTCGAGGCAACATTACCTGATGCCCTCCGCTGTTACCCGCACTTCTAAGTTGCCTAAATTCGGGACCAAAACAAAAAATGTAGCCCTACCACCCAGCATGAGACTTCTTTCGTAAACACAGTGTGGCCGGTGAACTACAAGTGTTTAGCAGTGAACATATTGCACCATCAAACAGACAGACAGACCCTAGGCAGTGTAGTGCAGTGATACCCTTCACCCGTACCCTTACCACGCCCTTGGCACATCGAGTACTACACTGTCACTAACCCTTTCGATCCCCGGTTCTTTAACTCTTTATTTACGAACCATGAACCGAGCGACACCTACTTACCTTCCCTCAGCTTCCGTGCCTCGTTCAACCTCACGTGTGTCCTTCCTTCCCTTGCTACTTGGGACGGATCGATATTCAGGATCAAGCTCTCGGTCCTCACATGATCCAAGAAATGACCCAAAAGATGTTCCCCAAGTCAGAAGAACCTCTTAAAGCCAAGGTGGAAAGTTCAAAAGCCTCGGTAAAACAGGAGGTGAGGGAAGGCGAGCATAATAAAGCCCGTCCCCCCTCTTCCTCCCCCCCCCTCGTTCTATATACCTGATGACAGCCTCGTGACACACACACACACACACACACACACACACACACACACACACACACACACACACACACACACACACACACACACACACACACACATACACACACACAAGGACTGAAGGAAGAAAAAAAAGAGGAAAGATAAAATATATAAGGAAAAATATTCGAATATTTAAAAGGAAGGATGATGAAAGCAATAGTATTATAACGCAGAGGAATGAAGCGACTTGAAATGGACAATTTATTCTACGAGAAACATCAGAACAGAAGAAAAAAAAACAACAACACATGTATTGTCAAAAGCAAATACTATAAGAACGTTGTCGCATTTCAAACACGTAAGTGAGTGATGGATAGAATTGATAATATCTCTACCTAACCTTATTGTTTCTTTCCTATTCTTTCAAACATTCCATTTTCTATATGCCTTTTTTATGTTTATTTAAGTACACGTTTAACTATTTGCCTCCATGACTGTCTAACTGGAAGGAAAACTATACTTGAATCACGTTGGATAGATAGATAGACTGATAAGAAAAAAATTCCCGTTAAATAATTCATCTTTTTCTCTCCACTACGTAACTTTCTTTGTGTTGTGATATCCAGAATTACCATCCATCCATCACCTGCCCTTCACGCCCCTTCACGGTGGAGCCATCAGCATTGTCTCCCTTATATGAGTAATGTGTAGTAATGTTCTTCTCCAGGTAATGTTCTATAATGTTCTCCTTGAGGTAATGTTCAGTAATGTTCTCCCTTACCTAACTGGTGTGTAGTAATGCTCTCCTTGAGGTGGATCTGTAAGAGGTCAAACATCACGTACCTCCTCCTCCTCCTCCACAAGGAACGCCAACTAACTTTGTCCACGAATCTTTCCGAGTGAGTCGCCTTCAGCCCGACAAAGAATCCTCGTTTGCGTCTTCACTCTGTTTTGTCTCTCGTCTTTTTCTCGAGGCCAAGATTGCCCAAACCGCTGCTCTTATACACCGTCTCTTAAACGCTGATTAAACTTTCCCTTTAGACTCCTTCGTCTTTTCGTTGGATTTTTTATTCTAAAGGTATTTTATTTTTATTATTCAAAATTTTCCTTTCGTGAAGTTTATTCCTTGGGTTGTCAAGTCAATTCCGGCCTCCTTTGTTTTACCTTTTCCATACGCATCAGGTGTGTTGAGAGAGAGAGAGAGAGAGAGAGAGAGAGAGAGAGAGGAGAGAGAGGAGAGAGAGAGAGAGAGAGAGAGAGACACTAAGAGAGAGAGATTCATTTTAAACTGTTAGCCTATTTCCAGTGTGATTTAACCGCATTTCAAGGTTTAGTTACGATTTATTGAGCGTATAAATCACTCCGCAGCGTATACCTCTTGCCTTCCTTTGCCGCTAAATCCACGTTCACGGCTTTTCTGAGTCTGCTAATTACACTCTGACCCTCCTAACCCTCACCCTTACCCTACCCTACCCCACCCCAAGACCACCTCACACCCGTCTCTTACCACAGTCCTATCACATACAACCTGTTACTCATTCTACCACTTTCTTTATTTTCCTGATGTAAGGCGGTGAACCTCTACATTCCCGTGACACTTAAGGTCTGGAATAGTTTAAATATTTGACCTTCTTTTTCCAGCGCTTTCTTTGCACAGCTGATGATACATGTAACAAGCTGTACATGTGTCAGGGAGGGGGGTAGGGGGGGGGCAGGGTACAAGACGTGACTAAGGCAAGGAGTAATATCACACACACACACACACACACACACACACACACACACACACACACACACACACACACACACACATACACACACACACACACACACACACCTCAACGTAATAGACACATACATAATCACTACATGAAAAAGTCAGTCACCTCCATTATATTCAGAAGTATTTATATCATTCATTAATTACCTGAGCCGCGGGTAGTGACGGCCGAGCTGATGGTAGTCAGGTCTAGTATAGTCCAAGATTACCTGACCTCGTTAATAAGCATCAGAGGCGCTCTCTTTTTCGGGGCTGATCTGTCTACAAGCCTGGAAACACACACACACACACACACACACACACACACACACACACACACACACACACACACACACACACACACACACACTGGGAAAAACAAACAAGTCAGCCAGCAATACAAGCGTGGGCGCCCCGCAATTACAGCGTGGTGGGGCGGGGCGGGGCGGTGAGTGGACTGTCCAAGCGAGGCAGACATTGAGGAGGAATACCATTTGTGTGTCCTTTGATGAGAAGAGCAAGCGGGCGGACGAGAGGGCGGGTGGGCGGGCGGGCGGACGAGCTATCTTTCACTAGTATACCACCAACACTTATCCTCTTCCCCTCTTCCCTGCTTTTACTCCTTCCCTTTCTTCGCCTTTCATTCCCCTTGTCTGTCCTAAAACCCTCTTCCTCCGTTCTCACCTCCTCCCTCCTTCCTCCCTTCCTATGTACCTCTCCTCTCTGAGCCATAATTAATCTTTGTTTATATACGAGACGGCAGATAAAAGGCCGGATCAGGTCCCTTTTTCCGGACGAGACGGATGTATTAGTGGGTGATCCTGTTGTAATTAGGCCGCTTATCTTCATGCCAAAGGCTTCATTAATTGCGGCCGCCGTCTGCTTACAAAAATACTCGCTGCTTTTCTTTGCCGAACCTATTACTCTTGTCCGGTAATTTCATGTTCGGAAGAAGAAGGAAAAAAAAAAAGAGAGAAGACCAGAGTAGGAATGGTTATGTAGAAGGGTGAGGGAGGAGGGGAGGGTGACGAAGAGAGAGAGAGAGAGAGAGAGAGAGAGAGAGAGAGAGAGAGAGAGAGAGAGAGAGAGAGAGAGAGAGAGAGAGAGAGAGAGAGAGAGAGAGAGAGAAGATATATGCACTTAGACACAAAATATCATATTATATTTTGTATCATCAGTTTATCGAATATAATTTGGCCAAGTTTTTTTTTTATTTTCAAAGCAAATTTATAATTTGTGTACGTACGTGAGTGTGTACGTGAGGGTGTACGTGAGCGTGTACGTGAGGGTGTGCCGTGCGTGTCTCCGTGCCATAACCAACGTGAATCTGGCGGGAACGGATACTAAACTTTATTCCAAGGGTAGTGGTTTTTTTTCTTTTTTTTTTCTTTCTTTATAAATACTGCACTCACCTCTATTATCCTAGTAGAAGGTTGTGAACTAGTTAACACGCTGAGCTATATCGGTGATCTGTACAGGATTGACCTTTAACAAGTCAATTCCACCCTTACTTACTTTACACAACATAAAGGTGAAACAGTAGGTGTGGATCGAGAACAGGTGCGGTAAGGTCATGTCAAGAGAAGCACAGGTTAATGAGGTGTCAGTCGGTGTGGACGGACATTAACTGGTTCTGGCGTGGACGACTTCTAGTGTGGAAGATCTCAGGTGAGGATGGGCAGAGGTGTGGATTGAAACAAGGGTGGATAGGATGATGAAGGAGCCATGAAACTGTAAATCTTGCTGGTGGAGGGAGGTGCAAGAAGAGAGAGGGGAGCAGGAAGGGAGAGTGAGGTAGAAAGAGGGGTTAGGAGGGTAGGAAGGAAGGTAGGAAGGAAGGAAGGTCTGCCACGGGCCACAACGCCATCTCAACTCAACTCAACTCAACTCAACTCAACTCAACTCGACTCAACTCGCCTTCATCTAATTATACGAGGATTAGGGAGGAAAATTACCCATACACGCCTTTCGCTTACGAGGGAGACGCATTAGGTTTAGGTGGTGGTGGTAGTGGTGGTGGTGGTGGTGGGTAATAGTAGTGTGACAATGGTGAGCAATTAATGGTAGTGGTCTATAGAACTTCTTTGGTGGGAGACTGTCAGCATCCAAGTGTGTGTGTGTGTGTGTGTGTGTGTGTGTGTGTGTGTGTGTGTGTGTGTGTGTGTGTGTGTGTGTGCGTGTGCGTGCGTGTGTTGGCGCAACCCGCATCGCAGCACATCTCCTGGCTCCTTCCCCTTGTTATGACCGACTCAGGAGGGGAGTAAGTGGGTCATTAGGTGCATAACATCCCTGCAGGTGATATCTGCCGGCCCACTGACCTGCCCGAGGCCCTCATCCGCCACCTCATTACAGTGTGGGCCGCTGCTTCCGACTACTACTACTTCCATCCCGGCTGCCGCCACTCTCAGCCGCGCTCTCCTTCACTCCTCTTATATTGATAGTCACGCGTACCATCGTCACTCGCCCACATCTTCCCTCGCGCCGTAGGTCAGCACAACACTTGATTGTTCCTTGTTTTTGAGATGTAATAGTATTTGTTTTATGCTGATTAATCGTTCTCTCCTCAACGTCCTTAAAAACCTGCCTATATGTGCAACCGAGAAAATAATCTCCATATCTTGCATTCAACCCCACGTCTTCTCTTTCTTGCACATGATAGATTAACAATTGCAGAACTGAAATAGCGATGAATGGAGGTAATAATTCAAGGTGTTATTCTGGTTTCGACGCTAATATTGCCGGATTTTTTCTCTTTCCGTATGTCTCGGTAATTATCCAAGTGTTTACCTGTGAATTGATTAGGAAGAGTTCCATTACCTGTACGGCGAGGTGTCACGGGGCATCAGGTGGCTTGGTGTTCCCTGCTTCCATCCCTCCCTGCTTGCCCCTTCCCAGCACTCCTCCTTCACCGCCTCCCAACCAAGGAAGATAATGTTTGAGGAAGAAAATTGTCAAATATATAGATATAAAAAGCTTATATTGAACTGGAACTACGTATCGTGAATCTAGAAAAGCCACCCCTTCCATCTTGTCTTGCCATCCTCCCTCTGTTCTCTTCCTCTTTCAAAAATCGTTCATCTTTCTTTGCTCGCAGGATGCATTTAACACTCCACGCAGACGGCCTTCCCTCGGCCTTGCTTTTTTCAAGGCTAATGTGTCCGTTGCAGTGGTACAAATGTGACCAATCAGCACCTCGTATCATTAAGAAGTATTAGCAGTAAGGAAGAAACACTTAGCACGCCGCCCAAGGGAAAACAAGCCTCCGACACGCACATTATGTTATATTCTTGACACCAGAAAAAGACAAAACTTGAATTAGTCACAAACTAAGTCATGATGCAAGGGTATATAATTAATATGCTTCATTTAGTAATATCATGGTCATTCCATATTGAACGTTGCTGTAGAACTTCATTAATTTAATACCGTAGCGCTGTCGTCTTCATAAATGTATGTATAGAGCACCACTGAGATGTTCTTGGCTTCGGGAAGTATAACATAAACCACACACCGACTTTGATATAACAGATTATTAGCAGTAGCAGCGGCGTCTTCTTACTTACTGAGGTGTGTGTACTCGGTGACCTCAGTACGTTGCTGTCACGCTGGCTTCCCGGCGAGGCTTTTCCCATTTTTGAGTTGGCACGCGAGGATCCCAACGAGGGTGAAAGTGACGGGTTGGCCAAATGCCGCTCGTCGTGTCGTGCCATTCAAAGGTGAAGGAAGGTAATAGAGGCATCACCTCCACTTCCCTTCGAGTGATGCTTCCAGTCAGTAGTAGAGTGTAATTGTTGTGTGTTTGGTGGCGTCAGGAGGCAATGTGTAGCAGATGATGATCATGTTAAATACAGTGAAGGATATTATGTGGTGTGCATCTTTATGGAAGAATGTGTGTGTGTGTGTGTGTGTGTGTGTGTGTGTGTGTATGTGTGTGTGTGTGTGTGTGTGCGTGTGTGCGTGTGCGTGTGTGTGTGCTTGTCTGCGGTGTATTAGCCTTTCTATTCAAGGTTTCCATCAGCATCGCTTGGACCGAGTTGCCAAATTTCGTTTGGGCACAACTTTGGTGCCTCGCCGCCGCCACAGTGTCGCCTCAGCCTTTACAACAGTTCATTCTGCACCGCCTCACCCGCTACGCTGACCTTGTCTCTTCCCTCTCCACCACATTGTAAACTTAACGCCATTTGTACGAGTGTTATGTACGGACGCAGATGACGCATGCTCAGTTTCTATTTATAATTTACGTAGCTATTACTATTTCCTTCCTGGGTAGTACATTTCCAGCTATACCTTCCAGCGGTACCTCACACATCTTTCTTCCCTTCCTCCAGTCTTTTCCCTTCTCTCGTCTTCTTCATCTCTCCTCTCTATTTCCCACCATTGTTAGCCGTACAAACACTGCCTCCTACAACGTTCCTCTTCCTCCTCCCCCTTAGCCCCTCCCTTCTTCCGTGTGGGCTGCCGCGTTCCTCTGCCAGAATAAACTCCACTTGTAGACCCAGGGGATAACGCTCTCCTGGGCCCGCACGCACCCTTCAAAGTTTCTTTACATTCCCCCTCAAGAATGAAGTATATGCTTTGGCCCTCTGGGTAGTGAGAACTGGCGAGGCTGGTGCAGGACTGACTTTGGCTGTGGGTGTGGATGTGGCTGTGTGGATGTGGATGTGGGTGTGGGTGTGAATGTGGATGTGGTGGTGTGGTGGCGGATGCTGGAGACAACTATAGTTTATTCTTCTTAGATTTATATAAAGAATACACTTTTCTGCTTTCCCTTTCCGAATGTTTGTATTGTTGGAGCAGTGATGCGTAACTTGCCTCCCTTTGCTTGTTGGGTAAAGGGATGTACCTTGTAACTTACTCGCTACATCAACTTAATCTGAGGAGACTATGATGCACGTTCAGGTATTTGATCGCAGATTCCCAGTACAAGCGGACTGCTGCAATTTCGGGAACTGGAGGTCAACAAAAGAAAGAAAAAAAGCATAGTAGAGCATGGACGGTGCAGGTGACGCGGCAAGACTATACTTATACTAATAAACATTTGAACTGAACGTTTGAAGGGAAAGCAATGAGAGTGTATCATGGTTTTGACCGAGTCGCTGCCTGCCTCCGTCTAGGTGTTGGATGTTATTTTATGCAGGAGAGGCAAAGCGAAATAAACTATCCCCAGGTATGACGTAGATCCACTGGTGCAGGAGGGTGAGGGGGGTGATGGGGGCACCGACCCTTGCTTCTCCCCCGAGTGCCACCTGCCCGCGCCCCGCCCCTCGCCGCTGAATATAAACATGAGCGTCGCCTATCCTGCAGCCCCGGTGTGTATACATAAGCAACAAAGTGTCGGTGGAGTCGGTGTAAAATGTCATATTGTACCTCATGACAGTCACTGCGAGAATATTATAAGCATCCTCGCCCTGTAGGCCTAGAAAGCGCGTCCTGTTCACATGAGACTTACTTTCTTATAGTAAAGAGTAGCTCGTTTTCCTTTGTTTCTCTGCACGTCTAGTAGTAAAGAGTAGCTCATTTTCCTTTGTTTATCTGCACGTCTAGTAGTGAAGGGCTTGTACAGTGTGCTTGGTTGTGCTTCACGGAGGCATTGTACGTGTAAGTGTTTTGTGGCTGTGGGCAATACACACACACACACACACACACACACACACACACACACACACACACACACACACACACACACACACACACACACACACACCTGGAAAAAATCACCAATATAAGAAGAAAAAAAAAGTAAGGCAAGAACTCTAATAGGACAAAACACCTCAGGATAAAACAAGAACTCGACCACCACGTCCACACACACCCGCAGGCACCACCACCACCACCACCACCACCACCACCACCACCACCACCACCACCACCACCACCACCACCACCACCACCACCACCACCTCCACCTGCCGTCCGTCGCCGCTGCCACACCCACAGAAACTCAACCTAACGGACTAAGAAAAAAACATCGATAATTGACTTACCTTGCCGGGATAAAAACGACAGGAGCCAATCATAGGTGAAAACACTTCTTTTGTATTGCTCCCACTACCTCCTCCTCCTCCTCCTCCTCCTCCTCTCAGCGTTGCCTTCCCTCAGTCTTCCATCAATGACTCTCAGGTTTGTCTGGTCGATCCATCACACCTGACTCACACCTTCACTCATTAACTCACCTTCAGAACCTCGATGTGTGTGTGTGTGTGTGTGTGTGTGTGTGTGTGTGTGTGTGTGTGTGTGTGTGTGTGTGTGTGTGTATGTGTATGTGTGTGTGTGTGTGTGTGTGTGTGTGTGTGTGTACAAAGAAGTCTGAGTTGAGTCCTCGGGTATGGATGGAGTGTGCGCTTTAAAGGCCTAAAGGTCAGTGAGCAAAAGTGGTTCAGACTGATCTATAAACGGTGGAAGGAAAACATTTATCCACAAATTCCCTGGAACTTTTTTTTTTTCCTTCTTCTTTTGAGTAGCAAAGTGCAGACCGTCGCCTCGGAGCGTTGAGATTTCTGGCGACATAGTTTGATGAGATTCGCGATAGTTTTGGTCTTGACAAGGGCCTCGCGTGCCTAAGGGACCGTCACTGGCACCAAGACCACGTGGAAGTCTAATTCTAACCTCAAATACGAACTTTTTTTTTTTTTGTGGTATCTTTAATGTGATGCATGATTGGTAGTCTTCTTAGCGGGGAATTGGAGAGAAAAAAGGTACATTCTTTTGTATTGTTGTATTCGTTTATCATTCCTGGTGTTGTGTCTGGCAGCCTTGAGGGAGGCAGCTCTAGGCCACGTGAGGGACAGCCGCGTCCTGTCCGAGTAAACTTGCAGAACAAAGCGGCTCCGGGCTGGCCGCCGCCGACCACCGCCAAAAGACTAACTGCAAACATACTTCCAAAAGCGTCCACCCTCTCTCTGGGGACGGGAGAGAGAGAGAGAGAGAGAGAGAGAGAGAGAGAGAGAGAGAGAGAGAGAGAGAGAGAGAGAGAGAGGAGAGAGGAGAGAGACAGAGACGAGGAGAGAGACAGAGACAGAGACAGAGTGGACGCTTTTGAAAGTATAACAATAATAATGATGATAACCAAAAAAGCAAACCATTTATATGAAACTGAATCCTTTTATGAAACTCTTTTACAAATAGTTCAGTAATCCTTTCCATCAGTACTAAATCATTACAACGAGAGAAAACGTCATCTGCTATAATATACTCATGTTATAAGCTCGGACGACAAGAAACGAATGCGAGCATCACTTACGAAGCTCTCTGGGCGACCACACGACGGGGTAGAATAGAGCTTTGAGGTGTGTGGAAGAGTGTCAGAGGTGTGAGAGGGAAGAAGTGCCGGCAAAACTTGGAGGTGACTTAGGGAAGACATCAAACGTCAACATACGTGTAATAATATACGTATCACCCACAACATTTAAGTACTTCATGAGCTTAATCTGAATCGGTTATCACTGCTTCTAGAAAATACAAGAGCAATCAGCAGGAAACAGGAACTTCTCTCGCCACCTGTACCCTTAGAGTGACGGGACGGTGAGAGGGCGAGGAGGGGAGAGACAGAGAGAGGGAGGGCGGGAGGGAGGGAGGGATGAGCCGAGAATTAGGGCTGTAATCGACTTTTACAACGTCCCAACGACTATGGCTTTACGTCACTGTGATGCCTTCCTCAAATACCGCCCGCCTGCCTGCCTGCCTGGCCCTACCTCGCTTCTCTTCCTCCTTCCTTCTCGACCTCCCCGTCCGAGCCGCTCTCACAAGTTTCCTCACTCTTTTGCACGCCGGGGAGCTCACGACGGTCGATAAGCAGGAGCTCCATACTGTTTAGTGTTGCTCTGTTGTTATTAAGACCAATTTTCAGTGTTGTTCCCTCGAGTAAGTTGAGAATGAATGACGGTGATCAACGTAACATTATGGAACGAGTCTGTATTCATGTCATAGCGAGACCAAAAGACAAACAGCTGTGAGACGCGTGTTTGGCAGCAGAAAATTCACTGATAGATTGGAAGAATAGAAAAAACCTAAACAATTGGGTTAATAGAGGAATAGATACGATAGATTGATGTATAGATGAATGGCAAGATGAAGAGACAGAATAAGTATGGATAGAGAGACAGAAAGGCAGGCAAGTAAACAAACAGAGACAGACAGACAGACAGATAGACAGGAATGTACATGTAATATTAGACAGACAAACCCGACAAGCCTTCCTCTCTACATCGTGCTTGTATGCAGCTTAAGCTTTTTTTTTAGTTTTTTTTAGTTTTTTCCTTTACTGTGTCTACATCCTTTACATTTATCCTGCCAGTTTTATCTTCATTTACTGCCTTTTTATTTCCATTGTTCCTCGTTATTTTTCTTTAGCTTTAGTTTTCTTTTTTTAGGCCACTTAGTTTTCAGTCTTTATAAAAAAAAGTACACGATTAGTA
>JAPQNM010000045.1:12092893-12125393 GCA_029783475.1 Metacarcinus magister
TGGTGGTGATGGTGGTGGTGGTGGTGATCAGTGTCGGCAGGTCCCTGGAAGGTCCTCGTGGAAGAGATTGGCTGCCGATGTGTGATATCTGACAAATGTCGTCCACTGATTGAAGGAAGCCTGACCCTCCTCCTTACTGCTGCCTTCCAACCACTCACCTACCCCCCTCTCCCCTCTACCCCCTCTTTCTCTCTCTCTCGCTCTCTCTCTCTCTCGCTTTCACAGACACACACACACACACACACACACACACACACACACACACACATGTACGGATGGCATTATTTATTCAGCACACACCACACTCAATGTTACGGTCTTAGAGTAAATATAAAACAGTGCATCAAAGGTATTGTCCGTAGGTTTCTTTTTTTCTGTTAGTAATCCTGAGGCATAAAAGGTCTGCAAGGAAATAATGTTCAGGATTTTTTCTTGTGTTCACGCTACAACTATTTTTTTTTATCTTATATTAATTTCTCACTAACAATTTAATGCCCATCTTAATGTGAATCAAGATCAGAGAGGTGTTGAAAGTAGTATTTATACTTTATTATATATATGAATGTTATGCTTGACGCCTCACTTCTCCTTCGTGTAGTGTTTGGTGTGTGGATAGTTGGGATGCGTTATGACGAGTACTAACAAGAGTGTGCCGCTGTGTGATGGTCAGGTTGCATTGGAAAGACTCGTAATATTCTGAGCCTGACACGTTCCTGCTCAACGTTATTGTCATAGATTAAAAAGATCGCATTGCTAGTAATGATTGTAGTAGCTTTTATAAAGTAAAATTAACATTTATATGCATGATAAAATGTAAATACTTATATTTGTGAAACTATTTATCATTATTTGATATTGTGATGGTCACTGTACAGTCATTGTTTAGTGCAAATGTTAGACGATAAATAATAAGTCCCTTTCTTCCCGTAAACCAACACGATTATCGTTCATATTGGTCTTGTCTTGCAATTCCTCCCTTGGCGAGCTAGACATTTGTTAAAAGATAACAAACTGCAGGGTCAGATCAGGAGCTGTGGGGCCCTTGATGCACAACAAAGATGGTAATGAAGAAGAATAAATGGTATAGTACATATGCATTACAGTAAACAGGGATGTGAGGAAAGCCTGAAGTTATTGACTGTAGAGATGGATGGACGGGCGTCATAGCCTTTAAACCACTTCCCTTGTCACTATTCCCAAGCACTGTGACCATGGCTGGCTAGCGTGAACTCGTTAAGATAAAGAGTTTGTGTAGTTCAAATGTGATCGTCACCGAGGAACATAATGCTTTGATATGAATACGTGACACATTCATTCCTATGGATGCTATAATGTGTGAGGGACTGAGCGTCACCAACAACACACTCGTCAATAGGATATACGTACGTTTGATGCTAAATATTGGAGTATTGCTGCACTTATAATGATGAAATCCACAACAAGAACAGTAAGACTCACTTTCCTGTGTGCTGTAACAAAATACGTGGCGGAACCAGTGGAATAATGGACTAAGGCAGAACACGTTATTTAGATGAGAATGTTCATTATTTATGGGTAATGAAACACCCCCATAGTGCTCCGGTTGGCCCAGAACACCCGTGGAGTTACGAGTCCACATGGCAGCGACGATTACGTTGTGAATACCGGGAATACTAGTGAATACTGACTGGTCTGGTCTCAGGAAGAGGCGGCATCCGGACCGCTATATATAGACTGTCCTAGTGGGTACGTGCTTGCTGCTTCCTACTGCTGCAAAGTTAGTTAGTCATCTTTCAGCGTGTGAGATGAGATGACGCACGTCAGATTACCGCAATGGTGGTGTTATGATTGTTATGTTTCACTGTTAGTTTTGTTCTTTAGATAATGAAGAACAGAGACGCAATGAACACCGCAATGAACACTATGTGAGGTTGGGTGCAGATGAGCGTTGTTTTTGTGTGTGTTTTTTTTGTTTGCGCCGCCGTCAATCGAATAACACAAAAAGGCCAATTCAGATATATAAAGATTAAATTATAATTAAACATTCCGGGAACATAAAAGAATAAAAACATTTAGTAAATTACCTCCCACTTTATGTGTGTGTGTGTGTGTGTGTGTGTGTGTGTGTGTGTGTGTGTGTGTGTGTGTGTGTGTGTGTGTGTGTGTGTGTGTGTGTCAGAGAGAGAGAGAGAGAGAGAGAGAGAGAGAGAGAGAGAGAGAGAGAGAGAGAGAGAGAGAGAGAGAGAGAGAGATAGAGATAGAGATAGAGAGAGAGAGAGAAAGACACACACACACACACACACACACACACACACACACACACACACACACACACACACACACACACACACACGTATCATACACACACACTACATGAAAGAATGCTCTACGCCAGACCTCTTCGTTGCTCACTTGTTTGTGGTGATGAATCTATGTGATCACAAGCAGTACTAACAATGGAATGAATCTCTCCCGACGCAGTTCCATCATGGCAGGGAAAAAAATGTATATAGTTTAGCCATTACAGAACATGTCCAATCAGCCAACATGAACGGGCGGGAAAAATGGGGGAAATTATTATTATTATTATTATTATTATTATTATTATTATTATTATTATTGTTATTATTATTGTTATCATAGAGCACACGGAAAGTATTAGGCATTTAATAATTCACAACACACTCACGAAGAGAGATCCCTATGTGTGTATGTGTGTGTGTGTGTGTGTGTGTGTGTGTGTGTGTGTCTGTGTCTGTGTCTGTGTGTGTGTGTGTGTGTGTGTGTGTGTGTGTGTGTGTGTGTGTGTGTGTGTGTGTGTGTGTGTGTGTGTGTGTGTATGTATGTATGTATGTGTATATTTATAAAAAAAGGAACAGAAAGCAAGTAACAGTCCCACTAGACCAGTGGTTCTCAACCTAGGGGGCCATGGCAAGAATTTAAGGGGGCCCATGGCGGGCTGTCACAAATACGTATTTCTAGATAACGTTAGAAATCTTAAAGAAAAAAAATTTGCATCTTTTTCTCTGTCAAATGGATGATTTAAGATTTTACACGTTTAGTCCCTGTCCGTGTGACAGGCACTGGACTGAGCTGCTGGCCAGACGTGTTCAGTACGTGTCCATGTGTCGTTTATATATATATATATATATATATATATATATATATATATATCTTTATATATCTATATATCTATCATCTATCTATCTATCTATCTATATATCTATCATATATATCTATCTATCTATATCTATATATATATATATATATATGTATATATATACATCTGCATTTTTTTTCTCCATATATTTTTTTTCGGGGTAGGGTTTGGGAGAAAAATGAAGGGGGGCCACAAGGATATTAAGAATTCCTGAATGGAGGAATTGAGTGGAAAAGGTTGAGAACCACTGCACTAGACCTAACGAAGCTGTCCATGTGCCTACGTTACTACTATAATATCTACTTGATAGAGACAAAAAGACAGCAAAGTAGAAGGTTCCTCTTGTGAGTGTGTTCTAGTTCCGGTTACAAGTCCTCCTCCCCCTTCCCTTCCTAAACGTTCTTGGTGGGTAATTTCATGCAGATGACAATTAGTGGATGGTGGTGTTGGCTGTCTGGATACGATTGATTGATTGATGGATTTATCATGGCGAGTCAATTGGTGAATCGAAACGAGTGATAATGATCAATAAAATGAACCATACACCAACTATCTAACTAACTAACTAAATCAATTGGGATGAAAATAATGCAATGAAAAAAGATGGAAGGTGCTTATGGTATAGGTTTTCTGAGTTTCTGTTTCTCCCGAGTGACTCAAAGAAGGAAGGAAGGAAGGAAGGAAGGAAGGAAGGAAGAAAGGATCTGAGTAGGTGTTCAACGCATCCTGAATCTTTCTTTTTGCCTTAAGGTGTATTAGTGATTGTTGGTTTGAACACAGAAATGGGCGTCAGTTTGCTTTCCTATGAAGAGAAATATCCGTAAGTGTACAATGATAATTTCCGGTGATACCATCGCTGCAGCGGGATGATCTAAATGCATTTCCTGTCTGATAAAACACCGATAGCTGATGATTCTTATGTTGCCATGAGTTAGGTTATAATGGTGCTAAAGGCGATGAACTCAACCTGTGAACAATATATATTCATCTTTTTTCCCCCTTGGTGAATACTTTGAATATCGTCACATTAAATTAATTGTATTTTTTTCTCTCTCCGTCTTTTCATGGAACGATATTTAACCAATGTACTGAAGTAGTAAAAACTGCAAACAAACTTGTCGGTGTTTCATTCGAAGAACTTTAAATTATAAATCCGAAAAAAGTGATACATACATTATATAACTCACTCGTGCCTCCCCATTTAGAATACCGTGCACAATTTTGATCAACTAATTTCAGGAAGGACATAGAACAACTAATTCTAACAACAACTAGTCGCGTAACCAAAATAATATCAAAATTACGTAACATACCATACGAGGAACGACTCACAGAACTAAATTTACTTCCCCTAACCAAACGAAGGCTAATTGATAATCTGTTTTATAATTAGAGAAATCAAACATCCAAGTAGGGACGTGTAGGTGCATTGCTGTTTATATTCCTGTGTAATCCTTTGTAACCCGGTGTCCTTCTCCACAGTGCCGCCCAACATTGTGGACCGCAAGACCTCTGGGGACGTGATGGTGCAGGAGGACGCCAACATCACCCTGGAGTGCAGCGCCACCGGCACGCCCATGCCCACCATTACCTGGCGCAGGGAAGACCACCTGAAGATTAACCTCAACAAGACTTATCGAGGTGTGTGTGTGTGTGTGTGTGTGTGTGTGTGTGTGCGTGTGCGTGTGCGTGTGCGTGTGCGTGTGTGTGTGTGTGTGTGTGTGTGTGTGTGTTTTATTTAGTAACAAGGTAAGTGAGATGGTGATGTAATAATCATAATTTGAATAAGGTAGAAAGGCTTTGTTTGTTCATAGCATTTATTGTTTTTAGGATCTAATGGTGTTAATAAATATTTTGAAGGAGTTGAATAAATAAAATCACCTCACAGGGTTTGCTTTGCTTCCCTATACCAAAGTGTCGTTACGTACACCTTATAGATTCACTCTCAAAACCAAGGAAATAAATACCACTAAGTTTTTTTTATTAATTTTAATTTTTATTATTATTACTTATATTTACATTATTGTACGATAGTTGAACGAGGTGAATGTTGACGAGTGAACGAGAGTATGGATGCACTCTTGTGTGGTTCGAATGTTTCTGTTACTGTTTCATAGCGAGAGGGAGTGTTCATATCACGTAGCTGAGTTGATATCCTGATGCACCAATATACCCACCTCCCTACTAAACAACACTTGCAAAGACTTGTTTCTCTAAGCCGGAAGGACAAAATAATCATTACCATATGTACATCCCTTAGAAGCTTATGTTAGTTATACCGTGTTTTCCGTCGCAGTGATGGCACACACGGGGCCGAAGCTGCACCTGGCGCGGGTAAGCAGGATGGACATGGCAGCCTACCTCTGCATCGCCAGTAATGGTGTCCCGCCCATCGTCAGCAAGAGGATGCAGGTCAGCGTCAACTGTGAGTGTCACCTTTTCTCTATAGGTCACTAAACCACTCACCACACACTCACTACTCACACACTCAACACTCACACAATCACCACACACTCACCACGCACTCACCACTACACACACACACTCTCTCTCTCTCTCTCTCTCTCTCTCTCTCTCTCTCTCTCTCTCTCTCTCTCTCTCTCTCTCTCTCTCTCTCTCTCACGGTAATCATGTATTTAGTAGTGTCTAGTACACCGCTTCCCTTGTAGGTTGGAAGCCACGTAGCGTCTCACTCTCCGTTGATAGCAGTGTAACGCCATGCACGTGAGGCTTCGTCAGTGGCTTCATGATTCTTTCTTTCGTTTATGAGGAACAATGGCAGATCTTATCTCAAGTCATCGTCTTCTCTGTAGTTTAGCGTTTTCTTGTGGGTTAAATAAAACATCATATTTGAAATTATCTTCGTAGAAATATGAATCACTCGTCGGCGTTCACTGAAACTCCACCTCGGTCAGACCACTCCCAGTTGTCTCGCAACTTTACGACCAATAATTTGAAAGGAGAAAGGCCATCCTAGTAATTGGAGAATTTCCTTCACCCTCTATACAGTTCTTTGTTACCAGAGGGAGGAGGAGGAGGAGGCCAGGAGTCGGGCGGTGTCACCTGCCAAGTCTGGTGTCCCCGCGCCGCCACTCGGGGCGTTGCAGGCGGTGACACCAGCAACGAGCGGCAACAAGCTCATCACCTTCATGCTAATAAGACGTTTTCACTAAATTGGCCGTAAAATATAGAACTGATAATCGTCTACGAGTAATATGTATTTAATTGCTTTGTACAACCTTTATAAATCTATATCAAATGATCATATGATGTGCAGGTGACGCAAAACAAGGCTGCAGGCAGAGAGGACATCGGCACCAGCCATACAGAGTCCAAGTCTGACGTGCAGACAAACACTGGTCGTGGGGCTCAGAGGCAGAAGTTATTCATGTTCTTTTGTTTTTATTTATTGGTGTTGTGAGGAGTTACGATCTTTTTTCCTTCGTTGTACTGAGCCAGTTGTATATCCTTCTGGAACTGAACTGAACTGGAGAAAAAAACCTACAATACTTAGACAACATATAAGAATTCTCAGATTTATTAAGTTCTGAGTCATAACTTTTGTAATGTTCTCTTAAAAAGTTCCATCCCTGTTTATCATTCCAGTGACTATGTAGTGTTGCCATCTCATCCCTCTCACATTTGACATGAATCATTCCTTCTCGCCCTCGCTCACTCAGTCAACTCTACCACATAGTTATGACCATATTGGTACACTCATCCCTTGCCCAAGTGGCGCCACTTAGGCAATACAGTAACCTGCATCTATAGTAGTAATGAAAACCTTTATTTTTATTTAGTTTCTATGTTATTTTTATAAGTTCTGTGGCATATATATAGATTCTGATTTCATATCTTTGTATATCTGAGCCGTGTGTTGCTTCCTAAATACTGCCACAGCTGCTCTTACCATCTTTCCACCCACAGTCCCGCCCATGATGAGCATTCCACATCAGTTGGTCGGGGCGCCCCTGGGCTACAGCATCACCCTGGAGTGTACCATCGAGGCCCATCCTCCTGCCCTCACCTACTGGACGCGAGGCTCCGGTATCATGCTGCACCAGGGACGAAAATACTCCATCACGGACCAGGTACGTAGGCTATGTGGTGGCCCTTATTAGAGTGTGGAGAGGAATGGGTCCAACAGATAAAGATATGCTCCTTGACGCTGGCAGGTGTTTGTCTGTTGAAGTTGACATGGAAGTATTTCTAACACCTTCATAATACACACGATCGCATGCAAACAAGTACAGATAATTATGGTACATATAACCTGTATATATCCTTACCATCTACCCGCGCGCGTCACGACCTGCTGACTTGCTGCTGCACTCCAGAACACACCCAAATAAAAGCAATGAAATTAACATACATGATGAGATGCATACTTTAAAATACATCCCTCCCCCCACACCCCTCCCACCCACTAACCTGTCTCCCTCCCCCCGTCTCCCTGCAGAAAGGTCAGGTCTCTTACCGCACCCACATGAAGCTCACCATCAGGAGTCTCCGGCCTGACGATGACTTCGGGGAATACAAGTGTGTGGCCAAGAACTCCCGCGGAGAGACGGAGGGAGTCATCAAGGTGTACGGTGAGTGATGGGCGTGGACGGCGTGAAGAGCGTGGCAGGCTGGGGAAGGGCGTGGATATATGTCATGGAAAATGGTTTCATTCACACACACACATACACACACATAAACACACACACACACACACACACACACACACACACACACACACACACACACACACACACACACACACACACACACACACACCTCGAAAGGTCTTAATAATTCTGCTCCATGAATTAAGGCTAATAATTAATTGCCATGGAAGTCTAATCCTAAGGAGAAAAAACAAATCTGGACCCATAATAGGATGAAAAAATCAATCCGTTGTTTGCAAATCATTATTCCCTTAATTAGTGACTTGCAGGAGTCAATTGAAAGGAGGAATCCGCACTGTGCTCCTTTCTACGCCAATTTCTGCGGCGCTCACTTTGATCACACCGACTTGATCTCCATAATATTGGACTCCTACCTAAAGCAAACAAAGATCTCAGTTTGATTAAAGAAAATGTCGTGTAGGTGCTAATTCCGGTGACGAGAGGCCACACTTATATATCCTCGTATAAAAGGAAGAGTACAAACTTTTTTTTATGGAAAGATATACTTCCTAGTGATGGTGAATGCAGCGTAACAGTTCATGAAAGTATGGCATTGTAAGTATTATATAAATCCTTGTTTGGTGCGTAAGGAAGGTGGATGCAAGACATTATTATAGTAACAAGCATAGTGCAACGACACCACACACACACACATATATATATATATATATATATATATATATATATATATATATATATATATGTATATATATATATATATATATATATATATATATATATATATATATATATATATATACAAGCAGATGCAATTAGATAGAGAAGAAAGCAGTACTCAGCAGGAAAATGTAGGTGAGCCAAGGTAGTAATTGGCGAGAATAATGATTCCTCGTGAAGATAGCTTATGGTGATGGAGGAAGTTTGGCGAATTTTTAGCGGCGGCACAAATCATGCCTGTGACTGATTTAGGGCGAGAAGTGGAGACTGAAATTACGACCAACGATTGGGGGAGGGAAGTGAGAGAAGGCGGAGAGATCAGCGGAAAAAAAAAATTAATTGATAGATTGATTGATGGATTGATTAATTTATTGTCGCAACAAGAATGTCAGATCAGATCAGATGAAGGGCAAAAAGGGAGAGGACAAGCAAGAGGAAGAAAGAAGAAGTAGCATTAGTCCCTTTTTATTTTCCCGCTGATTCCCCTTCGACTCGCATGTGTGCAGGAACCTACCAAGCAAGAACGGTGTGAGATAACTGGCGTGAGATAATCAATATACATGTATCTGTGACTAGCGGGAGAGAGAATAGATGTTTTCATTTAGCAGAGAGATCCGCCTTGGAATTACAATACATTACGTACCACCTTCGTACCTCGACTGAATGCAAAGTATGTAGAACTAATTAACGGAGCATGTTCACCACTACTAACACCAACAACATCACAGTATTACCAACACTAACACCATGCCTCACACTTCCCTAAGTACCGGTGCATCAAGGCCTTAACAAACACCACAAAGACAGACACCCAAGGAAGGAAAGTCTGAGCCATCAAATAATTCTCAATTCTCGTTTTTCACTCCGGCTCCATCTCCGCCGCCTCCTTCTTCAGGCACAGTTCGGAAACTCTCTTATCACCGCGAGGCTCGGCAAGGGGAAAAAAAAAGCCCCGGTGTGACGAGTCGAGGAGCGAGAGAGGTTTCCCTGGTCCCAAGATTTCGCTGACAAAGTTTAAAGAGGAAGGGAAAGGGAAGACTCGTGTAGTAATGATATCCCGGCCAGATTTTAGTATTTTACGTCGTTGAGAATCACTTGGACGGTCCAGAGTAATGTGTAAAGGCAGGTTTTTCTCTTCTCGAGGCTCCACAATATATAAGAATGTTATATCCTTACTAATTTTTGAGTTGTCATATTGTAATTGTAAGTTTAAGAAGAGTCAGCTTTGGAGAACTGCTTCAAAATAATTAGTATGATATTCATATTCTTACTAAACTATATTTTTTTGTATTATGTATGTTTCTTACTTAAAATTAATAGAGATAAATAAATAAAAGCGTTTCCCCTAATATAAGTGCTCCCGAAACTTCAGGAAATAAAATTAAAAATTTTAAAAATTTCTTTGGAGGTGTATCAGTTATTTTAAATATTAATTTTCATCAGGACCATCGGTAGTGTTTTTTGTACGTACTACATACATTGCATCACTTATTTATTTATTGTACAGTTGAAAAATATCAATCATCCATTCCTTTAATTCTACTCAGCATGAAGCCAGATGACAAAATACTTTCAGATATTTAGACTTGAAGTGATGCTGAATTTGTCTTTTTTATTTCCCTATAGAAACGGTGCCTCCAACACCACCTCCCTCCAACGCGCCCTCCTACCTAGACAAATTATTCAAAGGTGAGACTCGCCGCTATGGGCTGTATCACCAACCATTGTACACACTTTAGGGAATACGAAGAATTACTGTATATCTAACATTCTTGAGTGAATGTTGTAACCTAATGTGTGTTTGAAAGTTTCAGATTATCAACAAAAAACAACAAACAGTGTCGTTGGGAAAGGTGAAGGGAAAGCGACGTTTGTGGGACTAGAGGAACCCCGGGAAGGTATTGAGACCGACATGAACATAGTGGGTGAGGAAGACATCGCGGAGAGAAACGACATTGACCGGCTGGAGGAAGGCTCACACTGGAACGATGAGAGGCAAAGGGAGGTGGAGGCGCGGCGAGAACGAGGTCGACATGATCAAAGCGAGAGAGAATATCATATGACCTTGGGCAGCGCCACGCCAGGTGAGTGGTAGTGGTGATGGCCTCGCTGGGCGGTGGTCATAGGCGATGGAAGGATTAGCATCAGTCATGGTAGATAAGGTGTCATTTTTGCATGTGGGAAAATTTGTAGTTTATGATACTCATTCCTTCTTTTTTGTTTTTATTCTATCTCTTGTATTACTAACATTGTAAAAATTAGTCACAATCTAATATTTCCTAACTCTGCCCGTTTGAGTCTGCCAAATCAAGGAATTAACGTACTGGAAAGGTGACACACACGCATCACATTGTAACAGATTACTAAACCACTTCACAGGCCCACTTTTGGCACATTCTCACACCTTGGTTTCAATCTGTAAGTGGTTGTGGAGTTTCATTGAACCGTCATATTGTACTTTTCAATGTGGTTCATAGCTAGTCTAGGGTATAACAATCTATTTCTAAACTGGTTCTCTGTCCCGGGCAGCAGCCGGCGGCGGGGTGGGCGGCTGTGTTGGGCTGCAAGTGGTGCTGTTACTGGTAGTCCTCGCGCAACCTTCCTGTATGCTGCTGCTCTTGTGATGAAGAGGATCCGTCACACTTAACCTCATTCTCCGAATTGTGTGGATAACCTTAGCTAAAGTTTCCTTACCGTGAAAATAGACCGTTTCTCGCTCTTTAGTGGTTATCTTTTGACGCAGGGATCTTGGGGGTGGCTGGCCGAGCCGCCGTGTGCTGTAGTGTACCGTCGACAGCCAACCCTCACTTGGTTCTCAGCTTACTGGAGGACAGACGAACCATAAGTTATCCTTGTATCGCGCTCTCACGTCTAACAACTATTCTTACAACCATATATGCTTGTGGACATGTACTATTTTATTAAGGGTATCAGTTACTCTCGCATTAGATTTGACTGCATGTTTATTTTTCAATTTTATTTGGTTGCAAATTGTTATCTTGACAAAATTTATGCAGTATCAGCATATCAAAAGTAAAAAGAAACATGGGCTTGTTGACTCAGAGAATAATAATAATAATAATAATAATAATAATGATAATAATAATAGTAATATTAATAATAGTATTAATGATAATGATAAAAATAATAATAATAATAACAATAATTATAATGATAACAATGATAATAATAATAATCGGTGCTTCAGCATAGACAAGTGGAGCTGCCTCAATGACGCCGCCATTCCGCCCTGCTTGTCCTCCTCACCCATATCCTATCACACACCCTCTACCCCGACCCCCTACCACACACCCACCCACTCATCCATCCGTCACATTCATTCTTACATGCCTAACTACATTTTACGTTTGCCGCCTCGCCTCAAAACTATTAGTTCTTTGCATGTTTTGTGTTGCCATACTTTATTCAAGCACAACCTTCCCAGCCAAACGTGGCATCATCTCCGACGAGTGACTAAACTATACTAAAAAGTCACACACTGGTCTTAACGATCGATCAGGGTAATACTACGACCACCACCACCACCACCACCACCACCACCACCACCACCACCACCACCACCACCACCACCACCATCACCACCACCACCATCACCACCACCGCCGCCGCCAGGATGATGATGTAAGAGGAGGAGGAGGAGGATCGTCAGACACCATGGAGTAAGTTAGTCAGTGGAGAACGAAGAATCACCACCACGAGGAGTGAAGAGAGAGAGGGAGAGAGAGACGTGACGTGCGACAAAACAGAACATATCCGATTGACTGACTATCAAAATCTGTCTGTAATCATCACCTACGCGAGTGTATTATAGAAGGTGAGATCAACACCGTCCAGACAACCATCAAGAGGAAGAATTAAGCATCACATCCAACACTTGTATTATCTTGTATCGACAGTAATACAAGTAGGTAATGCGTGTGTGTAGTTGAGGGGATATGGTTTATCTGTGGAATGTACATAATTTACTGGTAGCGTCTTGGGAGAGAAGGAAGGTCTGGTGGATGGCGACGCATTGTAGAAACTCGACCTTGTGGTGAAGTTTCAAGAGAATGAAGGTAATAAATAATAGGCTTCTGGTACGGAATATATATCAGTGAAAATTTGACTCGTACTGCGAAGGTAACTTTATCAACATTTTTTATAACGCAAATCACAAGACTAACAAGAAGCGCAAGTAAACATAAGTGGGTACGTGTATTAGGAGACGTGAGTGACGCTTGCATCCACACCCTCCTCCTCCTCCTCCTCCTCCTCCTCCTCCTCCTCCTCCTCCTCCTCCTCCTCCTCCTCCTCCTCCTAATGATGATTGAATGAAATAATGGTGGGCCTGTAATGTTATGTGACTGATTGCAATGTTAATCTTAATGTGCTTCGGGAAATAAATTGTAATGCTGATAACTGACTGAAGGAGTGAAGGTACTACATAGGTATAGAGGCAAAGGCTGAGTTACTTGTGTGTTAATCTGTGTGGCAAGGAAGACTAAAGGGATTTATTTATATAGTTATATGCATTGGTTACGCAAGGTTTAATATTACTAATATTATTATTATATTATTATTATTAATATTATTATTATTATTATTGTTATTATATATTACTATTATCATTATTATATATTACTTATTATTATATATTACTATTATTATTATTATTATTATTATATATTACTATTATTACTGCTATATATTACTGTTATTATTACTATTTCTATTATTTTCACTGCTACTATTACAATTATTTTTACGGCTACTATTACAATTATATTCACTGCTACTTTTACTACTATTTTCGCTGCTGCTGTTTTAGAAGGCGTCATTGGTTCGCCCCGACGCCCATTTCCCGGGTGGGAGGCGCTGTCCTCTAACCTTACCCTTGCGCCACCTCGCTAGCAAGGGATCCAGGTTCATTGAAGGGTTATTAGCATCGACAGCTATGAATTGTACTCGTGAGGTGTCAGGGCACTGCATGGTATATGTACAAAGTCTTGCCCAGCCAGCAGTTGCCTTCCTGGTGCTTGGCCCCGCAGCTGTCCGCCGGCGGTTCACTCTCCCTGCTGCTGTAAGGGAGTTGGTCCGTCTTGTAGGGTTGTGTCCGTTCAAGCTGCTGGAGTCAGTCTTCATTTTAAATATATTTTTTTTCAGTTATGCACCATGCTTAAGTTTTTCAGTTTATGTTTACGCAAAAAGTGTAGACATGAATTCTAACCTAACGTGTTACTTGACCATCAATCAGTTGAATTATAAGCATATTATAAGAGGAATATGATAGCAATCAGTCTCACGATCATTATTGGAAGGCTTATGGCGTTGACAATTTTGATTTATTTCTCCATACAGGCATCCTGTATTATTCTGTTTCAATGGTTAGCAGTGTGCAGGCGTTGCTAGGGTTCATAACATCATTTTTCATGTAGCCACTTTGACAATTTACGTCAATTTTGTTCGAGCCAGAGAAAGATCAAAGATTCTTGTGTCCAAAAAGTGAAAAAAGAAAATGCAAGATGCCTTTATGTCGAAACAACATTTGCTGCGCCAGAATGGCTTTCAATAGTGATGAAGGTGATGCTGCTCACTTTCACATATATCTTGAAGTAATTTATTGTATAAATTGATGAATTATGTATTAATTGATGGTGTTGCGACACTTATTAAGAATTCATGAAACAGTATTCTTTGTATCGACACCCATTGAAATAATTAAGTATAGTGCATCACTGTAAAAACTGTAATATGAAGATGAAGCATCGCCAGCCTGGGACGAACTCAACCCCACGAAGGACCACACTCCAAGTGACACCGCCCGGCCCCCCAACGTGAAGGTCACGTGCTCAACACTCACTCACACACACACACACACACACACACACACACACACACACACACACACACACACACACACACACACACACACACACACACACACACACACACACACACACACACACACACACACCACACACACACACACACACACACACACACACACACACACACACACACACACACACACACACACACACACACACACACACACACACACACACACACACATATGAGGGTGCATGCGGCCATGCATTCAAACTCAGCCAAAATGGCGGCATTACAGGTGAAGGTTCAGTAATATTACGTATATAAGATTAGTTAATAGCTTCGTTCATTATACACAATCTGTATTTTATGATTATGTAAAGTAAAAATCAATAATAACAATAATAATATATCATATGGGCTGAAATTTTCAGAGGATACCTGTAAGGTGTTCAGAAATTTTGTATTTTATTTTCTTTAGAAACTAATTAACCTTAATGATGTTAAAAAAAGCTTCCCAGATATGTAGTATATGTTATGTGTTATGAGTGATTTTTAATAAAATCTTAAAAGTAGTTTGACCTCATTTTACTCATCTCAAGTTGGAGACTTTAAACAGTCTTCATGTTGGTGACCGACCGTATTAACCCATTCAGTGCTTGCGGCACACCGTATTTGCCAGCGCTGTCTGCAAAGCACAACCATTATCGCTCATAATTATAAACTATGATCGCTTGCAAAAGGTAGAGCTAGCACTCACGATTTTAACTAGCGTGGGAAATAGTAATGGTGAATTGTTACACACACACACACAGACATATATATATATATATATATTATATATATATATACTATATATATATATATATATATATATTATATATATATGATATATATATATATATATATATATATATATATATGTATAGTATATATATATATATTATATATATATATATATATATATATATATATATATATATATATATATATATATATATATATATATACTTTGGTGAGGTGGGTGGCGTGTCATACGTCTGGCAGCGCACTTCCCTCGTATCATGGCTTTGAGATGGTTTTGTATTCAACTGCAATGATGTATAACTTATGTAACTTAAAACTAAACGATGTGTTGATGCTACTGTTCAAATAGGATAAACCAGGAGAAATTTACCATCCTAAGCATATTATTCAATGTATAGATTGAAAAATCATAAATTATTAGACCACAGGCGATACGAAAAACTTTTTGCATTATCACGTTAAATGGGTTAATAAACTACACACCATCCATCCTCCTCATTGACTCGCAGATAAATGGAGAAAATGTTGTGAAATATATGTCGCTGCACAGACCTGACTTTAATTATCATGTCAAAAGTACAACAGAAACAAACTTTCAATTCATTGCAGCACCTCATCACCATGTTTCAACTTACTAGTTTCATTATTAAACGTCTGGGATCAAATCAGCTTCTTACATCATCATTCATTGTGGTTATGTTGGGTCACGCATTATTAGAACACCAATACGAGCTTGATGCACCAAGTAGTGCCTGCTTCTGGTACAGGTCACAATCTGATCCATGTAGTCTGACCTTGACCTGACCTGACGCGCCACCATTGATCATGCCTAGGCTACTCTGTCCGACACAGATTTCATTCAGTATTCGAAGAGGACTCTGCTTCACCAACTGTCCCTTACCCGACCTATACCACAGCACCAACTCTCTGTGTCACCTTATAAGTTCCCTACAGTGCACTTCAGTTGATTGCTGCCTGCGAGTGAGATTGGTATTCCGAGGTATGGTGCATGAAAGCTGCATACTAATAGTGTTTACTGACAGCTTAAAGTTTGATGCAGTGTTGGGAGTCATTGAGGCATCTTGTCAATGTTTTCCTAAAATTATCGTTGTAACGCTGTAATATTCTACGATTGGACCATATCGAAACTACCATTTGTTATTTTCAATGTTTGCTGCTGCTCTGAAATGACTGTCAGTTTTCCATTGCACAGAACGTGACGTTAAACAAAACGGCTCTATTATCAAGCGGTAATTATACTCTATTGACGTAGGTAAAAAGGGTTCATAGTGTTACGATGGGGGATATTGGCGCGAATGTTTCGCGGGTTTTTGGGAGAAGACGCGGGCTTTTGGTAGCGTCACCTGCGAGTCTGGGTAGCGTCTTGTTTAGGGGAAGACGTGAGTGCCGATTGTACATAGGAAGTTAAGGATATTTAGTAAATAGGAAAAGGACATTGAGTGCTGTGTTTTCCTCGCCCTGCCTCCGAGTGCCCAGAAGGTTATAATGTGTCACCTCGCATTCCACCGATACATGCACGAATCCACGGAGTGAGGAGCGAGTGCCTGCCCCACACATTACCCACCCAGGAGTCCGAGGAGGCAGCAGCTGAGTTTGTGTTGGTGCTGTGTCGCAAGTGATGGTGTGGTAAGGCAAAGGGAACCCTCTTTTCTTCTCTTTACGTAACAATGGTGTCAAAAGTGAAGATAGGGTTTAGTACTAAAAGACATGTATTGGAAAACTGCTGGGTGGCAGACAAGGACAAGTTGGCGAGGAAAACACAGCACTCAATGTCCTTTTCCTGTTTACTAGATATCCTTAACCTCCTATGTACAATCGGAACCCACGTCTTCCCCTGAACAAGACGTTACCCAGACTCGCAGGTGACGCTACCAAAAGCCCGCGTCTTCTCCCAAAAACCCGCGAAACATTCGCGCCAATATCCCCCATCGTAACAATAGTTTAGAAATATATCAGTTTACTTTCTTTTTTTATAGAAATGAAAGAAAATGAATTTATAAAGAACGTTTGAAAAGTAAATCTATAATCGATTTCAATTTGTTAACTATTTGACAAAACACCTTTTCCACTCTGTAAACGAAGAAAGTTTCCAAATATGTAAGTGCAACAACGGCGTGGGAATTCTGTGTGAGTGTTTGTGTGTCCCAAGGCTTGACTGGGGTGTGTCAGGCAAACACACCCGAGGAGAAGACGACCTTTCCTCAATCAATACCAATTAGAAGCGTCTTTTTGTTTGCGTCCCTCCGTCAGCTGCGGGACAAAGATTCTCCAACACCTCCGTCAAGGCCGCAGGCTACGTCGCGTCCCGCCCTTCCTCAAACAGCGTGGGATTGTTTAAGAGTGGGGCAGGTTTTGTGTGTGTGTGTGTGTGTGTGTGTGTGTACTTAGGTTCAGAAATTGGTGAGGAAGAAACAGTAGGTACCTATACTTAAAAAAAAAAAAACAGTACCCCGAGTCATGAAACAAGGGAAAAAAAAAGTTTATATAAGTCACAAACCGTGTATTTTCCGGATTCGTCCCCACCATCCAACTTTCTTTCTTTTCCCTTGAATTAAAGACACATTGAAGTGGTAGTGAACGTGGTAGGATCAGAGGACGAAGAAAAAGAAATTAAGTCAAATCTACATTATTAAATGAACCGCGCACTCTTTCAACATCATTTACATAGCAGTCATTAGTAATGGTAAATTTCCGCATAGTGATGGTGGTGGTTGATGAGCGCACCTCGTCCTACCTACACTCGTTTTTGTCATAGTATTTCCCTTCACATATTTGCAGGTCCTGGAGTCCTGGAGTCGATGGAAGTTCCTCTGGGCGCCCTCTAAGCATGTATGTAGTTATTTAGCAAGCTTATAATACTGTGTTTGTATACCAGAAGTAATCCATTGCATATATTTTCCTCGTTTGATTTTTTTTCCCATGAAGGGGACTTTAATTACTAGTTTTATGTAGCTTTCCAAACCATTCCTCAGTCTGCAGATTCTCAAACCATCTCCATCAATAATCAGGGCTCAAAAACCATAATACTTAACGTTATTCAGTGCCGAAACACCATAATATCGAAATGAAATACAGAAAAAGCGATACCGGTATACCGACTATATACAAATACTCAGCCCACGCCCCACGCCCCACACAACAACACGCTGTCGTCCGCCCGTCATCCAGCTGTCACGCACAAGGATTATAATTATACAGTATATAATCCTTGGTCACGGCTGTCACACCCTCAAAGGACATCACCAGCCCTCATAGGACATCACCAGCCCTCATAGGACATCACCAGAGCTGATAGGATCCACCCAGGAATCCTTGTAGCCCTAAACAACAAGGTGTGTTTTCAATTGAACGTAACTTGACATTAGAGTATTAGGAGTAGGTAGAGGTGACAAATGAGGCAGGAATTAGGTGTATAAGGTCAGGAGGAGGTTGTAGGTAGTGGTGGTATGTGGTGGTATGTAGTATGTGGTGGTATGTAGTATGTGGTGATATGTAGTATGTGGTATGACATTTTGGTATTATTTTACATCTTCACCTGAATGCTCTAGAGAATTCAGAGTTATATTTTTACATTACCTGATGCATTCTGAGAAGGTTTTCTTAATTACATTTCCGTCGTAAATTCTTAGTTTGTGAGATATTCAATGTTGTCTATGAGACCTTCTCTTCGAAAAGTAAAGTTTAGTTTGGTTTGAACAAGGTTCTGTTATTTGTCAATGTAGATTAAGGTTTGGTTAATGTAGGTTACGTTACGTTTAGTTAATTTAGAAGCTATCAAATGTTTTCTATGACCAAAAGTCGGGGGGTTGGACGAGGTGCAGACGCCATTTTCTTTCGTAGCTACACGCCATTATGGTGAAGCTGTAAAAGCTTACCGAGGCAGGAATTAGGTGTATAAGGCTAGGAGGAGGTTGTAGCGGTGGTATGTGGTGCTATGTAGTATGTGGTATGTAGTATGTGGTGGTATGTGGTATGACAGTTTATTTTCTTTAATTCCCATAAAAAGAAGAAAAACTTACGTATGACAAAAAATAGTAATTCATTGATAGCTGGTGTTTGAAAGACATTATTTATACTAACTAAATTTTTTGTGTAAATTATTTATTTGATTTTTAAGTAAATTTTAATGAAACTGTGTTAAGATTTATATTAAGATTATTAGGAACCATCTTCAATTTTCCTAATGAACAAATTTTATTCTATCACTAACTTATTCCCTTCATCAAAATCACAAACTTACTCTCTTCATCAAAATCATTAACTTATTCCCTTCATCAAAATCACAAACTTACTCTCTTCATCAAAATCACTAACTTATTCCCTTCATCAAAATCACAAACTTACTCTCTTCATCAAAATCACTAACTTATTCCCTTCATCAAAATCACAAACTTACTCTCTTCATCAAAATCACTAACTTATTCCCTTCGTCAAAATCACAAACTTACTCTCTTCATCAAAATCACTAACTTATTCCCTTCATCAAAATCACAAACTTACTCTCTTCATCAAAATCACTAACTTATTCCCTTCGTCAAAATCATAAACTTACTCCCTTCGTCAAAATCACTAACTTATTCCCTTCATCAAAATCACACAAACATACTAGTAATAAAGCATACTTTGAATATTAAGTTAATCTACAATAACCTTGATTGTCTTGCCACTACAGTAAAGTTTTATATATACACTCATACATCGGTTTTACGGACCTCCATTTAACAGATATCGGAAGCAACGGACAAAATCTGCATCAGCCAACTCATTTTGTTTACATCAGTGTAATCACACATGTAGCTTATTGCTCCATGGATTTTCCCCTTTTAGTGGTGCTGTCACTGTGTTTAAGTGGTTTAATATTCATCAATTTGTATAACCATGTCGTCTGGAGGAAGAGTAGAAAAGCAGAAAAGGATGAATTCAACAGTAGCAGAAAAGGTTGAGTTGATCAGAAAGTTAGGAAGTGGTGGGTATGTGAAGCAGATGTGTGAGGAATAGGGCGTAAAAAAACAAAAAATAATAATAATAATAATAATATACGCAAGGCAAAATCTAGATTTATCGAACATACTCTTCAGTCTTCTATTGATGGATATTCAAGTAAGTCTGGTTCTGTGGCGGCCCGTAAGCATATGAAGGTTGGTAGTCAGAAGGAGTTAGACAAAGCTGTTTATAAGTGGTATATGCAGTAAAAGGTTTGTGGTAAAAAAGTAACTTCCTGTACCATATGAAAAGCGTGCCATAAACTATGTAGGCATGTAGATGTTGAGTGCAGTGGTAGTGATGGTTGTGGTGTTTTGGTAACATGCATGGACTGTGTGATAGGAAGGTGCGGGGTGAGGCTGGCAGTGCAGGTACGGCAGGTACTGAGCTTTATCGTGTTAAGCTTAATGAGTCTGCAACCAGGAGAGTAACAGTAGTGATGAGGAAGATGAGATGCTGGTGACCATGCCAAAATTATACATGGTGAGTAGTTGTATGGACACTGTACTACATTTTGTGGAACACAATAAGAATAGAGATCAGTGGTCATTATAGAAATCCTAGAATTCTTTGAGAACAATTTCAGAGCGGTACACAGTAAAAGTTAGATAGTTTTTTTAAGTTTGAACCGACTCCAGGATCACCTTATGCGCCAGGGGTACCAGCCTCTCCACCCTTACCTTCACCTGACAAACCAACAGTCACTAACTTACATATTTCAATTACTACTGTTTGCATCTGAACCACCACCACACCCTACAGCCACCAATACATCATTGGAGATGCAAAGCTCTAGTGACTTTAAGTTTCTGAAACCTCACTATACGAAAGCGGCAAACTAACAACACCATCCATAGTAAGTCTGATTCTAAATAAAAAAAAATTAAATTACTGTATCATAATGTATATTTAGTGTGCAGGTATTTTACACTCAGATTGGATAGTGTGACTGATTAAATGTACAGTACAATATCATTCCTTTCTTTCATAATGTAATTGTTGATATTAGTCACAAGACTTAGTCAGTAACTACGGACAACCGACATTGTCGGATCGATGTTTCCCCCTTTTGTCCATTAAAACGAGGTATGTGTGTATATTATTTATTTAGCTAATATTTTTTACAGTATATTTTTTATAGTATTTCATATAGTATTTTTTACATAGTATTACTCTATTGCCTAATTTTACTTCTGGATCATACACATTTTTACTACTACAAAGTTATGAAGTGGTGTTAGGGATAGATTGAAAATGAACATTAGTCAAATATGAGTGTGTTCTTAATACAAACATTTACCTAAACTCTTGTTGTTACACTTGATCATGAGATACACGTTTCTATTACCTAGCTACAATAACTTGTCTTATTTACAGCCTGGCAGACATCAACACCATGGCATGGACGGTGACCTTTACCAGCACAGGTCAAGCTGCCTCACCTGTTAAACCTACACCTGCTCCCAGACCCGAGAGGCGACCACCTTTACGCTGCCTCAGACTACTTGTTCCAGAAAACATTGGTCGGGTTATTTCAGCAGGCTAACAGTGTGACTGGATGTCGCTTACTTTCTATGCGTCATTATCATAGGACAGCACATCTAATGTTATGTGTTGTGGGGTCAGCAAGATGTCCATGAATAGCGGCACCAATTTGTCCAGCAAAGAAATGCCTCCTTTCCTTCACCAAGTGGACGGTAACAGTGAAGATGCCTCAGTACACCGTCCACAGGTTGATGGCTAGACAGAGGCGATGAGTGAAGGATGACTGCTTCCTTGAGGTGTGAGTGTGTTTAGTGTACAGGACCTAAGCTATGTATGTAATATTTCTGTTTGCATATGTACTTTTATCCTGACTTTGTTTTATATGGTGGAAATATCTTCTCTATTCCATATGTATGTACTTTTGTGTGGAATGTTGTATTTCTTGTGTGTATTTACCTAGTTGTAGTATACAGGGCCTGAGCTAGACTCGTGTGGTCCTGTCTCCGTATCTACATTGATCCAATTTTTCTTTCAGTTTGTGCACACTATTCACTTCAATAACTTCTTCTTTCAAACTGTTCCATGCGTCTGTACTTCTATGTGGAAAGCTATATTTCTTTGTGTTATTCAAGCATCTTCCCTTTTTTAATTTCCTCTTGTGGCCTCTTGTGTAAGCAGCTTCTTCCCTTGATAGTATATTCTTATTTGTTTTATCCATTCCATTTAACAGTTTGTATACTGCTATCAGGTCACCTCTTTCCCATCTTTCCTCAAGTGTTGGCAAATTCATTTCTTCCAGCCTCTCCTCATACATCCTCCCTTCTAACTCTGGAACCATTTTCGTTGCAATTTGTTGTATTCTTTCTATTTTCTTTATATGTTTTTTCTTATGTGGAGACCATATAATCGCAGCATATTCCATTTTTGGTCTAATCATTGTAGTAATAATCTTCTTCATCATTTCTTTATCTATATAGTGAAAGGCCACTCTTATACTTCTTAACATATTGTATGTTTCTCCAAATATCTTATTTATGTGTGTTTGTGTTGTATTTTTATCTCTTAGAAGTATAAGACTTCATACAAGGAAATATTAAGGAAACAATGAAGTGATATCAGGTGTCCAATTTTTCATGGCACTCAGCCTGTCACTGTCAACCAATTATCTAGCATGGTGTGGTGATGGCCAGCCTCTTACCCCAGTAGGAGGGGCATCCTCCGCCTTTGATTTTTGTATAGAGTATACTACTATTACTACTACTACTACTACAATCTCACCTTGTCTCTCTCACAGCCTCCATCACCCAGTTTCCCTTCCTCACCCTTCCTGGACGGCCAAGAAGGAGAGACAACATTCCTGAGTCCTCGTTGCTTCCCAGTACAAGCTGATGCTGTTTGACTCACCCTTTGAACCCTGTTGGCCGGTGCCGTGACGATGGAGTGTTGTCAATAAACCATCGGTGAGGCAGTACATGTTATCTTAGTTACATCCTTAGAGTTGGTTGCGTTGGTGGGTTAAGGTGGTGTTAGTTTTAGTGTGGTGTAGTGTAGTGTATAGTGTTCCCTGATGCCTGTTCTTAGGAAGTCCCTCAAGCAAGTGGCTGCAACAGAAGAGTCTCTCCTTGCACGCCACATCACTACACAGTACACTCATCTTTCTCACAGTCTTCTGTTGTATGTTTAGATCAAGAAAACTCTGCAACCATACTGGTTTCTTTTCTAAAACCCGTCTGTTACAAACTCGTACTTTTGAGATAAGTGTTCATGAACTTAGCTTTTTTATGGAGTTTTTGAAGCCATGTCAGTTTGATATATATTTGTTTCTTCTTTTTTTTATATATCGTATATATGTGAGGAACTGCACCTGCTTCGTCTTCCCCTAATTAGTGGTTGAACTACCACTCTCGTCTGCTGGCGCTTGTTCACCGGCTTCCCCGCCACTACCCCACCCCCTTGTCCAGGGGTGGGGGGTAGTCTAACCGAGCCAAGCTCCACGCCACCGGCTTGGAGAAGGACAGAACGCCTCAGCTCTCACACCTGACAACACCTCACCACCTGCTGCTGGTTCTCAACATTCCGAAGGCATTTCTGGAGACTTTGGCTCCCTTCCAGTGTGCCCTTCAACTGTACCTACACCATTCGACCCTCCCTGCTGTCTGAGGAGCAATCTACGTTGCCGAGTGTTGCTGTCCCGCATCTCACCCTCAAAACAGCTGTACAGGGAGTTATTTGGGTGTCATACCCCTGCTCTGGTAATTGTTTACGAGCAGTTCGTCGTTGGTGATTTATTTTGGCTTCTAGCCTATTGTTTGCTATTTGTGTGTGTGTAAATATATTCGGGGTATCATACTCCATGATTTTTCTTCCCCACAACTCTATAAAAAGATAATATTAATTGGTAGTCACCTCGGCCCTGACATATTGGCGACCTCGCCAGGATAAGAACTACCAATTATTTATTATCATTTTTACAGATTGTGGGTTGTTATCTGTAAGTCGCTGCTGCGCGCCATTGCTGCCTGAGGCCCGGGAGTAATGTTATGAGTGTTTTGACTGCCGTCAAACTCTTGCTTTTGCCAGATTTTTGCACGTGAGGTGTTGTCCAATTTTTTGTTTTTGTATTGTGTTCTCTGTGTGGTCTTCTCCATGTCTTCCTTTCAAGAACTGAAGGAGCAGGGTGAAATCCTCGGTCTGCAGGGCAAGGAAATTGGCCAGTGGATCCTTGAACAACAGAAAAACGAGAGGGAAGAAAGACAAGCTGAGAGAGAAGAAAGACAAAGACAAGCTGAGAAGGAAAGAGAAAGAGAAGAAAGACAAGCTGAGAAGGAAAGAGAAAGAGAAGAAAGACAAGCTGAGAAGGAAAGAGAAAGAGAAGAAAGACAAGCTGAGAAGGAAAGAGAAAGAGAAGAAAGACAAGCTGAGAAGGAAAGAGAAAGAGAAGAAAGACAAGCTGAGAAGGAAAGAGAAAGAGAAGAAAGACAAGCTGAGAAGGAAAGAGAAGAAAGACAAGCTGAGAAGGAAAGAGAAGAAAGACAAGCTGAGAGGGAGAAAGAGATCAAGCTGGCAGAAATTGCAGCTAAAGGTAAGCCCTCAGTCCTACCATCACATGATCCTGTTTCCAGACCTAGTCTACCACCATACAAGGATGAAGAGGACATTGCCACCTATTTAACTAGGTTTGAGCGTGTGGCCGAGATGCTGGTTTTACCCAGAGATACCTTTGCCGTTCGTCTGGGTTGCCTCCTTACTGGTAAAGCTGCCGAACTCTACACGTCCCTTCCGTCATCCACCACTGAGGATTACGAGTTACTGAAGCAAGCCTTCTTAACAGGCTTCAGTAAAACTCCAGATGGCTACCGGGTGGATTTCAGGTCAAACAAGATTAGAGTAGGACAGAACTACCATCAGTTTGTTACCCAGTTATCGAGGATGTTTGATTCTTGGGTTGAGTCTTCCTCTGTGGCCAATGTTTATGCTGATTTAAGGGAGTTTATCATCTTTGACCAATTTTTGTCCTCCTTATCAGCAGAAATACGCCTATTCATCAAGGAAAGAAGGCCTACCAAGCTGAAGGACGCAATACAACTAGCGGATGACTGGGCATCCGCCCACAACACCTATCCTAAGGTCTCTTCCAACAACAACGCTAAGAAAATCTCCCCTCGACTTGCTACTCCACTCCAGCCTCTACCTTCTCCTGGGAGTCAGACTCCCTCAACCGTGACTTGTCACAATTGTGGGGAAGCAGGACATATACGACCACGCTGTCCCAGGAATCCTCGAGCATTCAAGGATGGAACTACTACCACGCCCCCCTATAAGGTTGGATTTTGTTTAGAGGACCATAAAGTGCCTAACTTCTCAGTTACGGGGACTATTAATGGGTCATGGTCTTCCTCTATAATTAGGGATACTGGATGCTCTGGAGTTGTAATTTCTGAGGAAGCCTTGCCAGACATTGACCCATCACTCTGCCCCAAAGTACAAGTTGCTGACTATTTGGGACGCATCGACGAATTTCCTGTCGTTAAGTGTTACTTACGGTGCCCATTTTACACTGGTTGGACAGATGCTGTAAGGGCCCCAATTAAATTTGCTAGTGCTCTAGTTGGGAATATTCCCGGAGTACAAGATCCTGATAGTCCTGATTCTCAACTCAGTAATGACAACCATCTTCTCCATAGTGACCATGACCAAGCCACCACTGACTTTTCTTCCCTACAAGATCCTCTGTTGCCTCCTGATGACTCGCTTTCGCCCGGAACTTCCCTCTCCTCTCAAGACAAGGACAACCTCCCTTCTGGATGTCAGCATCTACCACCAGTTGAGTCCTCAACTACTCAAGTGTGTGCTGTGGAGACCAGAGCCGGTCGATCTAAACGGGTCCACCCTCTTGTTCTGCCTAAGCTCCATCCTTTGACTGTAACCCCTGATGAGTTTCGTCAACTTCAGGAATCCTGTCCTTCCTTGACATGTTTACAGTCAAAGGCTACCACTCAAGAAGTTGAGAAGGCACGGGATGGTGCCACATACCAGTTCATACATGAGGACGGCCTCCTGTACCGAAAATGTCTCTCCTCGGATCACCTTCAAAAGGTAAATGGTTTATCCTTGGTTGTTCCCAGCGATTGCCGTCCCGTCATCCTACGTGTTGCTCACGAAGGTCCTTTGGCTGGACATTTCTCCCACCGGAAGACCCAGATGAAGGTCTTGCAAGACTTTTATTGGCCAGGGATGTGTGCAGACATCCGGGATTACTGCCGTTCCTGCGACAAGTGTCAACGTATGTCAGCTAAGGGTAGGGTACGTCCAGTACCTCTTCAACCGTTACCTGTCGTAACTGAACCCTTCTCCAGAGTTGCCATTGACTTGGTAGGTCCCTTGTCTCCACCATCTTCTGAAGGACACCGTTACATTGTCACTCTAATTGATTTCTCCACTGGGTTTCCAGAAGCCATGCCTCTTAAAGATATTGACACCATATCTGTATCTGAAGCTCTGCTAACCATCTTCGCCAGAGTGGGAATCCCCAGGGAAATACTTTCCGACCGTGGGACTCAATTTACTTCCCAGCTTATGGCAGAGCTACACAAACTACTGGGAGTAAAACCCACCTTCACCACGCCTTTCCACCCCAGCGGAAATGGGCGAGTTGAATGGCTGCACGGTACCCTGAAGTCTGCCCTTCGGAAGCTGTGCTCTGATAAGCCCAAGGAGTGGCATCGATATTTAATCCCTACTTTGTTTGCCCTTAGAGAGATCCCTAACGACCGGACTGGATTCTCTCCATTTGAACTCCTCTATGGCAGGTCAGTGCGGGGTCCCCTCTCGGTGCTCCGTGACCTTTGGGAAAACCGTAGGATCCCAGAAGATGAGAGATCAACCTTCCGTTACGTCATCGAGCTACGGGAGAAACTGACCGAATGCGCCCAGCTTGCTGCGGATGTGAGTATCGCCCGGTATAAGTCTTACTTTGACGTAAGATCTCAAGACCGTCAATTCCAGCCAGGCGATGAGGTATTATTACTACTGCCTAGTGACTCCAGCAAGTTGTTGGTTGCTTGGAGTGGCCCTCACAAAGTTTTGGAAAAACGGGGTAAGGTGGATTACTTGATCGAGATGCCAAGAGGACCTAAACTTTACCACGCCAATATCCTCAAGAAGTACCACCGGCGGGCCCAAGTTAACCAGCTACAAGTCCTCGACGAGATTTCACCTTTAAGCGAGCCTGAGGAAAAGGGTAAGTCATCCTATTTTAGTGAGGGTATTGATGATTTACCTGAGCTTGCTTTAACACCTGATGGTCCAACTAATGCTGAAGAACCTGTCATTAATCCTGCTCTCACTTGGAACCAGTCTGCTCAGGTTGAAGACCTTTTTCTCACATACCAGTCTACTTTTTCGGATCAACCTGGCTGCACCAAGACTGTCGAGCACGACATCACCCTCACTACAACGGAGAGAATACAAGCGAAGATCTACCCGGTGCCAATCCATCTCCAGCACTACTACCAGGAAGAGGTTGAGCAACTATTGAGTCAAGGAATCATCCAACCTTCAACCTCTCCACACTGCTCTCCGGTTATCATGGTCAGGAAGTCCGACGGTACGTATCGGATGGCCATTGATTACAGGTTACTCAACTCACTCAGTTACTATTTTCCATGCTGAACCATCCTGCAGTATTGAGACAGAGCTGCATAAGTTCGTTGGTGCTGAGTTCTTCTCAGAGCTAGTTTTGAGTAAGGCATATTACCAGGTTCCACTTTCTGCCAAAGCTCGACGCTTCATTGCGTTTCCCACTCACAAGGGCCTGATGGAATTTACTCGGATGCCTTTTGGTCTTGTTACGGCCTGTGCCACTTATATTCGCTTAATGAGGATTGTGCTTGCTGGCTTGGCCAATGTTTCTTTTTATTTTGATAATATTTTTGTGTATTCATCTGATTGGCCCACTCACATCTCTGCCCTCAAGTCTGTTTTAGATAGACTACAACAAAACGGTTTGACTGTCAAATTTAAAAAGTGCCGGTTTGGAGCAGAGTCCATCAACTATCTGGGATTTGTTTTGTCCCGCGACCATCTTCAACCACAAGTTGGCAAGTTGACTGCCATCACCTCCATGACTCCTACCACCAAGAAGTTACTCCGGAGTTTCCTAGGTTTGATATCATTTTATAAAGCTTTCATTCCTCAGGCCTCTGAGCGTACCGGCCCCCTCTCTGACTTGTTGAAGAAGCCGGTACGGGATCCCCTCCAGTGGACTGAAGATCTGCTTGAACGGTTCAAGCTGCTGAAGCAAGCCTTGACGTCGGGACCTATTCTGCGTCTTCCGGACCCCAGCCAGACCTTCGTCCTACGTACCGATACTTCAAACTATGGATTAGGTGCTGTACTCCTTCAGTACCATGATGATCGTCCACATCCCATCTCTTACGCCAGCCGGAAACTACTGGATCGGGAACGACGATACTCTACCATCGAGAGGGAATGCCTGGCCATCGTATTCAGCATTCATAGGTTTGACTTCTATCTTCGAGGTAAGGAATTTATCCTTGAAGTAGACCACAAGCCTCTAATATACCTTCAGAAATTCAAAGGTAAAAATGATAGAGTACTACGATGGGCTTTAGGTCTTCAACCCTATAAATTTAGGGTTGTTCATGTTGCCGGGACAGACAACATTGGAGCCGACCTTCTCAGCCGGCAATAGCTTTTCTTTATTTTGTTTTCCTGCACTCCAGTCTTTTACAAGTTTTGTTTCCTGCACTCAAGTATTATAAGTTTGTTTAAGTCTCCTGGTCAGCTGCAGTTCTTCGACATCAGCTGTGCAGCAGATGTTTTAGTGAGGGCATGTGTGAGGAACTGCACCTGCCTCGTCTTCCCCTAATTAGTGGTTGAACTACCACTCGTCTGCCGGCGCTTGTTCACCGGCTTCCCCACCACTACCCCACCCCCTTGTCCAGGGGTAGGGGGGTAGTCTAACCGAGCCAAGCTCCACGCCACCGGCTTGGAGAAGGACAGAACGCCTCAGCTCTCACACCTGACAACACCTCACCACCTGCTGCTGATTCTCAACATTCCGAAGGCATTTCTGGAGACTTGGGCTCCCTTCCAGTGTGCCCTTCAACTGTACCTACACCATTCGACCCTCCCTGCTGTCTGAGGAGCAATCTACGTTGTCGAGTGTTGCTGTCACGCATCTCACCCTCAAAACAGCTGTACAGGGAGTTATTTGGGTGTCATACCCCTGCTCTGGTAATTGTTTACGAGCAGTTCGTCGTTGGTGATTTATTTTGGCTTCTAGCCTATTGTTTGCTATTTGTGTGTGTGTAAATATATTCGGGGTATCATACTCCATGATTTTTCTTCCCCACAACTCTATAAAAAGATAATATTAATTGGTAGTCACCTCGGCCCTGACAATATACCTGGCCTGGTTTAGCCCTCAGGGTGTGGCTTAAACCATTATTGCTCTCTTAGAGGAAGCACCTGATGTACACACAGGCATACACACAGTCACTCACATATACAAGAGTGCATTATTCCCTGCCTTACTTTCCTGCCGGGATCGCAAGGCTTACGTCCCATACTTATTTTCTGCTAAGATAAATAGGGATTGCAGTATTTAAGAAGACAAACTTATTTTGTCTCCACCCAACCCAAAATTACCGCTAACCACTCCACTGCTGGCCCACAAGATAGTAATGGGAAAAAAAAAAAAAAAAAAAAAAAAAAAATGACATTTGGATTGGACTTCATCAAGCATTTAGACAAACTGTGACCAACCAAGACAAGTGCAAACCTAGGATAGAATTGTAACAGTGTAGTGCAGGGTGTCAGGTGGCTCTGTGGTGCAGTGGTCGGCTCGTGGCCTTAAGGTTGTGAGTTCAATCCTGGCACACGGCAGCTTCTTGGTGAGAAGGGATAAGCACACTCGTTAACCTTAGCAGAACTATAGGGTCTAAGGCTACCTAGTTCAGTGAGGTTATTAATCACCTTAGTACTGTATTAAGCAGGGTTTGTTTAATGCATTTTATTTACCTACCGAGTTTCACTGAAGGCAGAAGTGTGACCTGGTAAACATTGTAGTAATAGTGGTACAGTACAAGGGTGTGGAGTATAGTAGACAGTGGTAATAGTAGTGGTAATAGTAATGGTAATAGTAGTGGTAATAGTAGCACTCTTGTCATGAAGTCTGCACCATTTTATGTATATCTTAGTATTTAGTGAATTAATTGATATGTGTAATTCTTTAAAAGGCAAGCATAACAATCCATAATGTCCTTTTAAATCTTGCTCACTCGCTCTCTCGTGCTCACTCTCGCTCTCTCTCTCTCTCGCTCTTTCTTTTTCTCTCTAAGGCACATATAAACTAAGAAGAAAGTTTTTTTTTTTTTTTCATATATTATACATTTATTTGGGGTTTTTCAATATTCATGTATATGGTGTGGTAAGGGAAGTTAATGCGAAAATGTTAGGTAGAGGACTCAGTTTGGTAAATGCTGATGATAGAGAGTGGAAGATAAATCAGCTACTATTTCCTGATGATACAGCTTTAGTGGCGGATTCGGAGCAGAAATTATCAGTTAGTGGAACAATTTCTGTTTAGGAGTGTGTAGAAGGAGGAACTTGAGAGTGAAGGAAAATAGGAGTAAGGTAATGAAATGCACAAGGGTGGTTGGTGGTAGAATGATGAATATTGCAATGCATGATGAATTGCTTGAGCAGGTGGAATGCTACAACTATTTAGGATCCAAGATTACTGTAGATTGATGAATAGAAACATAGGTGAAGTTGAGGATCATTGATGTAGGAAAGGTGTTGAGAGGAATGAAGGTGTTAATTTGTAGAGCAATGGGGATGAATGTAAAGAGAAGGTTACACGAAGGAGTGAGTAGCTGTGTCAACATGGAGTATGGCAGTAGCGCAGTAGCAGAGAAGAGATTAATTGTAATGAAGATGAGGTGTATGAGGAGTATGTGTGGAGTAACGCGTATGAACTGAGTGAGAAATGAGGAGGTGCGAAGGAAAACTGGTGTTACGAGAGAGTTGGTTGATCAAGTAGAGCGGAGTGTGTTGAGGTGGTTTGAACACATGGATAGAATGGAGGAGGATCGTTTGGTGAAGAGAATAGTAGAATCTGGTGTGAGTTTGAGAGGAAGGCCAAGAACTGTATGGATGGAAGGTGCGAAAAGAGCATTCAATGAAAGAGGAATGTCAGTGGAGCAAGGAAGGATGATTGTGCGTGATAAAAGTGAATGGAGAACAGTGGTGAATGCATGAATAATGACCTGGCCTTGATGACCCTTGGAGGAGGTTCTAGTGCATCTGGTGTGACCCTTGCATCATATCAGGGGCAGAGAGGGAGAAGGCATGAGTTAAATTTGAAGCGGCAGTGATAAACTTTTAGACTCTGTTGTGGATACGACCCTCAGCTTCATTTGTGTGACTGATCTGAGGTGTAGTGTTTGGGGGGGAGTGTATTTCTCTTCTATAGTGGCCTACGTAGGGGCTGAGTGAGAGGACTGTACACTCAAACCTCATTTTAATAGACTTAATAGGGAATCAACTTGTCCCCTACTTGAAAATAACCGTTGCTTGGTATTTGGCGGGACAGACACCAGTATTATTCATATGGTACACAGATTAACACATGTAAAGGCAATCTTATTATGAAATTCAATGACTTTCATTTACCATACTTATTTATTTGATTATGAATATTTTATGGGTTTAAATGTGTATAACCTAGACATCACATATTAGAAAACAATAATGGCATGAAAATATATTGCTGCACCGTCCGCTCTGCCATCTAGCGGACAGATGTTGCAAGCAGCGGACTATTTGAATGATCCTGTCTGCTTGTCCACTAGTATATGGAGTCCATTGAATCCAAAATCCGTTGAATGGAGGGTTGAGTGTATATGTATGTGTGCCTTGTCTTGGCTACCCACCTTTAGGGGAATAACAGCCTGGTATATAGATAGATAGAGTTTGGGTTTTGAAGTTTATAATGTATGTAGGAGAAGGAATCTAAAAGTGAATGTTTGGAAAAGTAAGGTGATGGTTTTTCAAAAGGAGGAAAGCAGAGGTAGTGGATTTTCATACACCTAACAGGGTGAGTGTGCAAGTACTAGGATGGTGTAAGGTAGTTTAAAGAGAAAAAATTAAGGAAATGAAAGAGTTTAAGTATTTAGGAACAGTACTATGCAAATATGGAGAGATGGAAGGAGAAATAAGAGAGAGAGTTGTGAAAGGCAGGTGTGTCATAGAATCACTTGCAAGGGTTATGAGAGGAAGAAATGTGTTCATGGAAGTAGAGAGAGGTTTAAGGAACAGTATTCTCCCGCCAACATTGACATATGGATCACAGACTTGGACA
>JAPQNM010000045.1:12135393-12155393 GCA_029783475.1 Metacarcinus magister
AGATATGATGACAAATATGTATTTATTTAGTATTTTAGTCTCATTTACTCCTACAGGTGGTGACATGGTCTCTGGGTCGTGCCTGGAGCCCTGTTACTCTTCAGGAGGTGTTTCCAGACTGGCAAGAATCCGAGCACCTCTCAACACCCTTGTGAAGAAGGATGTGTTCAGCTTACTTAAAGAAAAAGGCTACATTCTACAGGGCCATTCTGCTTAGTGAGGAAGAGGGGAAAAGGGCAGGTATTTATGAGGAAGGAAGAGTAGGAGTAGGGGAAAGGTGGGGAAAGAGTTATATTGAGACTATGTGGTGAGTCTTGACTGTGGTTCATAAACATCCTGTGAGGGACATCCTGTGGATATATATATATATATATATATATATATATATATATATATATATATATATATATATATATATATATATATATATATATATATATATATATATATATATATAATATATATATATATATATATATATATATATATATATATATATATATATATATATATATATATATATATATATATATATATATATATATATATATATATATATATATATTATATATATATATATATATATATATATATATATATATATATATATATTATATATATATATATATATATATATATATATATATATATATTATATATATATATATATATATATATATATATATATATTATATATATATATATATATATATATATATATATTATATATATATATATATATATATATATATATATATTATATATATATATATATATATATATATATATATATATATATATATATATATATATATATATATATATATATATATATATATAGGGTTTAGGTGATGGCGAAAAAAAAGGAACAAATTGGATAGAATCATGTATATTTCTTTATAAGTCTTGAATAATCTGTACTGATGCTGTGTTGCAGGGTTGAGTCTTGGTGATTTGCTTCATCATTTTCTTCACCACATCCCTTCCTCCTTCCAACAGTCCGTCATGCTGAGAGACTTGGTCCAGTAGAAGAATCTAAGCCCATTTAAGTTGAGCAGCGTTGACGAGGACCTTGAGTCTCCTTGCCTCACCCTCAAGAAGGAAGGTGTGCTGGTGGTGTTGGAGAGGCCCGAGGGAAGGTTGTGTGGTCCTGCAGGAGAGATAGTGGTGAGGTGAGGAGGAATGGACTGGATGGGTAGTGAAGGGAAGGGAAGGGAAAATGGGGAGCTGATGGAACAGCTCACACACACACACACAGGATGTTCCACACAGGATGTTAATGAAACACAGTCAAGACTCACCATAGAGATATATATATATATATATATATATATATATATATATATATATATATATATATATATATATATATATATATATATATATATATATATATATATATATTATATATATATATATATATATATATATATATATATATATATATATATATATATATATATATATATATATATATATATATATATATATATATATATATATATATTATATATATATATATATATATATATATATATATATATATATATATATATATATATATATATATATATATCGTTACAATACCTGTTCTATACATCCTAAAGTTATCTTCTCTTCTTCTTCCACAGTGCCTTCGGGATGGTGCCAGGGTGCCGTGACTGCCTTGGGCTTCCAGTGCCACCACACGTCTTGTATAGGCTGTAAAAAAACATGAATTATTAATTTCTATATTAATATTTAACATTGTATGAAGAAATTGTATGGTAATGCCAATAATAAATCTGAAATGCAATTACTTCACTCTGTATAGCCTCCCACCTGCCTTCTACAGTTTGAAATGTGTTGTGTTGAAACCTAAGGAATGATGTACAATGCTAGACTGTAGTGCTAGGAATGTGTGTGTGTGAAGAATTACTGCAGAAGAATTTGCTAGAATGTAAAGGGAAGGGAAAAGGGAAGATTGGGGAGGTTAGGAGGTCACGGAGTCGGGAATGAACTTCTACCGGAACAAAGAGGGTGTTAGCCGAGGTTGAATGTGATGAAGTGGAGGGAAAAGGGAGTGAGACATCAATGAAAGAGTGTACAAAGGGAGGGCAGGCGGCTGTGTGGTAAAGTGTTCAGCTCGTGACCTAAGGGTTGCGAGTTCAATCCTGGGTCACTGCACCTCAACTTGGTGAGAGAGGTAGCGGTCTTGTTAACCCTAGCAGAACTGTACACTATAATTACCGAGTACAGGAGGACTATTTCATCACATTCGTGTACGAATATGATGAGAGGGAAGCAAAGATTGAAGTTTAAGAAGTAGATGTTGGGGTGTCAGGGTTTATTAAAGAAAAATTATTATTCACTAGCACTGAAGGAACTAAAGGAGGGGTAAGAGAAGTAAAAAGGGGAAGAGGCAAGAGAGGGTAAAATCAGTGGAGTAGTAATATGATGGAACAAGAGGAGTGGGAGAGGAAGGAGGATGGGATGTAGTAGAGGGAAAGGTAGTGTTAGTTGTGTGAGACGGGAACCTGTTGGAAGCCACTGCAACGGGATTCTTGTCAAGCTTCTTTGAGTGTTAAGCCATGTTCTAATTTAAAGTGGAGGGCATCAACCTCCTAATCAAATTTGTAGATGGAACAGCCTCAGAAGAAGACATTATGTTCTTGGGTGCAATTTGCACGGATGTGTTTTGTTGAAGGGCAGTTTGTACGGGTACGGCCAGGTGAGGCACAGAGGGCAAAGTGCAGTAAGGTAAGGTGTATTCACACGCTGTAGCTGTACGTAGCTGCGGGCACTCATCTCCTGTCACATTGGCCTTCGAGCCTGTGGTGAAAATTAATCTGTTACCCCAGGGTATGAGAATGGTACCAATACAAGTGTATCAGGAGACACTAGGAAAGGTTTCCCATCAAGGTCTCGGAAGGAGAGCAGAGCTTCAGCTTCAGATTCTGTCTCGACAATGACGAGGCGAGATCAGTCAGGTCGTATGTGTAAGGTTACCCTTCCCACCTCACCTGTCTTTCCAAGCATCTTTAGAATCAAGGAGTGTTATCGGTGTAGGGAGCAAAAGACAGGATAGGGAAGTATTAGTTCCATAGGCAAGGACCAAAGAGGAGGGATAAAGGAAGTGGGTGGTAGTGGATGGGTTTGAGCGAGGGTGAGAGGAGGAAGGGTCAGTCTGGGTTATGGAGGAGAAGAGGTGAGAGCATTATCTTGTTTTAAGTATTTTAGAAATATAAAATGCCATAGTTGCTAAAACATTACAAAAAATAGAGATAACCGTGCAAAATTACTTAGGTGTGAACATACAGCAATAGCCTATTAGCACTTGGCTTACAAATATACTTAGGTCTATGCACTTTGCTAAGATCAAGTCTGGATAAACAAAATATAGTTGGTAATATTTAGTGATAGATATTAGCAATGAAGATCTGAAATTCAACAAAACAAGCGCTACACTCTAGCTGTCATTAGTCATTTATTCATGAATCCAAAAGTATTATTTCAAACCACTCAAATAATGTGACAACCAGATATTACTTAATTAAATCTAAGAGTGAGTAAGGAAGTGTTGACACATTTCTTACCTTACACAATGTTGACTCCAGTTTCTTTTGATGCTGTGCAGTTTATTCTGACACTCAAAGCTTCCTTGGAGATTGTGTGGATGAGAGAGAACCAGGATTGAACTCTACTGAAGGGGAAAGCAGGGTCAAAATGATGTCTTGGTCCTAAGGCGCTGGTAAGCTTGATGGAGGCGTTGAATAGTCAGCCTCTGCACGTTAGATTTTTTAAGTGACGCCTCGTTGCTTGAATAATGTTACTGCACCTCTTAAAAATATGGGTTTCTGCAACTACAAGACTTAGACATTATACAAGATACTGATGCTTGTAGTAGTGATGGTGGTGGTAGTGGTGGTGGTGATCTTTAGAAAAGCTTCTTAGATGTTTTATTCCACAAGCAACAGATTTTACTTGGTTATTACCAAGTAAAATCTCAAGCCTTCGGGATCTTGCAAGGGTAATGGATTTTAGGGACAGGTAACACTCTCTCTGGTCGGCCTCGGTGTGAACTATCTTCATAACAAAAGGATAACAGAAGGTGAATTTCGGGAGCCTATCCAGGTGTCCGAATGTAATCTATTTGAATCTCCCACTATCTTACTTCCTATAGACTCGTATAGAGGCAGCACACATGTTGCCCGATGGATCAAGTCTTATCTTGCTTGATGGGAAGTAGACCTGATGAGGGGACTGCTAAGGATATATAGAAAAAAATGGTAATTACGTCAACATATAAAATGATGACAAAATCCAAAGAACAATTATATCCACTAATGATTAACATAAATTATAGTTCACAGTTATGTCTCTCCACCATAACACACACACATAATTATAACATTATAATTAATGAGGTATAGCAAGGCAGGATTTACAAAGTGTCACCATAACAATATCACCTTCACTTCAAAGATTATGATTATCAAGTGAAATGGCAAATGTACTGTTCTGATAATTAAGTATCACTGAGTCGTATTTTTAACAATCAAAATGGCATCACACTTTTTGAAATACCTTGCACATTTATTTTTTTGTAATGGCTTATATATTCTGCTTGGCCATACCTCAAAGTATTCCATGATAAAACATTTGTGTACTTATAATAGCACCTGTAAATCATGATCATAATGCTATCAGATAATTATATCAGCCATTGGTACATACAAATAATCATTCTGACTGCCCACCATGACCCATGAATAAAGGTGGCGGCACACAAGGCATTTTCCAATAACATGTTACTCGTTTTTGTTATGTGTTTGTCTGTAAGACTTTCCAGTGTGTGTTCCATGGTGCTTTTCCAGGAAATATGTGTCATGATGATGGAAAGCAGCGTTGTGTTTGGCAAACTCATGAACAAAACATTCCTGTTTGTGATGCACAAGCAATTTTTTTTTGTCAAAATGGTTGGCAATAACACATAACATATTGTTGAAAAATGCCTAGTGTGCCGCCACCTTTAGTGTTCATTAACTAATGTCACAATAATATCAGCCGACACTTCTTGGAAGGAGAACAAACAAATGGTTTTTCATTACAAAATTAATACTGTTTCTATACAGCAATATTTTCTAATTATAAGTTTTCAATGTCTATCTCTTTTTCATTATCTGGATATTTTTATGTCTTAGATAAATCAAATAAAATGGAAATGAAAATTTGATAGTAGTAATATAAAAACTCTTATGACTCTAGATTATACAAGACAAAAATATACATTTTCATGTAAACTCCACTTTGTAAAATAATGGATCTTTCCTAGGTATCGAGATCTGGTTCCTTCAACACCACAAACAGTTAAAGCAAACTACAGCACACAAAAAGCTACATAACAGAAAGCTCCACAGAAACATTTGAAAACATTAATAACATCCATCAAGAAAGACCATTACTTGTCCTTGAAAGTAAAGTCCCTTACACATTCTCTTAATGCAGCCATCTTTCAAAAGAAATGTATCACATATTTTTTCTGGACAGGCAAATCAACTGAAACATTCCCGAGGTTCACAAAACACACTCGCTAAACTAAAATGTCTGTTGGTTTGCCAGTGTTAATACCTCGGTGTGACAATACTTAACTCATGTCCAAGCTCTGTGTTCCTTCCTCTAATATATGAGATGCATTAAAAAAGAAACCAAACTTTATCAATAGCGCACCAACACACCAATCCATTTCAATCATTTCAAATCATGAACCTCCACTGAACACGATCCTAAACCCTTAAGCACATTAAACAATGATTATAAAGGGATGTCCAAATTCTCTTAATCTGGAGCTTGTTATTTTGTACTACAGATTACCCATATTAGTTGTGAATGCAGAGATTCTACTGTATGTTAAATGAGTCTTAATAAAGTGATGACATGCCAACCTTGGCAAGCAAACATTTTTGGTTTATGATATAATGAGTGACCTTTTGAATGTCTGTGTAGTGACTGCAGAGACTATCATTAAATACCTATCCATGCAATCAATTATTTACTTATTACGGACAGGTTATTATCACGTATATATTACTCGAAAGCTGTAAATTACATTGCAATTCTATGTAACAGGAGCCTAAAGAGTAGTACTACACCTGCCGCCTGCCTTGGCCAGCATGAGCTGTGTCCTCAGTGTCATTCATTGTGTAACATCTAATCAAACATTGATGTCAACAAGTTACTGCAACACTGGGAAAGAAAGCAGATTAAAAAAAAAAAAAATACTTAAGGTAAAATACTTGTCCCAAAGCCTGTTGACCTAAAATAAGCACCTTAGTGAATGTGTTTTAATTTAAAATAAAATCATAATTATTATGGTAATTTTTTATAGATACCACGCCTGTTTTACCCCTTAAGGAGTGGTGGAGACCATTTCTGGTCTCTTAGAGGAAGCACCCACACACACACACACACACACACACACACACACACACACACTGTCTCTATGAGCTCGGAGCTCCTTCGGGGAGGGTAATGGCTGACAATCACGAGCCAAATGCGTGATCCTCCAGACAATGGTGAATAACACACACACACACACACACACATACACACACACGAGGGCAGGATTCCCAGCCTTCCATTCCTACTGGAATTGCAACGTCACAACTCCTTGGTTTACGTCTCAAACTTATTTTCTGCCCGGTGAACATGGGTTACAGCCTTCTAATACTTTAAAGTTATGAATTTAGATTACTGTAAATAAGTTAATTGAATAGTTATGAAAATAGTTGTGAAAATAGCACAGCCTATTTTCTTTATTACATACTATGTTTTCAATAGGTTATAAGTAGTCTGTGACACCGTCCCCTCATCACAGCACACAATCTTATTCCTCACACATGAGGAACCATATCCACGAATCGATATTTACATTAAATTCACCTAGACTTACTGTCCTGCCCTTTAGAGCTCATCCTTCAACATACAGAGGGTATTGAGGTCACATGAGAGGTGCTTCTCCTTAAGCCAGCGCTGCAGCTCCTCCCACCCACACACTGTCCCCTTACACACCTCCACCAGGGGCACCGGCTCACCCTGGAAGAAGGCAGCAACCTTGTACTCTGCCTCACACCTGTGTTGCAAACAGAATAGGTTACTGATGAGAAACACAACATAATTAACATACACTACAACCTCTATAATTCAACCTAATTGGGGGGAGACCTGGGTTGAATTATAAGGGTTCAAATTATCAAGGTTTTAGTTTATCTTAAGGAAATGGAGCATCAAATATAGATAACATTTCATTAAATAGGATCATGAGTTTGTGAAATATCTATCTATCTGTTTATCTGGATGACATTTCCCTTAGGTGGGTGAGTAGCCAAGACAAAGCATCTCTATACATATATTCACGAGCATTCCCTCACATCTTTACCATTAAGCTTCTTGTGGAGAAAGGACTGAGCCTCACCGTATTCAGTGGAGGATTTACTGGGGTGGGTGGTTGGGGGACACATTGATGCCATTTTACTGCAAAACTATTAGTGACTTTTGGCCCCTAACACGAGCGTTGAAAGAATCATACATGCAGGAAGTGACTTGGGTTACCTTATGTGGTTTGAAAAATTGTTTTCCCAATGTAACCTAATGAATATACTACATTGGTTCATGTTAATATTGGTCATTTTAAATTCAAGAAAACTGGCTCAATACATCTTGTTATTGCCTTTTGAAGATGTATAACTTTAATTCATATGATTTTTCACGTGTCTGTGACGGAAATATTTAAAAAAATTTCTGGCCTTGAAAATGTTAACCAAAGTTTACGTCAAAAACATTTTATGTCCTTTTACTGTAAAACTATTAGTTCTAGAGCAAATATGCATAGAGACAAATTTGTAGAGCTTGACATGGTCTATCAGATGGTCGAATAACATTTCCAATATCTGTAATAGCTTTGTAGTAAATCAGGAAGAAAGTAATGTTTTTTGAAAAAAATAAAAATAAGATTTTTTCAATTGTTTACATTCCATTGTCATTATACTATAGCTCAAAAGAACAACCGTCTTCTACTCTTTCTTTACTACTCTATACATTTTTTACGTAAGCCTTTTACTTTTTGATTTATTTAATAAAACATGATTTTCAGATAAAATTCCAAGGGTTGTACCCACAAAAATTGCCTGAAAATTTTCAAAGGTTCAAATCTCACAAAAATTGGTCTATAGAGGTTCTACTGCATGAGAAACACGAATCTGAACCCAATTTTATGATTATTATAATATTAACCCGTAAGGAAAGAGTAGTGACCTGCGTGACGTGATTTGGCGGGAAACCATACATGCGGGAAGTGACTTGGGCTGCTTTATATTGCTTAGAAAAGCGTTTCTCCTTTGTAACCTAATGTATATACATTGGTTCATGTTATTATTGGTTATCATTTTAAATTTAAGAAAACTGGCTCGACATCTTGTTATTGCCTATTGAAGATGTATAACTTTAATTCATATGATTTTTCACATTTCTCAGTGACGGATTTACCGGGAGGCACAGGGGCACGTGTCCGATAATATATACAGTGGTAAAACTTTACTACATCTACACCAGAATGCACCTGCATATAAACAACACACTTTTTGTATAGATTTTAATCCAATTTGAACGGTCGGGCATACCAGTTCAGGCTCCTGAGTTCAAGCCCGGGCACGGGCTGGCCACTTTTCTTTGGTAATACCGGTGAGTGGCCTAAGATCACCCACATGCTGCCATAACACTATCCTCGACGGGACTGCAAAGCTATATGCTCGAGGAGCTTCCGCTGGCAGCATGAACCTCTCTATATGAAACGAGGTATCACTTAAAAAATCTAATGCGCGCTACTAACGGGTGGAGGCTGACCATCTAAGGCCTCCATTAAGCCTACCGACGCCACGGGTAAAGGATAAAAATCATCATCACTCCCAAAAAGCCTGGAGACCTGTGGGAATGCGAGAGTTAAAATGGACTGGTGAATCTGATCCTGCCTCAGATCTAGAGACGGCTATATGTACACAACTGTAACACCTTTATATTTCCAAATGCACACATGATTTTGAAGATATGTGGATCATTTCCTGTAACATCATGTGAGTGTGAGAGAAGTATCAGTAGACTGACACTTGTGAAAACTTACTTGAGGTCAACAATGTCAACCAACCGATCATCTTCGTTGATAATGATGTATACTCATAGAAACTTTACCATTGAACCAAAGGAGGGAGTTAAACAGTTTGTGAGGAGATATCCAAGGAGGATTTTGCTGCTGGACATTCTAGCAAAGTGACTTTAAATAGAATCATTATGCATTGATCCATAAAGACTATTGCATATATATATATATATATATATATTTTATCTTTTACCCATGGTGCTGGTAGGCTTCAGGGAGACCTTAGATGGTTGGCCTCCGCCCGTTAGTAGCGCGGGTTAGATTTTTTAAGTGACGCCTTGTTTCTTCTTATTGATAGGCTCATGCTGCCAGCGGAAGCTCCTCGCGCATATAACGTTGCAGTCCCGGCGAGGATGGTGTTATGGCAGCATGTGGGTGATTTTAGGCCACTCGGCAGTAGTAACGAAGAAAAGTGGCCAGCCCGTGCTGAGGCTGGCCCGCCTAGTCAAAGAGGTTCTGGATCCGCCCCTGTTTCTGTGACGGATATATTTATTTTTCATTTTTTGGCCCGCAAATGTTAACCAAAATTTAGGTCACATCACAATACACCCATCCCTCCCTCTTCCCACACCTGATGCATTATTAATCACACATCAAACATTCAGGTTACAACAGCAAGGAGAATCATAAAGTTCTCACCTGTACAGAACAAAGGCCAGGTTGGTACTGAAGGGACACATGAAGCTGGTCCTCCACACCCTGTGCCGCAAATCTTCAAAGTTGTTGTGGCGAAGGTGTTGAGGCGGCCGGAACAGACCCAGGCTGGCCATAACCTGCAACAACAACAATACTTGATATCTACTACATATTAACCTAATGAAGCTGATTTCTTATCCTCACCTAAATGTGAATAATTTGATTCAATACAATGTACAGTACAGTGAAAAGTTAATGTTACCCTTCCCAAGACTAACCTTGAATACAGTCTTGTCATGGGCAAAGTAGAACAGACCTCTTAGCTTTGTTTCTTCCTCTCTGTGTGTTGCTCTGTGGAAGGAAATTATCTTTTACAATTTTGCTTCATGTGGTGTAAAGCAAGAGCATGTGTATTCACGCACCCACATACACACATACAAACATATGCACGCACACAATAATTACAATATACAAATTGATGAATAACCTGTAGGAAACAGATAGAAAAAATCTAATATTGAGAAGAAAAGGAGGTTAGATATTTAAGGGGGCAAGAAAAAATTGAAAAAAGAAATTTGGTTGAACGACAAAAAAGTACAGCATTCCCTAAAAAAGTATAGATACTTGGAATGGACTAAAAGAAGGTGATAACGGCAAGGAATTTACAACAACGAAAGGAACGACAGGACAAAATTTAATATAGATATGGAAACAGGACCACACGAGTGTAGCTCAGGTAAATAACTACAAGAAAGAGAAGGCTGATAGACTGCATTTTCTTGTATTTAAAGTAGTCTGTCTGTCATGTGTAATTCACTCTGAAGTCTTCTATAAACAGGTGCAACTTTACACCTACATCCTGCCTTTACAAGTGTCCAAATTCCAACTCACTGTCGGAACTGTTTGCGTAGGTCATTGAGGGTCTGGCAGGCTGTCTTGGCGTTGAGGGGAGTGCCATAGCTGTCCTCATAGTAGTATTTGAGGTCCTGGTGGTACTCCATCACCTCAAAGTCAGAGTGGGAGAAGGCGGAGCACCAGGCACTCTTCCGCTGCGGCCACCAAGCGGTTTCATAGCGACACTCATCATACATTGCCTCCACCTCATCTGTAGGTGTGGAGGAGGAAAAAGGTGAGTACTGTATTTTATGGGTTATAATGCGCTGTATCTTGGAAGACGCAACCTCATTTTGGAAAGAAATTTTTAAGCACAAATATAAAACAAATCAGATCATCAAAACTGTTTCCTAATATAGTAATTTTCACACCAAAACACACTCACTATTCATGCTCTTCATTCAGCACTGCTCATCAGCATTAAAATTAACTTAAACACTATGGTACTGAAGTTAAATCATATAAGAGGCTGAATGGAGAAGCTACCTAAGCTAACCTCCAACACCATTCATCTTGGTAGACGCATGGGTATTTTTCAAGGTATTTTTTAGGAATAAAAGTGCGTCTTATAAGCTGTAAAATACGATAATTTGAAGCAAGGATCCAATTGTTTTTACATCATTTACTTGGAATCACAGGAGTTATTATATTCAGTTTAAGCAAGTTTAACTCCAGCCAATGATGATGTCAAAGGGTTAAGAAAATGCAAAGATTACCTGTGTCTCTTACTCCTCATACACATCCTTTCTTTTACCTTCCTATCAGCAGGATCTCCATTAGGCTCTACCTACTCCTTCAAACAGACTCAATTGTATACTCATTTAACATACTTGCAGGAAGGGGATGCATAAAACCCAGCCTGGCACTGACTGCATGAACCATCTTCTTGAAGTGTTCCGTCTCGGTGAACAGCCAACGCTCTTTGTAGGTGGTTGCATTGTTCTTGTAGACTTCTCGCAGCCACCTCGGACATGCCTTATAGAACTATCAGGATAAGAGGATACATGTTTAGTTAAATGGTACTCTCTCTCTCTCTCACATTTATCTATTTATCTATACACAATTTGTATCCATCCTTAAAGAGGGATAGCATTACTCTCCCCTTCTCCCCTAAGTGCCTTGTCTTTTAGTAGGAGAGAATACAGAGGAGGGGCTTCCCAGACATGGAACTCCGTCACTTCACTCACCTTTACAACACATGGTGAAAACGGTAGTGGTAATATTCTTACAACCCATCCACACTATAGGGTAAATGTTTGAAGTATTGATTCAAATAATAGAATAATAACAAGATGATAAATTTTTAAAAGTTGATTCTTGAGAACTGATGTGAACTGAACTCACCCTTAAGAGAAAGTTGGGGCTGTAGGCTTTAGGAAGCTCAATGCTGCCCACTGTGTTGTCGCCAAACATGCCGCGCAGGAAGTGGTAGGCACTCTGCTCTGTCCGATTCTTGACCGTAAAATCAATCTGAAAGGCATCAATAGCTTGAATAAAGTATGACAAAATGATTATGTATATGGAATTCAATCAGTGTATATATATATTTATATATGTCAAATTGATTGTCAAGAGGGAATACTTGATAAAAGAGTAAAATGACAGGTGTTTCCTAGATTGAAGTGTCAGAAAAAATAGATGAATACACATTGAGGAGAAACAAAAGGAAGAAATCTCATATAAATAGAAGGTTGTATCTCATTCCTTGATAATTACAACATCAGAATGTATACTAAAGCAAACAATGAAGAGCGATACAAAGAATACAAACCAGAAAAAAGGAAAACTAAAGGACTTCCCCATGAAAACCCAACTGGAAGGAATTCTCATGATAGACCAACATATTGAAGTATTAAATAATTCATCCCCATCCATGACCACTGACCTTGAACAAACTGGGGTCATAGGTCACATTTAAGAGGTTAGGGAGGAATTCACGCCAGTGTGACCCAATTGAAGCCATCTCCTCGTAACCCGTTTCCTGCAGCTGTTCTCTGTCCCGCAGCTCAAAGGGTGGAAACCAGTCTGTCAGCTGAGTCAGATCACGCTCCTTAAGGCAGCCTGAGAACCCAAACATTGTGTCACTATTCAGGAAGGAAGGTAGTAGTTATAAGTACAAGAATGTCCAGTGTCACTCCTCTATTACGTAGGATGAAAAAAAAGAAGGTAAGAAAACACAATAGATTAGGAAACTTGCTCCTCTTATTTTGAGAGTGTACCAATTGAAAAAAGGTAAAAGTAGAAAGGGGAAGCAATTTCATACTCTTACAAATACACTAGAGCATTTTTAATCTCTCTCTCTCTCGCTCTCGCTCTCTCTCTCTCTCTCTCTCTCTCTCTCTCTCTCTCTCTCTCTCTCTCTCTCTCTCTCTCTCTCTCTCAAACATCATCACTTTACTACTTATTGTTCCTTCTCTCCAAATCTTCCATGTACATACAATTTCATCCCTTCCCAGACTCACCTCTGTCCTGGCGGTGGTTGTCCCTGACCTTCCGGCTAAGGGGTGGCAATACCTTCACCAGGCGACCCATGTCATTAGCGGTGGGGTAGCGGGTGCCATGCCTTGCCAGCAGCCACACCTGCCTTGCCGAACACCCACGGACTGATGAAACAATAATCAGATGGTATATAAGATTCCTTTCAGCAGAATAATACACTACTAGTAATAAAATAGATATAAAAAATAGGACAGTGGATACTTTTAAGATAAAGTTGGACATTTCAGTGGATGAAGAAAATAGATGGTAAGTGTTAGGTGCACAGGAGCTGCCTTGTGTAGGTTAACTGGCCTTTTGCAGCCTCCTTATTTTTTCATATTCTTATAATAAAATGTCATTATGTTTTAGGATACTTGTGATTGCAACAGCAGCCATTCCTAGTCCACAGTGTTTGATTATTACAGTTTTATATTGATTTGCCTCTCTAGGTCATTGTTGTCTGTTTGTGTTCACTATTATTATCTGATGCTTAAATATTATCAGACCAAAACTCCTTCCACTGCCATCTGGGCCTCTATAGGTTGTTTAACATTTGGATATACAATATAGATGATCAAAGCAGTGGTACTATGAATATTTTGAAAGTAAAATAAATATGAATAGCATTGGCTTCACAGAAAGACAAAACTCAAGCTGGTTATATTATCTTATTTTTTTAATAGATTGAATTATTAATTTTTCAACTTTGTTAAGTCTTCATATCTACATAGAGATCAATGAAAATATCTACTTTAATTTATACACTATTGTAAGGGCCGAAATACCTCGTTACTATTGTTCACTTTCACACTCATATACTTGTACGTATACACACACACACACTCTTTCCATATACTTACATGCCCAGACTCTGTTCCTGTACACGTATACGATATACGTGTCTAACCAGGCGTAATTATTCTCCCCTCCCTAACACAAATATGTAACTAGTCTTCTTTTTCAAACTGCTAGTTTGGAGTGTGGTTAGAGGAGTCTTCCACGTCATCATCTCCTCTCCCCCGTCATCATCTCCTCTCCCCCCACCTCGTTGGTACCTCCCTCCTAGGGGCCAGAGCGAGGTGACGTCTACCCACTGCCGTGGTTGTGCTGGCAGAGAGCGGTTTCAGCTTAGCCTGACTGGACCTTCGTGCATTCGTCCCTCCCTCTCTCCACCTGAGCTTGACGGCTGGTCGAGTCGAGGCGAGGACAACGGTGCCCGTTGTCCTCGCCTCGACTCTGTTCCCTCACGCACTCACCACCTAGACTACCTCTAGGTCTCTGTCAACGTGTTCTTCGTGAGTGGCGAACATCCCTCCACTCAACATCTGGAGGTGGGTTACTGAGGACTTTTACGCAGCTGACATTCTGCTAGAGTCGCCTTGTCTGTCCTACAACGGAAGATGCCAAGGTGTGACAAGTTGTGAGGCCCTGTGCAGTCCCTGGGCTGGTTGTGTGGTTGTTACTGTTTTGTGTTAATAATTTATGTTCAAAGTTACTTTTTGTGTTCCATAATTCCTTAGATTTTGGAGTGCGTAGAATCTCCCCTTAGACTACATTAAAGTGGTCGCTGACATGCTCCTCACTTTAATTAGTTACCGAACCTTCAATGTGGCCTTGACAACTATTATACATTATAAAGTTGATTACACATTCCTTGAGTTGCTGCATTTGGTTATTTCTTTGCATTTGTGACTTGTATATCATTAACTATATACATAGTAGTCTCCTCGGTATTATTTTACTTCTTCACAATAATGCTCAACAGAATTGAGTGTTATTATTTTCCATTAACTGATATATTCCGAGGTTTTACTCATTACATTTCTGTCGCAAATCCCTAATTTTGGAGATATTGAATATTTTCTATGAGCACAAATTGGATGTTGAGGCAGGTGCACACGCCATTTTCTTCCCTAGCCACACACAATTTTCTTCCCTAGCTTCTAACCCAGGAAAAAGCGAGTGTTCGTGTGTTTGTGACCATCAGTGCATTGTGCGTTCATGAATAGGGAATTGTTATGTTATTTTATGCTAGGTTAGTGATTCTGGCACCTTGTTTTTACTGTAAATCACTGTATTTTATCTTCCCTGCCACCCAAGAAGGCGCCTCAGTGGTGCAGTGGTTAGCACGTCTGACTATGAATCCCCTAGTCTAAGTTTGATCCCGGACAAGGACAGTCGGCACACAGCTCACCCAGCTGTTCATCCTCCCAAACAGGTTGGTAGATAAATGGATACCAAGGGACACCTGGGGAAGGTAAACTGTGGAAACTCGGATGTCACAGTGACTCTGTGTCCCGGGGTAACAGATTAATTTCCACAACAGGCTCAAAGGCCAATGTAACGGGAGATGAGCGCTCGCAGCTACGCACAGCTACAGCGTGTGAACACACTTTACCTTTACTTTACCCAAGAACCCCACATTCCCACAGGTCCCTAGGCTTGTTGGGATGATGAGGATATTTTACAATATTTGGATTTCCGACAAAAATTAATGTCAAAATCACTCAAAATGCATCAAAATCTATACGAAAAGTGTATTATTTAGATCCGAGTGCATTGTGGTGAAGATGTAAATGTTTGCCTAACTATGTATACCGTTAAGTGACATAGAAGTGATAATTTTCTAAAAGATATGTAAAACCAGTAACACAAGGAATATGTGTAATCAACATAATAACAAAATATGGTATACAAACAAATAAATTACAAAATGATTAGAGATACGGCAGTCGTATATAACATTAAACTGCAAGGCTGATATCATGCATCATATACTCACCTTCCTCTGTGAACTTTTCCCAATGACTTCCATCTTTGTGGGCGTGAAAATACCCTGTCTTGGTGGAGAGCAAGTGGAGTGGTGTCTCGTCTTCCACACCCACACAGATTTGGAGGCTGTGGCAATGACTCCACAGACTCCACAACCACAGAAACCACAGAGTGAAGGCAGTAGTTATAACACCTTGCCCTCCCATGTTATCTGAAAATATATAAGAAAATACAGGATGGATGGAGTTATTACATTATAGCATATTAATATATTTGTTTTTTCATTCACACGCTATATAAAATATACAAAATAGTACAAAAACCTTTTTAAAACTTCCTTTACATTTAATTTTCAAAGGCATAAAAAATAATAACAATTACCATTAATAATTACGAAGTGCTTAGAGATACGGCAGTTGTACTGCGTTGTCATCCACTATTCATCCGCAATTAGTACGGCTTGTGCCTTACTATTTACCTGGTAAAGCATTTTTCAAGTTATGTTAGGTTTGGTTCGGTTATATAAGCTTTTTACCCAAAAGTTAGGCACGTGCCGTATCTATAACCGAGCACTTACATGTACGGCTGCCGTACCTGTAAACTGTGCCTATAAGTGCTTCCAGATACGGCAGCCATACCCCGTTGTCATCCCCTATTCATACGGCTGTCAAATTAATAACAATTGTCATTAATAATTACGTAAAACAATCACTCAAATAAATAGGCGGCAATGGACTTAATCTAAGGTCATATCGGAAGGGAATTCGTTACTTTACTGTTTCCTCTACTTGCTACACATTTCATACAAGTTAAAAGACCAGCAAGCGATGAATTATTAGTCCTAAGCCTGAAATAAGACTGTGTTACCTGTTCACACCTCCACCTGTCAACGTGTAGGGGCAGAGCGGCGCTACTCGGCTGTGCGTGGCGGTGCTCGGCTCACAACACTCTACGGATGTGCACCAGAATGCAGTATACCGAAATACCAGTATTTTTTTGTGAGGTGGACATTAATCTATTTTTGATTGACTTACTTACTTGTCGTGAGTTTAGGATGATCACCAGAGTCAACTTGGTAGTCCACCGCTTCCACACCTGTCCATCATTTGTTTGTACTTTAGGTGGTCAACACACACACACACACACACGTTGTCCCGGTGTGTTGTGTGTGAGTGGTCTCGGTCCAACCCAAAGATTGGTCAATATGAGCTCTGAGCTCTTTCCATAGGGGGACGGCCGGCTGTCTCGAGAGAGACCAGCAGCAGACTGTACAGGAATTACACACTCTCCTTCCAACACACACAATACCAAACTCACTCACTCACTCACTCACTCACTCACTCACTCTCTCTCTCTCTCTCTCTCTCTCTCTCTCTCTCTCACTCTCACTCTCACTCTCACTCTCTCTCTCTCTCTCTCTCTCTCTCTCTCTCTCTCTCTCTCTCTCTCTCCCCCCTCTCTCCTGTCTCTTAATGGCCTCTGTGCTGCAGTTTGTCCGTCCCCCAATGTGTCTTGGGACGCAGTTAAATAATTTTAGCCCTAAGTTTATAAAGTTTTCTGCTTCTATTGTCTTTCGTCGTCTTAAAAATGCTGATGGTGGAGAAAGGCATATAATCAAAATGTATCCATATTCTATTCCACATAATTGAATATATATATATATATATATATATATATATATATATATATATATATATATATATATATAAATGACCTTTGAAATTGTGTGGTATTAGGGCGAGTAACTATACCTACTACGGCAGCTAACTTAGCAGCTTTAATTGGCCGCTCTTGTTGGGTAGTTGGGTGTTTGTGGTGGTTCTCTCTCTCTCTCTCTCTCTCTCTCTCTCTCTCTCTCTCTCTCTCTCTCTCTCTCTCTCTCTCTCTCTCTCTCTCTCTCTCTCTCATACACCAGATAGGTTTATATAACGAACAGCGATTCATTAACAATGTATATAACGTACACTTGCGTAGTTAAGTCTAGTAGAAGGAGTGTTATTATTATTTTTTTAGTAGGCACTTGAACTACGTTATAAAGTGGTGAGGTGTCCGGTAACTCTTATTAACTGGTTGCATTAATTAACATGTACTGTAGCTATATACTCTCCGACGTTACATTACCTTTTTTGTTTTCCTAATTCAATTAAAAAATCATGGTCACGCTGGCCTTATTTAATTAAAGGGCTGCGTGGTGATTTAATGATCTCTTACTAAATCTCTAGTCAAACATCATTATCTTCATTATCTTTGGGACATTCTGGTTATCGATCCAGCACTTTCATAAGACTGGTTTCCGGTTTATAAGGTAGAGCTGTTATAATGCATTAATAAACTTTCATCCTCAGTGATAGTGGCAGTTCATAACATTGTTCTGTTTACCATTCCCTATAATAAAAAATCAATATTATGTTTGATTATGATCTGGACATTAATTTTGCCATAAGTTTGGGTATTCCTGAACAAATATATTGCTACATCCTCTTCTTTTTCTTTTTTTAATACGTTAGTTACTGTCACCATACATTCATCCTGTATTAGGATTATAACTGTCATGCTGGAAAAAATCTTCATGTTTATATATCAGTCGTGCAACATTATTTTCTTTTTCTTCAAGCAAATAGATGGAATGACGCCGAGTACTGCTGTTTTATTGGAAACAAGCGTTGCAAACATCTGAGAATATCAGTGGCAACTAATGTTTGTTACAGAAAAACACACATACTCAATAGGGTGCAGGAAATAACAATATAAATACATCATACACATTGTACAATTTAGTTCCACTTGTGTCAATACAATGTAGGATGGTGGTGGTGGTGGTGAGGGATGTCGAGCCGCATTCCGTCTTAATAATAACGAAACACACACACACACACACACACACACACACACACACACACGCACACAGACACAGACAGACACAGACACAGACACAGACACAGACACACACAGACACAGACACATACACACACAGACACACAGACACACACACACACACACACAGACACACACACACACCGACACACCGACACACAGACACAGACACACAGACACACACACACGTAGTAAGGCACCTGAAGAAGGCACTGCTCAGGTGGTGGCGTCGGACGCTACTTTTTGAGGTGAGCAAAGCCTCGTTGTTTGTTGCCAGGGTCCATCACCACGGAGACAGTGATGGAGTCTTCCCCGCGAGTGTGTGTGAAGGGTGTGTCAGCTGGGACCAACAGAGAGTCCTGTGGCTTGAGCACCACCTTCTTCTCCTTCATACTCACCACACTCTCACCCTCCTGTGTCACGCCACGCCAACACGAACCCACCGCCAAGTAAGTTAGAAGCATTAATAACCACTTCATCATCAGCTCCATCATATCAGCTTATAAGTGATAAGAAAATACTTATGTACGTTGTATAATAAATATGTCCACTAAATTCAACTAAATGTATCCTCTTTACTGGGTCTGGCGACAAGCGGGATTTTTTTTTACGATTTTATGTAGAAAAAAAAAAATAAAGAGAAAAAAATAATGCAGAAGTGAATACTAGAGGCTGAGTGAAGGTGTGAGAGAACCATCATGACCTTACCTGCTGCCACAACCACGTCTCTGCGCGTGGCAGATGGTGTTGGGAGGCGCCGCCACCCAACACCACCACGTCACTCTGGTAACTGAGGTCAAAGAGACGTCGGCTTCCCTCCTGCTGGATCTAGAGGAAGGAAGAAACGACGGTAAATCAGTCTTTACGGCGCCGTGAAATAACATTAATCCTCATCGCAAACACCACTTGCTTCCGCTACACTACTCCTCTGTATAAAATTTTTCATTACATTACATATTTTCGTATCAGCGTCTCACTAAAGCATCACTCGACCCTTCCTCACTTTTTCATCCCATTGAGTCATGACCTACCTCGCCTCTGTGTTTGTTGAGCCACTTGGCCAGCGAGAAGGGTTCCTGCAGCACCCTGGCAGCGTCGGGCGTCCACGGCTGCTTCTGGATGGTGCCTGAAGGTGAGGGAGGAGAGTAGAGGTTGA
>JAPQNM010000045.1:12160393-12172893 GCA_029783475.1 Metacarcinus magister
CCATTTGATAGTCCTTCGGTAGTCTATAAGGGCGTTAGCTGTCTCATTAAGCCTCGATGATACACTGAATTAAGAGTGAAGGTCAAAATAAATACCAGTTTCCTCTATTGACAGGAGAGACAGTGAAACCCACACTAAACTCATTGAATAATTACTAGTTCAATAAATAAAGATGACTTCTATCTCGGGCACGCGGGCGAGTATCTAGTTTTCCGAACCTTCTTGACCTGACGCCTGATCCAACACGACTGTCGTCCACCTTCCGCAGCCCGCCACCCCACACACACACCCTTGGCAGCAGCAGCAGCAGGCCCTCGATACAGGCAACCGTGACGAGACAGCAGACGCCGGGTTCCACGATACCTTCTCTGGCTCGCGGCACACACACACACACACACACACACACACACACACACACACACACACACACACACACACACACACACACACACACACACACACACATACACACATACATACACACACACACACACACACACACACACACACACACACACACACACACACACACACACACACACACACAGAGGGTGGGTGGAATTTGAACACTGAGCGGGTTGAATGCGACGAATGTGTGTCAAACTGCAATGACGCAAGACTTAAAACAACACTTGGCTCAGGGATGGAGGCGCCTTTAGTATTGTTACCCCGTTAGATACACTGTCAACACGTTCTTCAAGGGATCAACACTTATATATCACCCTTGGAACGACGATTATTTTGCAGATATGCAGCACATCCAACACTGAAAGATGATTTCCACAATAATAATGATACTAATAATAATAATAATAATAATAATAATAATAATAATAATAATAATAATAATAATAATAATAATATACATGTACAAATATAACAAGGGTCTCCTTAAATCTGACAAGGAAGGAGGGAAGGAGGGAGGAAGGGAGGGCAAGGGGTGAAGGATATTCTTTTCAAAAATACACATCGGTATACACTCGATCCTTAACACTATAGGAAACGTTAACAAGCGGTACGAAGTTAGTAATATACGTAAATATTTGCAAGTATATAGTACAGAGTTGTGTGTATATAGATAGGTGTGTGTACGTAGGCAAGGCGGAGAGGCAAACACTGTATTTAAGATCAGGAACTCCACGCAGGAAAAGCATTGAGTCTTCTTCCATGAGCTGCGAACACTGATGATGCTAGAGCTGGCGCCCGTCGAGGAGAGGTGACGGGGCTCAGGCGACCCCCTCAAGGCAACGACGTGAGGAGGGACGTGTGTATGTGTGTGTGTGTGTGTGTGTGTGTGTGTGTGTGTGTGTGTGTGTGTGTGTGTGGGTGTGGGTTGGTGGGTGGGTGGGTGGGTGGGTGGGTTGGTGGGTGGGTGGGTGGGTGGGTGGGTGGGGGGGAGAGAGAGAGAGAGAGAGAGAGAGAGAGAGAGAGAGAGAGAGAGAGAGAGAGAGAGAGAGAGAGAGAGAGAGAGAGAGAGAGAGAGAGAGAGAGAGAGAGAGAGAGAGAGAGAGAGAGAGAGAGAGTGTGTAAGAGAGAATAAGAGAAGGTATAGGTTACGTGAGTGTTGCATAAAAACAAAAAAAACTCAACTCAAAGAAGAAAAAAAAAAAAGATATAGAAAAAAACCATAACATATACGTAACATAACATGTATTTATATAATGGAATCCTAATAATGAGGTTTAAAGGGCGGAAGAGTATTTTCATGCAAGGCTTACGAGTTGAAGCTATCTTATGTACAGTATATATGTAAGTAAGTACTATGTGTTTCTCTGTCACTGCTGATGAGCGCGGCATGAATGAGGAGATAAAGTGAGACAACAACTGAGGGAATGAATACCTACACTAAATATACGTATCTACATATCAGACAGTAAAAGTGAAATAAAAATAACTTGGGTAGAAAAATAACACAAGGTCCTTAACTTAATAATTGAATAAAAGTATGATGAATGGGGAGAAGAGGAGGGGGACATGGGGAGGAGATAAGCACACCTGTGAAGCCTCTATATAGACGATTGTATTCCAAGGATTGTATTCCAAGGCTTCTACATATGAACAACAAAAAAATGGAATTTTTACGGCGAACCTCATCAAAATTGCATGGCCACTAAAGGTGCTCTCCTTCCACCGCTAGAAAACACGTGTCGTATAGTATTAGTCTTGCCTCGCCTTGTTTTCCATCTCGTCTTCGGGAACAAACATCCTTAAGCTCGTCCATTCGTGCAATATGTGATCCTCCCGATAATCCTCAAGACATTGGATCCTGGACCACACGACTTTTTACATTCTTGCGTCAACCTCTTTGATGTCAACTCTGTACTGACGTCAAAGCAGGAAGCCTCGACCCTGTTAACCCATCTACCAGCCGTCTCGATGGAATGAATAACAAGCTGAAGAAGAAAAACAACTACTACTGCGCCGCTGTAGCGTGGGATAAGCCTCACTCCGGCTATGGGCCACGAGTTCTAAGCTTTGAAAGGTCACGTGCATTGTAAATTATTGAAGGGCCAGGCCTCCCTCCGCTCTTTGTGGGTCACGGCAAAACCCTCCCGAAGCTCCATAATAATTGCATGATGTCTTACGAGGCTCTAACAGCGCACTCCCTCCAAGCTGAATCACCACCTAAGGGATGAGTGTGTGCTCCTGTACGTGACATGTATAGTAAGTGACACCTTCTGCCTTGACGCTAGTGTACAGAACAGGAGTAAGGTAAAGGAAAAGGTGAACAAATATTAAACAAAAGATAATGTAAGGAATTTAGAGTTTAAATTAGTTGATGATGACGATGATGATGATAATGATGATTAGTGTGTGTGTGTGTGTGTGTGTGTGTGTGTGTGTGTGTGTGTGTGTGTGTGTGTGTGTGTGTGTGTGTGTTGTTTCGAGTAGACGACGACGACGACGACGAAGAGAGAGAGAGAGAGAGAGAGAGAGAGAGAGAGAGAGAGAGAGAGAGAGAGAGAGAGAGAGAGAGAGAGAGAGAGAGAGAGAGAGAGAGAGAGAGAGAGAGGGGGGGGAGAGTGGGAAGCTTAGTTACGATGACTTAACTTATAATTTACTAGCATGAGGCACAAGGGACGGAGAGAGGGAGACATGGAGGACAGAGGAGAGAAAGAGACAGAGACAGAGACAGGGAGAGAGCGAGAAAAGAGGTGAGGAGGGAGGGAGATAGAGAGTCACGGGAAGGAGTACAGGAGGGGAGGTGAGGGAAGAGGAAGAGAGATAGAAAGTGTTGGGAATGGGACGGAGGAAATACAGGAAGAAGTAATGAAAAAAAAAAAGGAATTCATAAACAGAAAGCAAAATAATAAAAAATATATATATATACACATACAAAAGAGGTATATATATATATATATATATATATATATATATATATATATATATATATATATATAAACTACGTAGACAACTAAAAATATTAGGAACATTAATTAGTACGTGAATAAATATGTTTAAAAAAATATAATAATAAAATAAAATAAAATAAAGCATCGATACGTATTTACAATCGAAAAGCAAACCATAAAAACGAAAAGAAAAGAAAAAAAACCAGGAAGAAGGAACAGATAAGATTGACGAGATAAGAAAAACGACAGGTGACAGGTGAAAAAAATCGACTATAGGAAGAAAGAAGACACTGATTATAAACGGGGAGTAAGATACCTTGACGCAGAGGTAGGGACATGAGAGAGAGAAAGAGGGAGAGAGAGAGTGAGAGAGATGGAAGATAGAATAGAGGAAGAGAGGAGAGGAAAACCGGTATGGAGAGCAAAGACGTTTATGAAAATAGTGAGAAGTGTCTGGCTATCAAAATCAACCTCATTTTTGGTAATGGACGAAGAAGAGGAGGGTAGTTGTGGGAGGGTAACGGTGTAGTGTGTAAACCTAAGTGGATTAAAGAAGGAGGTGGACCCTGGGTGAGAAAGAAGGAAGGGAGAGAGAGAGAGAGAGGGAGAACATAACTAGCGATGAATAAGCGGGAAAACCTGAATGAGGATACGAACTGGGTATAAGAAACTGAATATTTAGACCAGGTAGAGATGAGACAGCCAGCACGGAAGGTATATGTGATGTGAAGAGGAAAAAGGGGACGGAAGAATTTGAGGAAGGAAGCTGAATGTCTGTCTGAGAAGAGGGAAAGGTGAGTGGCGAGGGATGGGTGTGTGTTAAGGTTGGGAGGCAGCCTAGGTGAGAGTGTGCCATTGCTTCACTTGCTGTCGCTTTTTAGCTAACATTAGGTTCCAGTGTTCCAGCGCCCGACCTCTCGCGAACATGAAAGATCCCATCTGGACACGTCCCACCACGTTATCTGCGGGGAGAAATCAAGGCTGTTAGTAGTAGTAGTAGTAGTAGTAGTAGTAGTAGTAGTAGTAGTAGTAGTAGTAGTAGTAGTAGTAGTAGTAAATAGTAGTAGTTAGTAGTAGTAGTAGTAGTAGTAGTAGTAGTAGTAGTAGTAGTAGTAGTAGTAGTAGTAGTAGTAGTAGTAGTAGTAGTAGTAGTAGTAGTAGTAGTAGTAGTAGTAGTAGTAGTAGTAGTAGTAGTAGTAGTAGTGTAAAAATAGAGCCTCACATTAACTTAACCATTACAACTATTGCGTCTCTTCTATACATTCCACCAAACATTAAGGACGCCTGACGTGACCTCAATAAGTATTCTGCTCCAACCTTAGCCAACTCCTTTAGTTTGGAGAGTATCATGTCAATCCTACGCTGCCCCATCCACCACCACCACCACCACCACCACCACCACCACCATCACCACCACCACCATCCTCCCTCGTTCTCTTACAAAGACTGGCCGCCATCGCCTCTCCCTCCCTACAGTCAGAATATTAATGAAGCCTCTCAACACTCCCGTAACTTCGTGCCACCAACTTTCACCGGCAAAAAAGTTAAGCGGTTAGCAGTGACACCGAAATAAGAATGAAGTTTTAACCACGGTATATTTCCTATTTGTTCTTGGTAAAATAAGTTTGTTTAAGTAAGAGCAGATTGTATAGTGTGCGGCTTTAAAACTATACTTAAAGGTGTTCTTAGGAGAGCAACGAAGAAAAAAAAAAAGGAAAGGAAAGGAAAGGAAAATAAGTAAGCAGATATATAGGAAATATGCGAATATATAAGAGAAAAAAAGTACAATGATAATATGATAATATAATGATAAAGGTAAAAGAGCTAAAAAGCATTCAATATGATAATCATTATTCGCTTTATATGCATAAGATCTTTTTTTTCATTGTGCATGAGAGAAAAAGAGAGAGAGAGAGAGAGATACCACTGACCTGACTTCTTCCCTACAGTGACGACGATGCTGATAGAGGTGATGTCGAGGGCGTCTGGGGTGACCTTGAAGTGGAAGCTCTCGTTGAAGGAGGGCGAGTCTCCGCTCTTCACCACAGCCGTCTTCTTCGTCTTCACCACCTGCCGGAACCACACCCAAAAACCTTTACTAATACTACTAGTTACACCCTTAGTTACATCCTTACTTACTACTACTACTACTACACGTCCCTCAGTTACACCCTATACTAATTACATGTAGTCGTCTACTTATACTTAAACTGAAGGTAGATGTTCATTATGATAAATGGATGTATTGAAGCTACCTATATTAAGACCAAAAATATAACACTACTACTACTACTATTTCTTCTACTACTACTACTACTACTACTACTACTACTACTACTACTACTACTTCTACTACGTGAATATCTGACCTTGGCTTGTTGCATGAGTGATATTCTGACTTGGAACTCATTCTTCTCTTGTCTGAGTTCCTTCTCCACCTGTAAGGAACACAAAGGCACACCTGAGATCCACTTCCTCTAGAGACAACCACACACACACACACACACACACACGCACACACACACACACACACACACACACACACACACACATATTTCCTACGTTACAGTGTCAAGGTTCCATACTTTAACACTTGCTATATGATCACAGTCAGTGTAAATAAAAACAATATCTAGTCAGTGTAAAATAAAACAATGTCTGGTGTCCCGTTCATATGCTAATCATACTGGTGTTGTGTCAGTAAGGTTGCAACATCAGTGTGGTGCAATTCTTCATAATAATCCCATATTCAACGCATGCCGCTGGTACACAACACACCACTATATAAGTGAATTGATTTCTCAAACACCTCCCAGTATAACATTATTTTTTCATGATGGTATTATTTAGAGTATAAATGAATGTGTGTGCATGTGTGTGTGTGTGTGTGTGTGTGTGTGTGTGTGTGTGTGTGTGTGCGCGCGTTCAGGTCACCTTGAGCTGCATGCTGTCTCCCACGGTGACAGTAAGACGTTCGAGGTTGTCATTGTATCCTAAAGAGACTTCCAGCTGGCCCAGTTCCCGCGGGCTCAGGCTCACCTCCCGTTCAAGGTCACGCCGCAGCAGACGCTTACCCTCCCACTCCCCGAACTCCTGCAGGGGAAAAGAACAGCGTAAAAACCTACCCAACAAACACGAAATAGAGAAATGAAAGTGCTTAGCGGCTTACTTGGGTAAAGCAAAGTGGTATTTCTCTAACGTGTGCTGATAGAAAATACAGTATATATTTGTAGGTAAACAGAATGTGCATGGAGGAAGGTGAGGACGGGTAAGGGTGAAGTAACCAGGCCTAGAGTTACGGAGTTTGCAGATGTGAAATGATTGTAGTGTTGTCAGGTGTAATTCCTTTAGGGCGAATTACAACAGACATCAAAGATAGACAGCGCGTGGATTGGCTGTACATACATATATCCTTCCGTATAAAGCCAAGCAATAGGAAAAAAACAAATACTTACACACACACGAGGCCAATGTATATAAATGATGTTTAATCTTAACTAATATCCCTCCATAATGAACACACAGTCAGGGCAAAGGAGGTACTACGTAAAATAGTTAATCAAAAATCAAGAAACTTTCATAACTTCTTATTAATTATTTTTTTTTTTTGATGGCTAAACGCTTGACATTTATTTTATCATATTTTTCTACACTATGCTTCCCTTGAGTGTGTGAGAGAGTAAGAGTTAAGTAAAAGTAAGTAAGTAAGTGAGTAAAGAGACACCATTGGTTAAGTGACGAGGGACAGGGACGGGGCTCACCTTGAGGATGATGAGGACGTGGCCGATCACTTGATGCTTTTTGTCCCTGTCCACGTCATAGAAGGTAAGTTTAAGCGCGCGATCCTCCAGCTCCTTAGCGGTCACCTGTGGGGTAGTGATGCGTTGACAGACAGACAGACAAACAGACAAACACACACAAACACACACACACACACACACACACACACACACACACACACACACACACACACACCGACGCAAGGGAGCTCGATATCAGAATCTCATAACACCTGCCGTTTTACACGCGTCAAGGAGGTATCAAGTCAAGGGTGGAACTTTCATCTTAACCTGAAAACATCGTCTCCGGGACACTCTCAAAGGCCAGGCAATGAATGGTGGGACCGCCTTGCCTCCTCCCTCCCTCCCTCTCTCCCTCTCAGGCTCCCGTGGGACAAGGATCATCCGCCGCCGGTCAATCCTGTCTTGCAAGTCTGATAAAGGTCACGTCCCGCGGGAAACAGCATACAAGGATAAAGTAAAACTTCCCCTGTCAGTAACGGTCCTAAAATCTAGCCGAGCCTCCTCCTGAAGGGTGGTCGTGTATGTGATTGTGTTGCGCTGTGCTGGTTCACTGACTGGTTCTCGGCGACAAACTCATTATATTTTGACTTAGTCTGGGAGAAAAACATCCGTCGTTTATTATACGAAAATGTAATAGCTCTTGGGTATGTTTTTAATTTTTTTTTATTCATACGTAGCGACATAACTTGACGCTACAGGAGTAAGCATGTGAGTGCGGGATGCGTGTGAGTGCGACTGTTGTATGCAAACTCAAGAACTAAGATCACACACACTTTGGTCGCCCTTCCACGTATAATAAATACTAAGGCGCTTCCTTTCTTTAACAAACGCCTCACCTGCCTACAAGCTTTTTAGGATAAAGTTTCACGGAATACCTAAATTACTAGTACTACATACATTCCACTAAGTCTCGATCTCAAGCAAGAGTAACCTAACCCAACTTAACCTAACCTAACCTAAGTGACTTATTATTCCTTACACCATAGATCCCAGGAAGGCCTCGTCTCCCCACGTACCGCCTCGCCCCTATACATTACCCAACCCAACCTGCCTCTCGCTCCCATAACCTCGTCACTGTACTCACCTAACAATATCACTGTTCAGATCACTGGTAATTATCCAGGCTGAGTCTTCTTCCCGGGTCCTCGCTGCACCACTTCTCGTCTTGTTACCTCCAGCCAGCGCCTCTTAGCACATACACCGCCCGCCCGCTCACTCTACTCTACTCTACTTCTACTTTTGTACTTAATCAGTTTTTGTCAACGCCAGACGCCACCCTGAAGCTATTTCTTCTTTGCACTGACCTTACCACTGTTTTTATATCGCCATTACTACATACACCTCCTCCTCCTCCTCCTCCTCCTTCTCCATCATTAATATCGTCCGGGAAAGTTCAGGATGATGGTATTGTGGGGTGGGGGGTAGGGAGAGAGGGAGGAGAGGGGAAGGAAGGGAAAGGAAAAGGATCGAGAAAGAGGGGAAAATGATGAATTCGTTCTCGAGTACACGTGGTGGTGTTGGTTGTGGTGGTGATGGTGGTGGTGGTGATGGTGGTGGTGGTGGTGGTGGTGGTGGTGGTGGTGGTGGTGATGGTGGTGGTGGTGGTGGTGGTGGTGGTGGTGGTGGTGGTGGTGGTAGTGATAATTTTTAATCATTTATCATACTCAAGATACTAATCCTTATATCTCCATTTTCTCACATCACCCTTAACCCCATTCCTTTATTTTCCTGTTTATCTTTCTATTATTCCCTTCCTTCCAATTTATAAAAAAATAGAAAACAATTATAATAATTTTAGAAACCATAGAAACATTAATAAAGAAAGAAATCAAGAAAAAATATTATTTTTCATACATTCTTATTTTTTGTTTTGTTTATTGGTACCAATATGTTTTTTTTTATATTTATTTGAATTATTTTGAAGACAATAAATGCATTATCTCCCTTTTATTTCATATAATCTTAATGCAAACAGAGAGTATTGTACCCGTGTTTCTATCTCCCTTACCTGAAAGCCAAAGGTCTCATCGAAGCGTGGGTTACAGGTCTTCTTTCTTATCTTGGTCTGCAGGTAACGGCGCTCGTCAGGCATCAGGTAAAGCCTACCGAGGAAGAGAGAGAGGGAGAAAGGGTGAGAGGCGTTAGGGGCGGGAGACGAGTTAAAGGATGAAAAGAGGTGTGGAAATGAAGAATAATCAACAATACAACAATGTCTTTATGAAAATATGTATTATGATTTTTTTATTAAAGATTGAGAATAGAAAGAGAAAAAACTATTAAACTACAAGAAAAAGATTAAGTGAAGATTCTGTGGAAGAAAATAATTGCCACCAAAAGAAAAAACATGATGAATAGTTTGAATAGATAGATACATGAATAAAAAAAAAAAAAGATATGTGAAAAAGAAAAACAGGATGAGAACAATGAATCGGATGAAGAAAATATGAATAAAAAAAACGAAAACAAATAACAAATAAACTTAATTATAAACTTAAACTTAACTTAAGGACTATAGTATTATATCACTACTTCTACTATTACTACTACTACTACTACTACTACTACTACTACTACTACTACTACTACTACTACTACTACTACTACTACCTCTACCATTAATATAACTACCACTACTACTATTACTACATAGCCCCCAAAATAGACTGCCCTAGATTCAGTTTCTCCCAAGACTAACTGCGCATATCAAGACAAATAAAAACACATCTACTTTCTCTCAAGACTTAGTGACCTCTTAGCAGCCAGCCTTTCGTGACCCCTATTTTGGGAATCCTTACTTTATTTGCTTTAATACATATACCTTTCCTTCCCCTTACCTCCTCCTCCACTCACATTCACTCATACCAGCTTGACATAATCTCACTCACCTTCCACTCATTTTCTACCCTTACATATTCTTTATTTCTTCTCTAATGTACTGTACACTCACTCTCTCTCTCTCTCTCTCTCTCTCTCTCTCTCTCTCTCTCTCTCTCTCTCTCTCTCTCTCTCTCTCTCTCTCTCTCTCTCTCTCTCTCTCTCTCCTCCGCCTTCTCTTAGTCCTCCCTTACCTCCTTTACCTTACTCCTATAAACATTCCTACCTTCCAGCCACCTGTCTCCTTGCACTTATTCAAAATCCTCATTATTATGCACTACGAGAAACAGGGACGCTGGTGAGGCGAAAAAAATGCATGTCTTATGTCTTTATATTTGCATAGTGCCTCTCCTCTTCTTCTTCCTCTATTACTCTCTCCTCCACTTATGTCGTCTTTGTCTCCTATGCATTCTAATTCTAGTCCTCATTTCCGTGCTATTCTAATGCTTCTGTTCCTCCTCCTCCTTCTCCTCCTCCTCCTTCTCCTCCTCCTCCTTCTAATTCTAGTCTTCATTTCCCTGTTACTCTAATCTTTCTGTTCTCCCTCCACCTTCTCCTCCTCCTCCTAATTCTCCTTGCTTCCTTCCTTCTCTTCCCTCGCGTTAACCTTCGAGTAAAGGGAACGAGTATATCTATTACAACAATGATGATGGAGCCAAGACCAATGACAAGGAGTAAGTAGGGCTCGGGGCCGATTACTGTTCCCCTTGATTAGGCTCCTGAAATATACGACCTTCACCGTAGAGAGAGAAAGAGAGAGAGCGAGAGCGAGAGCGAGAGCGAGAGCGAGAGCGAGAGCGAGAGCGAGGGCGAGAGAAAGAGAGAGAGAGAGAGAGAGAGAGAGAGAGAGAGAGAGAGAGAGAGAGAGAGAGAGAGAGAGAGAGAGAGAGAGAGAGAGAGAGAGAGAGAGAGAGAGAGAGAGAGAGAGAGAGAGAGAGAGAGAGAGAGTGAAACTGACTATTACAAGGCCTCATTGTGTGTGTGTGTGTGTGTGTGTGTGTGTGTGTGTGTGTGTGTGTGTGTGTGTGTGTGTGTGTGTGTGTGTGTGTGTGTGTGTGTAAGAGCGCTCGTATTCAAACCTTAATCTGATTTCTTTTTAGCATTGACGTTATTATGCAAGAAAAGATTGAAAATGATGTTATATGTGTGCAAGGTAACGAAAGGCTCGTCTTTGTTTGGGAAATGGATGGAAGGAAAGGCAAGCACAGAGGAAGAGAAAGGGAGGAAGGGACGATGGTGGTGGTGGTGGTGGTGGTGGTGGTGGTGGTGGTGGTGGTGGTGGTGGTGGTGGTGGTGGTGGTGGTGGTGGTGGAGAGTGAAAGGAAGGGAAGGGGAAGAGGGGAAGGGGGAAAGAGGGCAAGGAAAGGGGACATATGAAAGCTTGAGAGGGAAGGCAAATTGCATGGAGTCAGTTTTGTATTACTTGAATGTATGTAATGTAATGAATTTATGTATGCATGTATGTATGTATGTATATGTATGTATATGTATGTATGTATGTATTTATGTATGTTTCACTAACACTCCTCTCTTTTTTTTTTCTACTCTTGCGTTGCTTCTCTTTCTAAGTCAACTGAACCCTGTCACTCCTCTTCCTCTTCCTCTTCCTCTTCTTCATGTTTGCCTCTTTCATCACCTTTCAGCATCTCTTTCAACCTCACCTTCCTCCTCTCTTTTTTTCTCTCCTCTTTATTTACGTTTCTCTCTGGAGTATCACTTTTCCTCTCCTTATCTTTTCTCGTTCAATATCTTTATTTCGTAGGAATATACTCGTGTGTGTACTCGCTCTCTCTCTCTCTCTCTCTCTCTCTCTCTCTCTCTCTCTCTCTCTCTCTCTCTCTCTCTCTCTCTCTCTCTCTCTCTCTCTCTCTCTCTCTCTCTCTCTCTCTCTCGTCTTTTCATCTCTCACCATTCACAATCTCTCTCCCCTCACTTCTCTCCTATCTCTGCCTTCCTTCCTTCCTTCCTCTATTACCGTGTATCATCTTTCCGACCCTTACACACATATCTTTCTATACATTCCGCAGCGTTTCATCTTCCATCACTCCTTCTGCCTTTTCAATCACCTATATTCTTCCACCAACACCACCTCCTATTCCACCCTTCCTCTCGCCTCGCCAATCTTGCTTCACCTCCCTTCACATTATCTTGTCGGTATTCGGCAATTTGGTGAGGTGCTGTGAGACTCCGCTCCACCCCAAGACACTTTCAAGAGCTTCCTACTCGTTCCAGCAAGGAGGGCAGTGGAGTAAATATTTGAGAAGCCTCACGGTGGTGGAGACTCGAAGGCCGATGTCAACCTGAACTGAAGGAGTCGCGAAGTGTACGACCAAGGGTGAAGGAGGAGGAGGAGGAGGAGGAGGACGAGGAGGAGGACGAGGAGGAGGACGAGGAGGAGGAGGAGGAGGAGGAGGAAGAGGAGGAGGCGTTTATGTTACGTGATCTCGGTTCCTTCCCGTGCAGTGAATAT
>JAPQNM010000045.1:12197893-12212893 GCA_029783475.1 Metacarcinus magister
CTTTTATTACTACTATTAAAGCCGAATTATACGATTACACTTTTCGTTTGTGTCCTGAGAAGGAGAAGAAAAAAAATGAAATCCGTGTAGATGTGTCAAAAAAATGGTCTGGAGGACTGTTCCATTATCAGGTGAACAAGCTTCCAATGACGTGATTTTCAGCTTTTTTCCTTCTCTCAGGACTCTGGTTTCGTTAAATTTTGAGAGAGGAAGAGGAGAAGGACGAAAAAATAGAAGAAAAAAGAAAAAGTGAAGGGGGGTAGGGTGTAGGACGGTGGATGAGGACTTAATATATTACGAGCCAGAAGGGAAAAAGGGGGATAAAAGGCAGATAAAAGAAGAAAGAGGATAAATAGAAGGAATAGGAAAATTAATTATCTAACACACTTCAATGAGACACAACTTGGCTGCAAACACTCCAATTACGAAGACCACAACACGTCATCAAGGAGGAGAAAGAGGAAGAGGAAGAGGAAGAGGAAGAGGAAGAGGAGGAGGAGGAGGAGGAGGAGGAGAGAGGAGAAAGGAGGAATTGCATGAGAATCACAACTATTTTCTCAACTTCACCATCTTTTTCAGGGATTAGAAGTTGCTGAGATTTGGATGCGAGCAGTAATGTGTGTGTGTGTGTGTGTGTGTGTGTGTGTGTGTGTGTGTGTGTGTGTGTGTGTGTGTGTGTGTGTGTGTGTGTGTGTGTGTGTGTGTTCAAATTGTCAACATAATCATTACTACGACTACCTTTCTGCTAGTCCTACCACGCTTGTTGTTGTTGTTGTTATTATTATTATTATTATTATTATTATTATTATTATTATTATTATTATTATTATTATTATTATTATTATTTTTATTATTTTTATTAACATTAAAACACCTCTATTACTCTTCCTCCTCCTCCTCTTCTACCTCCATTTCACTGATCGTTATAAAAAAGAAGAAGAGAGAAACAAGGTCTTAATTACTGTATAATTACTTTAATGTCAATTATAATCAAGCTAATCGAAAAAAATAAATAATTAGAAACACAATAGCTATATTCTTTGAAGTTAATTAATAACATAAAAAAAACACAACACTAACTAACATGGAAATAAACAAAAACAAGAAATAAAAGGGTTTAAAGGAAAAAAATATGAATAAACAGACAGACATGACGAGCAAACACACACACACACACACACACACACACACACACACACACACACACACACACACACACACTATCGTCCTCCCCCCCCACACAAACACAAAAGGAAAGTCCAGAAACGCAAATAAAACCAAGGGAACGGAATAACAACAACAGCCCCAGAAAGAGAGCAGCGTGAGTACGAATCTTAAGGGAATCCAAAGAAGGACACGCAGAGTAACCCCGGAAGGACGCACAGAGAAAGGGACAGGGAGGGAGGGAGGGAGAGAGGGAGGAAAGTATCTCGCAGCGACGTGAATAAATGAAGTCCTAAGATTGTGGTGCCCTTATTAAAACACACACACACACACACACACACACACACACACACACACACACACACACACACACACACACACACACACACACTCGGTTTTGAGAATAACAGACGCATCTATTCTATTTTTGCTTTTTTTTTAATCAACTACCCTTTTCTGGTCTCTCTCTCTCTCTCTCTCTCTCTCTCTCTCTCTCTCTCTCTCTCTCTCTCTCTCTCTCTCTCTCTCTCTCTCTCTCTCTCTCTCTCTCTCTCTCATAGGCTACCTACATCTCTTATCCTTCCCTATCATTCTTTCGTTCTTTTATCTAGTTTTTCTACAACTTTTTTCATAGTTTCGCCCACCATCCTTCTTCTTATTTTCCTATTTTCTTGATCTTTTTTCACATTTTTTTCTTTTTCTTCTTTCTCATTTCCTGCTGCCACTTTCCTGTTCCTTGCCTTCACTCTGTCATTCTTCTTTTCACCTCCGTTTCCTTTCCTTCTTCTCAGTACCTATTCATCTTTATCCTACTTTTTCAACTTTTCCTTCTATACATAACTTCATAAAAAAAAACTTTCCTTTACTCTATGATTATTATTTTTTTTATTTCTCTCCCTGTTCTCTTTCCTTCTTGTCAATACCTATTCTTTCTTAGTCCTATTTTTTGAACTTTATTTCTATACATAACTTCAAAGAAACTTTCCTTGGCTTTATTAATACTTTTTTTTTCTCGCTCCCTTGTTCTCCTTCCCTTTGTCTCTTTATTAATAATTCTATATATACAAAAAAAGCAAGATGCACGTGTAGGTAAGGTATACCTAATATGGTGTTTGTTTTTGTAGAGACGTGGCTGTTATGGTCTAGAGTAATTATATATTTAAATTAGGTAAGTCATGTACCTCATTATCATTATTATTATTATTTTTGGGGAGGTTATAGCTGTTTTTGTTTTTGTTTGAGGTCTTACCATCCACTCTCTCATTTTACATATAAATTGTCTCTCTTCCCTTCGAATTCACTTGACTAGGTGTAAATAGAGATACACATCACATCATTTTTGTCTTCCATTAAATTTGTTTTTTTACTTTTTAATCAATTACACACGAAAAAAAAACATCCCCCAATTTTTTTTTTTTAGTTAGTGAAGCAATAAACACGGTAACAACAATAATAAAAAAAAAAAAAATAACACTGCAAAACCTTCAACATTTTTCTAACTACCATTTTCCACAATATAGAAAAGAGGAGTATGCTTAAAAAAAATACATTTAATTAATTACATCTCCTAACAAGCAAGGTTATGCCATTCCACAAGGTTATATTAATTATATATACAGTATCGTGCCTTTACATCGAACCTGACTATCTATAACTAAAGGGATGTCTAGGCGAGGGGCGAGGGAGAGAGACGCAGAGAGGGAGAGAGAGGGAGGGAGGGAGGGAGAGAGAGGGGGAGAGAGAGGGGGAGAGAGAGAGAGAGAGGAGTGAGTGGCTGGTGTGTTTGTGTATTAACTGACGTGTTGTTTGTTGTTCGGATTCGTCCGCTGAACATTGACTGTGGGATGGGATTGTGTGTGTGTGTGTGTGTGTGTGTGTGTGTGTGTGTGTGTGTGTGTGTGTGTGTGTGTGTGTGTGTGTGTGTGTGTGTGTGTTATATGGATCGCAGTCAGAGTACGAGTGATGGCGAGTGAGTTTGTGTGGCGGTGTATGACTGGAAAAACAAGAATATATGATAGTTGACTCTGATTTACTACGAAAGAAAGAAAGATGGAAAGAAAGAAGGAAGGAAGGGAAGAGAGAGAGGAAGAAAAACCAGGATTTGACGTGAGAGTGAATGTAGTACATGAATTATCAGGAAGAAGAAGAAGAAGGAGAAGAAAAAGAAGAAGAAGAAGAAGAAGAGGAGGAAGACGAGTAATAAAAACAATAATAATAATAATGACAATAATAATCATAATAACTATACTACTACTACTACTAATAATGATAATAATAATAATGATAATAATAATAATAATGAGTGATAGGATATAACAAAATAACAAGAATATATAATTTTGGTAGAGTATCAAAGACAGACTTATAATTGTATATATATAGAGAGAGATAGACAGAGAGAGAGGCTTTAACTATGAGAGAAGGTTACGCAAACATAGACAGATAGATAAATAGATAGATAAAGATAGATATATAGAGACATAGAGTGCAAGCCTTTTTATCTATTCAAAACCCAATTTCATCCTTACAGTCAACACTTCTATCGGTTATCTTTTCTGCTTATTCCTCTCCCCCCTCTCTCCCCCCTCCCTTCTCTCCCCTCCCACATCCATCCCATCCCCAAATATTCCTCTTTCCCCTCTCCTCTCTCTCTGCTTTTCCCTTTCACATCACTCTCCTTTCCTGCAACGTGCTGATTTCCATAATTTTCGCTTCATTTCCTGCTTCCCCTAACTTCATTGCCCTCCCCCCTTTCTTCCCTTTCTCCCTCCCTCCCTTACTCATCCTTACTCTCATGCTCCTTCTCCCTCTCCCTCCCTTCAGACTGATAAAATATTAAAAGTAGCCACTAGTCACATATCCCTCTCAGCTAACACTTCCTGGATTTTTTTTTCTCTCTCTCTCTCTCTCTCTCTCTCTCTCTCTCTCTCTCTCTCTCTCTCTCTCTCTCTCTCTCTCTCTCTCTCTCTCTCTCTCTCTCTCTCTCTCTCTCTCTCTCTCTCTCTCTCTCTCTCTCTCTCTCGCTTTATTTTTTTAACATAATGATATCTACCTTTTTTTATAGTGATCTATATTCATCTATTTTTTTTTCTTAGAATTTTGCTTCATAATTTGAGTCAGTGTTTTTTTTCTTCCTTTTAGTTATTCGTAACCTTTTGCTTGTTGAAGGTTTTATTCTCTCTCTCTCTCTCTCTCTCTCTCTCTCTCTCTCTCTCTCTCTCTCTCTCTCTCTCTCTCTCTCTCTCTCTCTCTCTCTTATAGCTTCACTATTACTTTCCACACTCTAGAAACAGAGAGAGAGGAAAAGAGAGAGAGAGAGAGAGAGAGAGAGAGAGAGAGAGAGAGAGAGAGAGAGAGAGAGAGAGAGAGAGAGAGAGAGAGAGAGAGAGAGAGAAAGTCCAAGAGAAAAAAAATCACAAAAGAAAGGAAAGACGAGTGAGTGAATTCCATCCTTGTTACTGTTGCTTCTCCTCTTCCTTCCTTCCTTCCTTCGTTCTTCTTTTTCCCGTGTTTATTCAGCTTTCCCCTGCATCTCCCTCCTTCCCTCCCTCCCCTTCACCCTCCACGACCTTTTGTCTTTTATATTATTTTATTTCCCTCCTTCCTTCCCTCCCTCCTTACCCTGCCTGCCTGACCTTCTCGATCGAGGCGCAATAAAATGTCCCTGAAAAAGTGTTTGCCATCATCACTTGTGTTTTCTTACATAATACATTGCTTTGCTTACCTCTAAACATTCCCACAGAATCACCATAACTTATATATAAACTAACTAACACAATTTTTCCTCTAACTTGCTACTGATTTCCATACATACGTTAAGTTAAAGCACAGAAAGTAAACATGAAACACGAAAAGTTCAGTAAAAGTACCAACGAACGAACGACTCGAGCTCCATCCATCTATCTACCTGTGGGTTCTTTCTTGTGGGTTGATCGATGTAAGGGGAAGAGGAAAGAGATGGGGGCAGGTGTATACAAAGGGGGAGGGATGGAGGAGAGAGGAGAGAGGGGAGAGCACTGAGGCAAAGGTCGATTCTACGTACAGAGGTGTGGCATCTTTGTATACTGTGACAAAGACTGCAGATGCCAAAGGAGAGGAGTAGGAGGAGGAAGAGGAGGCGGAGGAGAAGGAGGAGGAGGAGGAGAAAGAAGAAAACAAAAACGCATATAATTCTTAAATCTGACTCAAGGAACGAACAAATGTCATTCCTTTAAACAACAATCGCCAGAGCCTCGCGGACTTCTAACTCGATCACAATAAGAGAAACACTTTGAGGTTGACTCCTGTGGCAGTGACCTTTCCGAGGGGGCAATAGGGACTGTGGAAGGAGATTGCTTAGGGGCGAGATGAAGATGAGCAAGGCAGAGAGATAGGGAGAGACCAGTAGGGGAGAGTGAAGACCCCTATACAGAGTCAGCAACTGGAAGGGGGAGAAAAACTGGAGGACACCTAACTTCTTGGCAGCTGATTTAACAAGAGAAGAAATATGATGAGACTTTCAGTTAAGAATTTTAGTAAAGGATAGAAGGATAAGAAGAGTCAGGAAGAGATCAAATAACTAAGATGTGTTGGAGGAAATATGGATGAGGAGGAAGTGTGATATTGAAAGCAGGAACAGTAGCGAGGAAGGAGTGAAGGAATGAGGAAACGGAAGAGGATGGGATGGACGGGGATGAAGCGAGGGAGGGGATAAGCGGGATCAGCACCTTCTTGCCTTCCTTCAACAATCTCCTCACTTCTTCCCTCACCACCAACCGGCCTTCCTTTTCTCCCTCCGTCGCCGCCAAAATCCTCCCTCACCCCCCCCCGCCCCCCCCCCAAATCAGCACCACCATCAGCCTCTTCTCTCTTAGGAAAACCACCACTCACAGACTTAGATTTAACTCTGAATAATTCCTTTAAAAACTTTACTCCTTATTCCACCTGAAGCCTTCCTGCTGCCACACGCACACACACACACACACACACACACACACACACACACACACACACACACACACACACACACACACACACACACACACATATAATAAGGAGGAGGAGGAGGAAAAAGAGAGACGGAGAACAAGAAACATAACTAGATACATATAAAAAAAAAAGAAGTAACCAGAAAGGCACACAGCAGCACACAAATAAGGACCCAAATCTATACAAAAGGGCTGGGCTGTGGAAGGCTGAACGGGACGGGCTGGTTTGGGCTGGGCTGGGCTGGGCGGGGCAGATAAGGAGGGCGGGGCAGGACGGGGCGGGGCGGTAGATCTTCAGGTGGGCGATCAATCAGTCTCCACGAATCAATACACGACCAGGTAACCAACGGGAATGGAGTCAGTGAATTTAAGGGCGATAATGAAAACATAATGTGGTTTTAGAAGTAATGCGGGGAAAACCAATACTTAGAGACAGGAAAAGGAGGGAGGGAAGGAAGGAAGGAGGGAGGGAAAGAGGAAGGGAAGGTAAGCTCAGATGACCCTTAAACAATTAGTATTAGCTCATTATGGTGTAGGTAAGGTGAGTCATATTGATTACAGGTGAAGAAGAGTTGGGTACACGCTTTGCCAGGTGAGTGCCAAGTAGTGTGTGTGTGTGTGTGTGTGTGTGTGTGTGTGTGTGTGTGTGTGTGTGTGTGTGTGTGTGTGTGTGTGTGTGTGTGTGTGTGTGTGTGTGTGCGTGCGTGTGTGTGGCAAAGAACAAGAAAAGGCTAATTAATTGTACATATAATACGATAAAACGATCGATTGATAGCGTTTGATGCTAAGACCAATTATTATTGTCTGTCTGTCTGTCTGTCTGTCTGTCTGTCTTTCAAATTGTAACTCCAAACTCGATTCCAAAACTGGAGATATCACACTTAATGGAAAAACAGCAACACTTCCTTTTAGACCGGAACACGTAGTCACAAAACTCTCCTTACACCGGAATCTCAATAGCCTCGGTCAGGTAAAAGCGTAATGCCCGAAATCTTTATGTCTTATACAGTACCCCCCTACCATTCTTTAAATAAGTTTTCTATGAAAAGAAAAGTAATTCCTTATATTAGCTTTAATAACATTCATTTCCAATTAAAAACAAACTCTACCATTCTTTAAATCAGTTTTCTATGAAAAGAAAAGTATTTCCTTATATTAGCTTTAATAACATTCATTTCCAATTAAAAGCAAACTCTATATCTTAAAGTAATTGACTTAACTAGATTTCCTTTCACAAGTCGCTATTAAGAAAGACGTTGCATTATATAAGCAAGCTTATTCAAACCTAGAGTCTTCGCGCCAAATCCCAGCTAGTTATCAAGTAATCACGATTTCTCTCATGTATTATTTGAAATCAAATTCATTAGTTTAAATAGTAATACTTTTTCTACACCAAAATTAATTCTATATAATTTAGTAATAATCTCATATCTCAATGATCTGTAATTATAGAAATCAAATGTAAGAAAATTCTTAATGAGTCACCCTTATAGAAGCTATCCTGCCTCCGCGGGCATCCATTGTTTAAGCATTGTTTAAGTCTGTGTTGAGTGTTGCGTAAACATCTCTTAATATTTGCTAAATCCTTAATCATTCAGTGTTCTCATGTATTCAATAATCTTCCCTTTGAATATGTAGTCATTTAAAGCCTTTTTAAGGCTGATTATTAATTAATAATAGCAATTCTTCCATTTTTATTATGGGGCTGCATCTCAGACCGCATGGCTTTCTTTCCTCCCTTAAATATGTTTCATTGGTCATTATATATCCCTTTCACCTTAATATTTATGTTATATTGTTCAAGTATTATCCCCTTTGAGTGTGTTGGGAGTGTATTGTTTAAGCTCAGTCGGCGTCTCTTCTTCCTACCAACCAGGTTCCACCAGTGCCACACCAACACATATTCACACACACACACACACACACACACACACACACACACACACACACACACACACACACACACACACACACACTCACATTGGTTTCCCCATTAGATGTTTGTCTTAGTTTGATCATATGTTTTGATTACGAAATAAGTCGGGAAAGTGAAGATTAAGTTGGACAGTGTTAAAACTAGGAAAAATTTGTGATTGAATTTATTTTGTGTGGTAAACGAAGTGAAGTTAACATGTGGAGTGACCACCAGTTCGTATTGAGGTCTTTTGTACCCGATAACTGAAGAATTGCACTGTATGTTAACTTGTGGAAAAGGATGTGAAAAGTTAGTTTTTCTCTTGTTGGTAAATAATAATTATACAAAGAAAATTAGAAGTTATTTCATTCGTGACATATGTCTCCCCCAGTGGTAACCAGAGTGACTCCTTGTGGCTAAGGTTTATTACTACCAAAATTACAACAACATTGACCAGTGGCCAACTTTCGAAAGGGTTCCTACTTCCCTCATAGTAGGTGGTGGCAGCGAAATACCGACCCGCTTAATAACATCATATATAAACCCCAGAGCATGACCGGGAGGTGGTAATAAATGGTAATCATAACAGCAGAAGAAATAATTTGGTTAATAAACGTAGACCAACACCCCCGCGGCCCCCCCCGGCATGACAAAAGATAATGGTCAGGTCTAAAATAATGGTCAGGTCTAAAATAATGGTCAGGTATTACATAACGGTCTTGAATTTAAGTTTATAATCTAGAAAAGATCAGGTTTTCTGGGTAAAAAAAACAAAAAAAAACGAGCTTTCAATATAAGTCAGGCTTAAGGAAATATCAGCTCTTTTCTCTCTCTCTCTCTCTCTCTCTCTCTCTCTCTCTCTACCTCTCCCTCTCTCTCTCTCTCTCTCTCTCTCTCTCTCTCTCTCTCTCTCTCTCTCTCTCTCTCTCTCTCTCTCTCTCTCTCTCTCTCTCTCAAGGTAATACGATTCTTCATCCATCCTCCTTTTCCTGCTGTTCTATTCTCTGATGTTCTCCTCACTTTCCTTTTATTTTTATTCGTGTTTTTATTCATCTTTCTTGTCATCTTCCTTCTCCTCCTCCTTCTTCTCTTCTCTACTTCCTCTGCTTCCTTAATCCAAGATCTTATTATTTTCATTTCACTTCCTTCAAATCCCTTTCTTACCCCAACGCTCCTCACTCCTCCACCTCCTCCTCCTCTTCTTCCAATTTCACGGCATCCTCCTCCTCCTCCTCCTCCTCCTCCTCCTCCTCCTCCTCCTCCTCCTCCTCCTCCTCCTCCTCCTCCTCCTTCATTGTTTTCTTTTACTCAGTTTCCACTCAAGATGAAATCACAACCATGACACAAACAACGGCTTTCCACTTAAAAAAAAGGAGAAATGACACACACACACACACACACACACACACACACACACACACACACACACACACACACACACACACACACACACACACACACACACACAAACAAACAGCATCCAATAAGGGACACATCATCATCCATCACGACCAAATGTCCAAGATAAGATAAGAAAAAAAAAAGACGGAAATATTGGATGGATGAGAGAAGAAAAAAAGAGATAGAGAGTAAGAGGAAAAAATAACATCGAGGAATATGTAAATAAAGTTTTTGATGCAAAGAATAAAAAAAAACTAAAGATAATACCAAGGTGATTATACATATGAATAATGGAAATGAGTAAATGTTGAAGAAAAAAACAGAAGAGTTTAGATAAATGAAATGAGATATAAAAAACGAAAAAGAAAATGAAATAATAATGACCAGTGGATGATAATATAATACAAAAATACAGAGAAAGAGATTATTAATTAAATGAGTGAAGGACAAAAAAAATCCATCTCTTTCTCTTTCTCTCTTCCTTTGTTTACGTCTCCATTTATCCCCACAGTGTGTTTCTCCCTCGAATGAAGAAGACGAGAGTGGAGTGGCAGAGTGGCAGAGTGGCGGAGTGACTTCCTGGTTCCAACTCTCAGCGAAGGGGGAGAGAGTCAGTAGGAACCATTAGCCACACAAAGACTGTCTACTGTCGCACCCAAGGACATGTGACTGCACGCAAACTTGTCTAAATTAGCGTGCACTTATGTAACTAAAACCAGGTGTGATTACGGTGAACTTTTTCTTGAACTATTAAGAAAAATACTCAGCTTGTCATTTACACCATAATTACTTGGGTTGGGTTTTTTTTTCGCTAAGTTTAAGAAGATAAAATATTGACTTAAATAGATAAAAAAAAATAGGAAATTAGTTAGTATAGAATAACATAAGGTACATTTAACCTAAACAAATGAAGTAACTAGTCCTAATCTAACTTCAACTGATCATCTCAACTGATAAAACTTAACTTATCTGTATAGCAATTATATTTCAGTTACGTAAAATTAATGACACTATCTATACAACTTTAGCCTGCTACTTATGGAACGAAATTAACGTAAAATTGATAAAACAGACTTGACCACGTCTCTAGACTATTAAATTAAATGTAAATATAACCTCACCTCACTATACATAAGACTCGTTAGTTTAAACGTATTCGTTGAGGTGAACTGAGGTTGATTTGTTATAGAGTAAAGAGTGAACTGTGATCTAATTTTACCTTGACGAATCTGATGAGAGAAAAAAAGAGAAATATAGAGAGGAAATAATGAATACAGACCAACGCAAACGAAATCCGTAATAAGCTCAGTGACCTTAACCTAACAAATCACGAATTGAATATAAAAATTAGAATGAAACTTAAAAAAAAAAAAAGCAACTGAGTAAGGATATTGACTGAATTTAATTAACTAAACTGAACAAAAAGAAAATGGCTCATCTTATTGCCTAGCACGATTGAGAGAGAGGGAGAGAGGGAGAGAGAGAGAGAGAGAGAGAGAGAGAGAGAGAGAGAGAGAGAGAGAGAGAGAGAGAGAGAGAGAGAGAGAGAGAGAGAGCAAACATGATTAATGCTACGTATGATTTGTGAACAGTAATGAAAAAACAAACTTCATAATTCGTTGACTCTCTCTCTCTCTCTCTCTCTCTCTCTCTCTCTCTCTCTCTCTCTCTCTCTCTCTCTCTCTCTCTCTCTCTCTCTCTCTCTCTCTCTCTCTCTCTCTCTCTCTCTCTCTTTGATGATTACCGAAGTCACAGCTCTGGAATAAGTGTCATGGTTGGCTGGCAGATCATGAGTGAGTGTGTGTGTGTGTGTGTGTGTGTGTGTGTGTGTGTGTGTGTGTGTGTGTGTGTGTGTGTGTGTGTGTGTGTGTGTGTGTGTGTGTGTGTGTGTGTGTGTGTGTGTGTGTGTGTGTGTGAGTCCAATCTTTACACCTACACCCATGAATTTCAGATGCACAGACAGACAGACAGACATATAGATAGGCAGGCAAACAGACAAACAGACAGATATGTCAAGCATTCTTATGACCCAAAAGAACCAACACCTCTCAACAAGGCAGGCAGAAGGAAGAGGGAAAGAAGATCACAAGTCAAATCAATACTAAATTTTACTCATCTTTTCTCACACTTCTTTCTTTCTTTTTTTCCTCGTCTATTTTCTTCTTCGTTTTCTTCACCTTTAACGATTACGACTACTATTTCTACTACTACTACTACTACTACTACTACTTCTACTACTACTACTACTACTACTACTATTACTACTACTACTACTATTACTATTACTACTACTACTACTACTACTACTACTACTATTACTATTACCACTATTTCTGTTCGTCTTACTTCTCGCATATATTTTTCTCTTCTTCTCTTGTTCCCTCGCACGTAAGAATTAAGCACGTTTTTCGAGGTCGTTTTCCGAAAAGAATTAAGAAGAAAAAAAGGGTTAAAACTATTCTAATCTGAACTTTATACCGACGACCTGGCTTGCCTGCTTGCTCTCTCTCTCTCTCTCTCTCGCGAGAGAGAGAGCGAGAGAGCGAGAGAGCGAGCGAGAGAGAGAGAGAGAGAGAGAGAGAGAGAGAGAGAGAGAGAGAGAGAGAGAGAGAGAGAGAGAGAGTGAAAAAGAAAGAGAGAGAGAGAGATTAAAACCACTAACACAACACACTATAGCATTACCACTACCACCACTAACAACAACACACACACACACACACACACACACACACACACACACACACACACACACACACACACACACAGAGGGGGAAGGGAGATGAGGTCAAAAAGGGAAAGGTAAAGGGGCAAGGGGTAAGGGGGAAGCAAGGGTTGAACGCTAAAAGGGACGACGACGATTAAGAGGACAATAGGGAGTAGGAAGGAAGGAGGACGGAACGGCAAGGGAGAGGAGACTTCTGCACTCCAACAAAATATTTACTCAGGACCGCAGCAGAGGAGGAGGAGGAGGAGGAGGAGGAGGAGGAGGAGGAGGAGGAGGAGGAGGAGGAGGAGGAGGAGGAGGAGAGAGGGAGGGAGATGAAGAAATGATGCCAGGAAGGAGAGATATAAAAAACAGGGTGGGCGCAGATTAGGAAAGGATGGAGGAGGTAGTTAAGAAAGGGAAGGAGGAGGAGGAGGTGGTAAAGATGGGGATGATGGAAGATGAAGGATGAGGAGAAGAAAGAGAAAGAGAAGGAGGGAGAAGGGAGGAAGGGAAGAAGGGAAGGAAGGAGAAAGGAAGAAAGGGAGAAAGGGAGGGAGGGAGAAAGGGAGAGAGGGAGAAAGGGAATATTGGTTCATCAACGGGTTAATCTGAGAATGAGAGAGAGAGAGAGAGAGAGAGAGAGAGAGAGAGAGAGAGAGAGAGAGAGAGAGAGAGAGAGAGAGAGAGAGAGAGAGAGAGAGAGAGAGAGAGAGAGAGAAGGAAAAATTACTGGTGAATCTCTGGAACAAAGGATGCGTGGCTCAAAGGGAAATGTGTGGTGATGGTGGTGGTGGTGGTGGTGGTGGTGGTGATGCTGTGGTGGTGACGTTAATGTTGTTAATGGTGACAGTAGTGTATGTTATCTTTTCAAACAACAATTCTACTGTGTGTGTGTGTGTGTGTGTGTGTGTGTGTGTGTGTGTGTGTGTCTCCCACCATGCGCAGCCACCACCCCTTGACCCGCCTCGAGGAAGGGTGAAGAGAAGCAAAGCAACAGATGTGTGAGGAAGGAAGGCAGGAAGACAGACAGGTGTGTGAGAGGAAGAAAGAGTCTGACAGCTGTGTGGAAGGAGAGACAAGTGTGAATGTTTGCACTTCAACATTAGAGGAAAAAATGCTTCATAGATTTTTTGATTAATTACAGGACGGATGAGAGAGAGAGAGAAAAGAAAAAGAAATAGAGAGAGCTAGCTACATGAACAAAGCACTTTCACTCCAGACACATCACTCTCTTACCCCACTCCTCCTCCTCCTCCTCCTCCTCTTCCTCCTTCTCTTCCTCCTTCTTCCATCCTTTATCCTTTCTTATCCTCTTCCCCTCCCTTGCCTTCCCCTTTCCTCCCTTCTCTGTGTTTCCCAAGTCGCTCTTTGTTTCAAACTCCATAAACTCTTGATGCTTTATGGGTGGGACAGAAAGAGAAAGAAAGAAAGAGTGAGTGAGTGAGTGAGTGAGTGAGTGAGTGAGTGAGTGAGTGAGTGAGTGAGTGAGTGACCTCCATGCCCCTACCAACTACGTACCCAGTCACTCTTTCCTTAGGTTAGGTTAGGTTAGGTAGGTATACTCGCTTTTTTAAATCAAGACTTCCATTCTCTTAATAGATTTTCAGACCTTCGCTGAAATTTACTCTTTATATCTATTCCAGTAATTTTCACATTCCTCGTCCAGTTAATTTCTTCTTGGAGAGTCAGTCAGTCAATCCTCCAGTCAGTCAGAAAAATACAGCTTATATACAAAAGCATACAGCTAGTTAAGACAGCCAGACAATTAACCTCCCAGTCAGTCAGTCAGTCAGTCAGTCAGTCAATCAGGCAGTCAATCAGTCCAGCAGGTAATCAGATATACAGACTCCCTCAGGCACTCTTCACAACTGTTCAACACATGAGGGAGGGCATAAGGGAGGACATACAGACGGTCTCTCAAAGTTTGCCTCAGTTCCCCTTCTTCACGCACGCAGACACGACGCACGCCTTCCCCTTCTCCCTCCCCTAAGCTGTCGAGGAGCGTCCGGGGGGAAATGACCCCGGAATTTTGCCTTTTTGGACTCTTAGATCCGGGAGATGTGCTTTGATGGTGGGGTCGCATCCTCCACTTCTCTACTTGACGCTATGCAATCCTCCTCTTCCTCCTCCTCCTCCTCCTTCTCCTCTTCCTCCTCCTTATACTCCACACTCATAAAACCTTTCCTCTTGCACTGTCTGTCTTTGTGCTCTGTTTCTGACTCTCTCTCTCTCTCTCTCTCTCTCTCTCTCTCTCTCTCTCTCTCTCTCTCTCTCTCTCTCTCTCTCTCTCTCTCTCTCTCTCTCTGTGTCTGTTTGCTGGTCTGTTCATCTCCACGTAAACTATTTGCGTATTTCTAATCATCTTCCTGTTCTTTTCTTTCTTCCTTCCTTCCTTCTTTCCTTCTTTCCTTCTCCTCTTGACTCCAATAGCCCTGCCATCTTGACCGTCCTTCTTAAGCCGGTCATAAGATGTTCTGTCAATATTCTTGTTCCTCGTCTGTCACCTTCTTCCCCTCCTTAACCTTCACCCACACACACACCCACCCAGCACACCCTCCCGCCCCCCCACACACATGTTGAACACCTACACACCACCTTAATAATGACAGGGGTGTGGCTAGGGATGTGGCTGGGGATGTGGTTAATTTAAGGGTGTGGCCTCGGTGGTGAGATCTTATTTAAAGAAAAGATAAGGTATTACTTCCCTCAATATCTTTCAGTTCCCAGATTTGTGGAGAATTATTAACACCAAACCACAACATCCTCTTCGGTTTCTCTCTCACTCTCACTCTCTTTACTCTCTCCTTTTTCTCTCTTCTCTTTTTTTTTCTCTCCTTCTCTTCTCT
>JAPQNM010000045.1:12217893-12220393 GCA_029783475.1 Metacarcinus magister
CACACACACACACACACACACAAGCACAGACACAGACACAGACACATACACACACATACACACACACACATGCACACACACACCCACACACACACACACACACACACACACACACACACACACACACACACAAAGGAAAGGTTGACGACAGTACTTTGCGACATTTATGAATCAATCATGACCTCTGTGTGTGTGTGTGTGTGTGTGTGTGTGTGTGTGTGTGTGTGTGTGTGTGTGTGTGTGTGTGTGTGTGTGTGTGTGTGTTAATAGAGAATTGAAACAAAAAAATAAAAAAAATATGACGAGTGTTTTTATTTCCAATTCACAAGAAGCGAAAGTGAAGCGGAAAATGCGTTATGGCCTAGAAAATGACCATGAAAAAACCGATATTTCACACCAACCAACCAACCTCTCCATCCCTCCCTCCCTCCCTGCTCACACTTCCTGCACATACACATAGTTCCCTTGATTCTTCTTCTCCTGGTACTGTTTATTTGAATTCTTTCCCGGCACTTCTTTCCGTCCGCTGCTTCAAAAACGCTCGCCTCAAAATAAGATCTCGTTTGGGTTTGAAGTTCGTGGATAAGGAAATATAAGAAGATGAGGAACATGAAAGGTTAGTAGTGGTTAGACTGACCTAGTGAGAAGGGCGCCCGAGGTGAGGTCTTTCAGCCTGGTGAGGGAGTGGTGTCGTGTGCGGTCTCCCAGGAGGTGAGGAAGGGCGGAGTGTGCGGGCGGGGTGCGGGAGCCTGGCCTCGTCCCCTGAGCCGCTGACTCCCCGTTGAAGATATACTTAAGGGAGTGGTGGCGGCGGATGGGCTCACGGGCAGCCATCTTCAGGTAGGCCGAGACGGGGGAGAGGCATTCCCCCCGTGACTCCTCCATGGCACTTGGGTAGTTCAGGCACTGTCAGAAGAAGCACTTGGCACCAGGCCGGTAGTGAGGCACCAGTGAGGCAGCTTAGTCCCTCCCACCATGAAGCGGGGATGTCTCACGTGCATCCATGTCCACCTGTTGTTGTTCTTCCTGCCAAGACACGCGAGCAGCAGCAGGTGGGTGAGGTGCGGCCTGGACCACGCGTGTGTCCAAGAGAGCCGCTCAGTGTCCTCCGGTCCGCGGCGCGAGCCTCGGCCGTGTGGCTCCCGCCTGGTTACTCACGCCACGCGGCTGCCGGCGGGGAGGCGGGGGGAGACGGATGGGTGTGGGAGGGGGTGGGGGGGTGGAGGGAGATGATACACACACACACACACACACACACACACACACACACACACACACACGTCAGACTACTTTTCCAGGCAGTCTTTCCAGGTGAATCTGGTGTGTTGCAACAATCTCTGCAGAACAAGTGTTACTTTTAGTGTCGGGTTTTCTTGATAGTTTAGTATAATAACGTCATCGTCACTGCAGGTAATGGCATGCCACGCCACAACCCTGGCGACGGGGAACACCCTGGCATTGCCTCTGCCAAGTGTCCCCGTCCAAGGGGGTGTTGTGCGATGCCTCGCCTCACCCGTTATCGAACCAACACCACCAAAATGATGTACCGAATTCCGATACTAAAATGCCTCGCCTTTCAGATAATTCGTGTCATGGGTGTCCATGTAGGTGTGTTGGGAGGTATGGGCATAGGGTGACGCCCCTGACAGGACACCACGTTCACCGCCCTGACGCCTCAGCAAGCGTGAAGGAAGGATCGGGCAGAGGCGTGGACGGCAGGAGGGCGGGGCTGGCGCGGGCCGCCGAGGGTGTGGCGCCTGCACGGGGTGACAGCGGGGCGGGCAGGGGCGGACGGCGTGGTGCAGCAACGTACTCAGCCACGTCCTGAGACCTACTAACCTGTTTCCTACCTGGCGCCCTCAGCCCTGCACTCACCCCCCCTGGCCCTTCGCCCCTCCCACCTATGGCGCTTAGCCCCAGGTGTGTGTGTGTGTGTGTGTGTGTATATATATATATATATATATATATATATATATATATATATATATATATATATATATATATGTATACACACACACACACACACACACACACACACACATACACACACACACACACACACACACACACACACACACACTAGAATCTAAACAATAATACAAAATCACTTTAATACAGTCTTAACTTGGTCATCCTAGACACGAGAATCCTCCATCGCCATCCTTCCCTCAAGCTTCTCCTCCCGTAGGACGCAGCAACTCAACAGGTGTTTCTTCACGCCCTTACTTCCCTCCCACCCACCCATCCCACACACACACCACGCTGCCCCTCACCTTCCCTCCCCTCCCACCCTACACACACCTCCCCTCCCAACACACACCACCTTGCCCCTCCCCTTACGCGCCTACTCCTTCCTAATCCATTTCCGTGTGTGTGTGTATGTGTGTGTGTGTGTGTGTGTGTGTGTGTGTGTGTGTGTGTGTGTGTGTTATGGCAAAGCTGTCTGACCGGCATAGATAGTCCCAACCTTTACCAAATTAACTTCCGTGAAAAAAAAGAT
>JAPQNM010000045.1:12232893-12240393 GCA_029783475.1 Metacarcinus magister
AAGGGTGAGGAGAGAAGGGGAAGGAAGAAAAGAATAGAGAGAAAAAGATGGAGGGAAGAGGAGGCAAATGAGAAGAAAAGGAAGAGAAAAAGAAGGAAAATAAGTGAAGAGGTCTGGTTTGCTACAGACGAAAGGGCAGAGGTGGAAAGGTGAGATGGGAGGGAGGTATAGAGACGAAATGGAAGAAGGATAGGAGGGAGGGAGGGAGGGAGGGAGGGAGGGAGGGAGGGAGGAAGAAAAGGAGGAAAGGTGGGAGAGGAGGAAGGGAAGGAGAGAGGGAGGAAGGGAAGATGGGAGGGAGGAAGGGTGGGAGAGGAAAGAGGGAGGGAAAGTAGTAATGAGGTAGAGGAATATATGTTGGAGGTTGGATGTGAATGGAAAGGTTGGAAAATATGGGTTTGGGTGGAAGGGACATTATAAATGGCGTGACAGGGAAGAGGGATGAGGGAAGAGAGAAGAGGGAAGAAGGAAGAGGGAAGAGGAAGCGGAAGAGGAGGTGAGAAAAAGTGAAAAAGAGGTATTACGTATAAATGATGGCCAAGGAGGAGAAAAAAGAGGAGGAAGAGGAAGAAGAGGAGAAAGAAGAGAAGGGAGGAGGAGTACATAGGATACAAATTGCAAAGGAGTACAGAGGAAGAACAAACAGCAACACTCCTACTGTATCTAACGAGGCTCTCCGTGTGGCTCTACTATACTACTATAATATCTACTTGGAGGAAGAGGAGGAGGAGGAGGAGGAGGAGGAGGAGGAGGAGGAAGAAAAAGAAGAGGATAAAAAAAAATTCGTTAAGGAGAATACCCGGGACATGAATGTAACTTTCAATAAAAAAAAGTAAGAAACAAGGAGCGAAACAAAAGACAATAATAAACAATAACAATAATAATAACAAATAATAACAACAATAATAATGACAATAAGAATAGCAATAGAATAATATCAATAATAACAAAATATAAATAAAAAATTGAATACAAATTTTGAAAAAAGTCTACGGAAAATGTGACCCACTTTTCATTTATTATATTTCCGTAAAAAATCAATATCACACGCACGCCAAGATTTTACTCGAACAAAATTTTATAACAAAAGTAGCAGCAGTAGCAGCAGCAGCAGCAGCAGCAGCAGCAGCAGCAGCAGCAGCAGCAGCAGCAGCAGCAGCAGCAGCAGCAGCAGCAGCAGCAGCCGGAGCAGCAGCAGTAAGGTGACAAGAGGTGCAGGAGACATCAGTGACATCAAAGGAAAGGCAAGGCAAAGGAAGGCAATGTAAGGTAAGGTAATGTAAGGTAAGGTAAAGGTAAGGTGAGTCAAAGTAAAGGTAGGGCAAGGTAAGGCAATGTAAGGGTAAGGTAAGTTAAGGTAAAAGGAAGGGAAGGGAAGAGTAGGAACGGAAGTGGAAGGTAAGGCAAGGTAAGGTAAAGGTAAAAACGAGGCAGAAGAGACGGCACATCACTCGTTGGGGATTAATATTTCAAATGAAGATTTACAAGTAAAGATGAAGGTGTTCGGAAAGTTATGTGTCACATGGGAGCTTCTGACGGAATTAACTCGCGTTCTTCAGTGTGTGAGAAGCGTTGGTGCTACCTGGAAAGTATCACACGCACACACACACACACACACACACACACACACACACACACACACACACCGACACACACACCGACACACACACACACACACACACACACACACACACACACACACATACTAAAGTGCTGATACATCCTGTAACGCTACCAGGCCCCTCTAACCATACATATATACATAAGACCCTCCTTCCAATACCCATCACTTGTATCTGAGGCCCATTACGCTAATGATCACTGTCCACCCTTTCCCTTACCCGCTAAACACGAGCACGTATCATCAATAAAGTGGACAATTACAAGAAGATACGAGCCTTTCCATAGCCTCCTCACCTCCTCGCCAGCTTTCCAATAAAATTCTTGTAGCTTTCCACAATGGTAAGGCTTCCTCTATCCCTCTATCCCTCTATTCACAATCCTGTCAATCTATGCTTATACTCTTGCCTCCAGACTGAAATATCGTGTAGCTACATCAGAGAAAAGAAAAAATACCCATATAGGATGTAAGTAAAGGTACAAAAATATTACAGGGGTGAGAGAGAGAAAAATAGGAGAGAGAATCTATAGGGTGCACATGGTTTTATCCTCTCTATCCAACCAGCAAATAGGATTCTAGGTAGAGGTGGCAACACTCGCCTTCCTTTCCCTTCCCTTCCCTTCCCTTCCTTTTCCTTCCTTTCCCTTTCCTTCCCTTTCCTTCCCTTCCCTTCCCTTCCCTTTCCTTCCTTTCCTTTCACTCCCTTCCTTTCCTTTCCCTCCCTTTCCCTTCCCTTCCCTTCCTTTCCTCTCCCTTCCCTTCCCTTCCCTTCCCTTCCTCTCTCTGTACCACGTAAAGTCTGCGTCACCCGAAGCTCCCTTGCCCACTGACAACAGGAGACAACCTCGCGTCGCTCCAGCAATTTAATGAAAAGCGTTGGAACAGTTGTGAACACATTAAAACTCTAGTCCATAAAGATTACAAGGGATTCTAAGCTATTTCATGCACATTAAATACCACGTGAAATGTAACTGTGCCTTCACTTCATAAACAGTGGAAAGTAAAGTGTACAGGGATGTCCTCGCTGACGGAAAGGACGGCGAGCTGGAGGGACTGACGGGGGACGGGGCCTCAGGGACGGTGGCAGGCGGTGGCGGCCCTGCTGGTGGCGGTGGGGGAGGATCCCCGGTAACACCACCACCACCACCGCTACTAGAAACACAGTCACTTTATCACACCTTCTCCTGCCGCCGTCCCCTCCCCCACCCATGCCAGGCACCAACCCCCTCACCTCCCCTGCCATTCCAGACGGGGTAACTCCGTCTATCTATCTATCTATCTATCTAAATATTATAGTAATCAGAAAACTAAGTCCATATTCATGTTCTTCATGCCCGAAAGCCCCTGTGTACCAATTTTCATGAGATTCCAAGATGTCAAAAATTTCACGAAATTTCCAAGGGTAACCCCTTAGAATTCTTTTTAGAAATCATGTTTGTTTAAATAATTCGAAAAGTATGAGGTATACGTAAAAAATGTATATATTAATAAAGAAAGAGGAGAAAACGGTCGTTCATTTGAGTTATAGTAGAATTATATTGGAATGTAATTAATTGAAAAAATTACACATTAATGTTTTTTCACAACTCTTGAATGTTTAAAAACTTTTCTTCAAAACCACGACATTCATAGAATTTTTCAAGGTTGTATCAAGTAGAACTGACGAAGCTCAATATGTTTGTTTCCATATATTTTTCTGTAGGAGTAATATTTATCCTCTAAAATGACAAAAACTTATTTGACTCCAATTCTGGTGCAAGAATTAGGGACCAAAATTCGACAATCTATTTTCGTCACAGAAACGGAAAAAAATTGATGAATAAATGTTGTAGATCTTTTATTTTGCGATAAAATTGGTTGGACAAGTTTTCTTAAATGAAAAAAAAAATTGTGAAGGAACCTTGAAATACTATTAAAGAAAAAAAACAACTTATTTCCATTTTATAGATAATCGGTTCAGGATACAACAGCTGAATGTGTGTGTGTGTGCGTGTGTGTGTGTGTGTGTGTGTGTGTGTGTGTGTGTGTGTGTGTGTGTGTGTGTGTGTGTATGTGTGTGTGTTCATATTATTTTCAAGAGAAGAATACCTGTTCTCTCTCTCTCTCACTCTTTCGTTTCATTTGGTCTCTTTTTCTTATTCCTTCCCTTTAGTGGGTTACAAAACTTTCTCTTTCTCTCTTTTCTTTTATTTACATCGAATAAAGAATAAAGAAAGGTTGGCTCGAATCCTTTGTAGTTTTTCTTTTACGGTCGTTTTCTTTCTTCAAGTTACTCAATCTTTTCTCACTGAGCACTTTCAATAAACATTCCAAGCATTCCGAATCTCTCTCTCTCTCTCTCTCTCTCTCTCTCTCTCTCTCTCTCTCTCTCACCAGATACTAGGAACAGGAGGATGAGGAAGAAGAGGAGGAGGAGGAGGAAGAGGAGAAGGAAGAGCAAGAGGAGGAGGAGGAGGAAAAGGAAGAGCAGGAAGAAGAAGAGGAGGAGGACGAGACGCCATAGGAGGAAACATGAGGTTGTAGGGAAGATAGAGGAAAAAAAAAGAGTAAAGTTGAGAAATTAAAGGAAAGAGAGAAGCAAGAGTGAGTGGGAGAGGTTAATGCATTACGATTGGAGGGAAGGAAGCTTGTGGGGTGAGGAGAATAGGAGTGTTGGATAGGAGAGGGAGGAGCCTGAGGGGGAGGAAAAATAATGTGAATGATTGACGAGAGAGAGAGAGAGAGAGAGAGAGAGAGAGAGAGAGAGAGAGAGAGAGAGAGAGAGAGAGAGAGAGAGAGAGAGAGAGAGAGGAGAGAGAGAGGAGAGAGAGAGAGAGACGAGAGAGAGAGAGAGAGAGAGAGAGAGAGAGAGAGAGAGAGAGAGAGAGAGAGAGAGAGAGAGAGAGTGAGAGAGAGAGAGAGAGAATGAAATGTTAAATGGAAATGGAAATAAAACTAGCACGCACACACACACACACACACACACACACACACACTTGCACACTTACATACACAAGGGAAGTGAGTCATGAGTGTATGAGGGTGAGGGTGTGTGTGTATGGATGAATAACATAGATGGATGACAAAGTAAAGAGGAAACATTTGAACTGCAATTGCAAACAAAAAATCCTGTTTATTAATAACCACGAGGCATCAGAAGGCAATTTGGTGAAACAATGCAAATCTATCACCACGACATTGAACACAATCACCAGGAACATGCTAACCAAATAATAAAATAAAATAAATAAATAATAATATCCTTACTCTATTTATATCACACTTCACTCTTCCCTCAATACACGTACACTTATTACAAGGATCAAAATAATATACATACATTATCATTTATCAATATACATGACCTGGTGGGTTACCTTTTGCATTTAGTCTCTGACCTTCGAACACTCCACTCCTCACCCTCCCCTGTGTCTTAATATTTTACAGAACAACACGTCATCCTGTTCCTCCCAGTTCCTGCAGGTGACCAAACAATACTACTCTGCTCCCTGCCATGTCTGCTTCTCCCCTTCTCCCCCAACGCAACCTGCAGCGCCTCCACCCTGTCAGTATCCCCTCTTTTTTCCCTCCATTTCTACTCTCTTTCCCTTCGTTACCCCTTTTATTTTCCTCTTTTCTCCTCACTACCACCGGCCTCGTGTCTATCCGTCTATCCCTTTGTATACTGTATCGTGGGTCTCCTAACCTGGCTATGTTGTCTTCATCTCACCTTAACAAGCATAGGTTAAGTCTGTCACTGCGTCTCATGTCTTTCTCTAATCAAATCGTGTTGGCAAGGTGTCAGAAACAGGTATGAGGAAAGGTAGAACGCAGTGTTTTGTTAGTTTATTCGTGTTTGTATTCCCTGAAGTGTGATGGACTTGTGTGTAGGTGAGTTTAGGTAAACACCACCAATGGAGTTAAAATAAAATCAGGAAGTAATTATTGTAAGTGTATGTATGAGTTGTGTAAATGTTAATCCAAATTATACAATAAATTCATGCATATCATCCATTTTTCTCCATGAATAAAATAAAAGCGAGACAAATATTTCACAAACCTTCAACGATATTTAACCAACATCCACAGTGAAAGAAAATCAAAGGTTAAAATAGGTAACGAAAAAAAACAAAATCAATACATAAAAACACGACCAACCGTTTTCATGGATGGATTGTAGTTATCTAGATCGTTAGAGGAGCCACTGAGACGGTAAATTGGGGAGGCTAGAGGGACGAGACGGGGCGGGTTATGTAGGGTCTAAAAGGGGGAGGAAAGGCAGGACACCCCGAGGCCTTAAGAGTACCTAACGTTCGCTCTCCGATGTGGAAAAATGAGAGAGAGAAAAAAAGAGAAAATAAAAAACCACTTTCAAGTCTGTTTTTGAATCTTCCCGTCTGAATAATAATCAATACAGTCAATTCTGGTTCTGTATTAAGACAACCATTTGTTAAGGTAATATAAACCTACATTAACAAAAAATAAATAAATAAATACACGTATCTTTAATCTTCCTTTCCTTTCCAGTACAGCAAATCGAGTCAGGACACCGGTGGAATTTTTCATTAAATAGATGGACGCATTGCGTATGAAAATGTATGAATGCAGGCAAATGTATGCAACGAGGACGCAAGGCAAGCGGAGGCGGTGTGCTTGTGAAAAATTTAGAGCAGTATTGAGGCTGAAAAGTGGAATGAAAGGTAGTCAGTGACACAGGAGTAAAGGAGAGCGAGAAATTGGAGCTATGAGAGAGAGATAAAGAGAGAGAGAGAGAGAGAGAGAGAGAGAGAGAGAGAGAGAGAGAGAGAGAGAGAGAGAGAGAGAGAGAGAGAGAGAGAGAGAGAGAGAGAGCGAGAGCGAGAGCGAGAGCGAGAGAGAGAGAGAGAGAGAGAGAGAGAGAGAGAGAGAGAGAGAGAGAGAGAGAGAGATTAAAAAAGTGAATGAAACGGATAACCTTTTATTACATCCAACTAGAAAATTCTCTCTCTCCCTCTCTCACACACACACACACACACACACACACACACACACACACACACACACACACACACACACACACACACACACACAAGAACAAGACGGACCAACAAAACCGTGTATTTCTTTCCTTATGCCTTTGTTTTTTTTATCCTTTCCTCTTGCTTCGTCTTGTTAACCTATTTTTCTCTTTTCTTTTTCTCTTTCCCTTTTTCTTGTTCTTTTTCTATTTTTCTTCATCTTCTTCCTTTCCTCTCTCCCTCTCCCCCTCTTCCTTCTCCTCGTTCTTCATGTCTTTCCTTATTTTTTCACCTTCCATTGCAAACTAACCACCACCACCACCACCACCACCACCACCACCACAACCACCACCACTACCACTACCACCACCACCACTACCTCTTCCTCCATCCATCTCTTCATCTCTCCTCCTTCCTCCTCTTTCACTACTACACACCTCTATATATCTTTAATTTCCTTTACCCTATGTTATTTTCCTTCTGTTTCCCTTTCACCGGCTGTCATCGACCCTTGTATTTCCCCGTAAGATGACAGAGCAAAGAGAAGAATTATTACTCTCTTATCTCTGAAAATAGATTCGTTTACTTGTCTATCTTAATCATCTTTTATTTATGTCTATTAGTTTTTATTTTTTTTCAACATCTATTTTGCTCTCTCTCTCTCTCTGCCTATCAATTACTTTCTTCAGTCTCATCAATTAACTTTCTATACCTTACCTTTTTCCCTTCCGTTCTCTTTTTATTATTCATGACGTGGAAATTAATGTTTTTTGGGAGTCCATGTCAGCGTGGTAGTGTATGGCAACTTTTTTCCCCCCAATCAGTGAAGGTAAAATTGGAGTCAGTCACATATTATGAAAGAGGCGGAAGGTTCTGATCCCTCTATACCGTCACCCCTCCCCT
>JAPQNM010000045.1:12249438-12251938 GCA_029783475.1 Metacarcinus magister
TTAAAATATACAAGCTTGTTAACGAGTAGTATAAGGGAAGGGAAAGCGAGCAAGGGAAAGTAAAAGGGAAAGGGGGCAAGGGAAAGTAAAAGGGAAAGCAAGCAGGCCAGGGAATAGGTGCCACTCTGGTTGGTACATAAAGGGTTAAGTGCCACTAGTATGTAAAACCACCACTGATGTCACTCTCCTCCACCTGACTGACACCTATTACTAGACCTGAAGTAACTGTGACCTCTAGTGACCTCGCCTGACCTACAGCATACAAGGGCAGGTGAGATGAGGTGAGGTGAGGTGAGGTGGAGTGGTCTGTATGCTCCCTTGCCCTCAGGTAATTAATTTCACTCACCTGGGAGAGCAGAGACACACTGAAGGGGACTAAAAGGAGAGAGACAGAAAGGAAGGACAGAATTGAGAACGATGGGAAGAAAAAGAGAAAAGAAAAAAAATATTAGTGGATAGAAATATATACATAGTGGATGGAAATAGAAAAATAAAGAGAGTGAGACAAAGAAATATATACACTTCACAATATTAGATGAATGAAACATGTCCAATTAGCACTAACAGGAGAAGCAATGGAGAAGAAAAGAAAAGAAAAGAAAAGAAAAGAAATGGTAGTGGAAAAAAAAATAAATAGTGGATGGAAATAGAAAAAAAAAATATAGATAGAAAAAAAAAGATATACACTTCACATTATGATATGAATGAAACATGTTCAATTAGCACTAAAAGGAGAAGCGATACTTAAGATAGCGAGGGAAGTCACCTGAGAAATGAATTATTCTTTTGCGAAATTAATGGAGACAAGAAGGAGCTGATGAACCGAATGAAAGAGGAAATTGAAGATGTAAGGATAGATGAGATGATGAGAGAGAGAGAGAGAGAGAGAGAGAGAGAGAGAGAGAGAGAGAGAGAGAGAGAGAGAGAGAGAGAGAGAGAGAGAGAGAGAGAGAGAGAGAGAGAGAGAGAGAGAGAGAGAGAGAGAGAGTGAGAGTGAGTGAGAGAGAGAGGTACGACGGAGAATCAAAACAAGACCAGGTCACACTTAGGTTTCCTCCTCCTCCTCCTCCTCCTCCCTCTCCTCCTCTTCCTCTTCCTCCTTCTTTGCCTATTGATCTGTTACCCGTTCACAGGGACCAAAATGAGAGAAAAGAGAGAGAGAGAGAGAGAGAGAGAGAGAGAGAGAGAGAGAGAGAGAGAGAGAGAGAGAGAGAGAGAGAGAGAGAGAGAGAGAGAGAGAGAGAGAGAGAGAGAGAGAGAGAGATATGGAGATAAAATTAAATATAGAGCAAAAATATAGATGTAGAAAAATAGAGAGAGCAGCAGAGAATTTATAGGGAAAGAGAACATAATTTTCTGGCTGTTTTTCAATTAAATTTATTGAAGGTGACGTGATGAAGGGAGGGAAGGAGGGAGGGAGGGAGGGAGGAAGGGAAAGGGAGGGAGGGAAAGGGAGAGAAGGAGGAAAAAGTGGGGAGGTTATGGAAAAGGTAGAAAAAGCACATACAGAGAAAGAAAGAAAGAAAGAAGAGAAAATTAATAAAACTGTGTGTGTGTTATATCAAAATAATAACATGACAAGGAACTATTAACCTATAAGCCTATTTTTCTATAATTAACTCTCTCTCTCTCTCTCTCTCTCTCTCTCTCTCTCTCTCTCTCTCTCTCTCTCTCTCTCTCTCTCTCAAATAAAGTAAAAAAAACAAACAAACAGAAAACTAAAGAGAAACAGAGAAACTTAAACGGCATTGACAGAGGAAAGAAGGAGAACAGAAACATGAAATAGAATACAAGAAAAAGGAAATAAAAAACAAAACAACAAAAGGGACATCGATACACAACAAGAGAGACGGAGGGAGGAGGGAAGAAGGAAGAGAAGGGAAGAGAAGGGGAGAGAGAGAAAACATGGACGACACACACACAAACACACCAACCACACACACACACACACACACACACACACACACACACACACACACACACACACACACACACACACACACACACACACACACACACACACACACACACATAGTTAAGCTGGACAACACCTAGACACCTGTAATCCCTACACTGTGTCGGTCGTCCTGTATCGCGGATCGTTGGGGGATTACTTGGAAAATTTGTCATGATTAGCGGTGACAGTGCGCAAGGCAGGGATTGGGAGGCACAGAGGGAGAGAAAGGATTGAAAGAAGGAAGGAAGGAGAGAGAAAGGGAAGGAGACAAGGAGAGAAGGGAAGGTATTCAGAAAAGGATGAAGGAAGTGAGAGACAAGGAGAGAAGGGAAGGTGTGAAGAAAGGGAGTGAGGGAGGGAGAGAGGCAAGGAGAAGAGAAGGGAGTGAGGGAGTGATGCTAAAAAGGGGACAGGGAGATAAGGGAAAGGAAAAAAAAGGGAGGGAGATAGGGAGATGGGGAGATAGGGAGAGAGGTAAAGTGAGAGACAGAGTAAAATAAAAAAAAGAGTAACGAATGACAGGAATAGAGTACACGAGATAGG
>JAPQNM010000045.1:12259438-12264438 GCA_029783475.1 Metacarcinus magister
TAACTAAATAAAGGTGATGTGGCCACGCGGGATATTGTACGTACGTTCGTTTGGGAATCACCAGCAGCGTTTTGGTCAGTCAGGCATGTTCACGCACTCATTACTCTCTCTCTCTCTCTCTCTCTCTCTCTCTCTCTCTCTCTCTCTCTCTCTCTCTCTCTCTCTCTCTCTCACCTGAGTGTGCGTTCAGGTAAGGGGCTTCTCCCGACCAGTGCGACAATAACATTCGATGATTAACAACACCATTGACTAGCAAGGTTATGTCCCTACCCTCTCCCTTTCCCTTTCCCTTTCCCTTTTCCGTTGCCAGCTTCCCAATTAACCGGCAAGAATCATACCTATTATTCTATACCTATTTCTGGCGTCGCTCTGAGGTGTTTCACTACTCTACACTCCTACCTAATGCTGGAAAGTGGCGAGTGACTTGAAGAGAAGAAGAAAAGTGTGTGTTCTCCCTAATGACTCAATGACGTGTGTGTGTGTGTGTGTGTGTGTGTGTGTGTGTAAGTGTTTTCTATATCATTAACCGTTGGCGCCTGTAGGCTTATTGAGGCACAGATGGACTTGCCTCGCCTGTTATTTGGCGTAGGTTTTCAGATTTTTATAGTGACGCCTCAAATGTTTAGGTTCTCTCGTGAATATGTTGAGAACGTGCGAGGCTAATCACTGCTACAGCCTCAGACGCATATAAACGTTGTTAGTCCCGTCTGAAGACAGTATGGCAGCAATTTGGGTAGTCTTTGGCCACTTGGCGGTGATATCAAAGAATGAAAAGTGGTCAGCGTATAACGGGGATTTGAACCCGGGACCCTAGGCTCGCATACCAGAACGCTAGACCACTGTACCACTGTGTGTGTGTGTGTGTGTAAGTGGGTGTTTAATATTCATTCCAGATAATCTTTTCCGGGGTGGTAAAGAATAGCGTGTTTTGCACAATGCCGGCAGGTGTCTCCTCAGGGTAAAGGGTCGAGGGTCTTGCCATTACGGTCTGGTCGTGGGCAGGAATATCAAACACAAATTGAGAAAGGCGACGAGGATGCCAAGGAAGACGAGGACAAGGACGAAGAAGATGGTAATAGCGAAAGTGACGGATAGATATAGTAGAAAAAAAAGGAAGAGGAAAAGGAGGAGGATAAAAAGGGAGGAGGAGAAGGGATTACTTTTGTGACCAGACCGCCATCTCAAGGCTTCTCCCATTCCTACTTGCGACAGAGAGAGCTCAGGAGGCGACGCTATTGACGGAGGGAAGAAAAGTAATTGAAGGGAGGCGAGGGGTAAAGGCAGGCATAGAGGCAGGTTGAAAAGGTATTATCAGCTAACTGTTATCAAGGGAGAATAAAGTCAGGAGAGCTCCAGCAGGATGGAGGGTAAATAGGGCGGGTGATGGTAGATGATAGCAGGTGATAAGATAAGTATAAAGGGAACCATGAATATATTAAAAACTTAATACACACACACATATAGATTTAGGAAGATAATACAAAACTAATCCCTTGAAACAGAACGAAAAGGAAGCAGTTATTTTTTTTACACAATACACACCAAAAAATGTATTAAAACAGACAAAATTATACATGTATATAAATCTAATTATTCCTCTTACGTTTCAATACAAGTATCATGTAACCCTTAGAAGAGCATCACCTCCTCCTCCTCCTCCTGTTACTCCTCTCTCTCCTCCTCCTCTCTCACTATTGCCCCGAGAGAGATGTAGCCGCAGAGAATTCGACCACCTCTCCAAGCCGTGCTGATAATGTATAAACACAAGACCTTCCTTCGATCAATACTGCGAATCCTTCAACACCCCTCCTTCCCACCCCATCTCTCTCTCTCTCTCTCTCTCTCTCTCTCTCTCTCTCTCTCTCTCTCTCTCTCTCTCTCTCTCTCTCTCTCTCTCTCTCTCTCTCTCTCTACGGGATCGAGTCTCTCTTCCTCCAGAGAAACTAAATTAAGGCGACTGATGACAAGATGGACCGACTGTCGAATATCTCTCTCTCTCTCTCTCTCTCTCTCTCTCTCTCTCTCTCTCTCTCTCTCTCTCTCTCTCTCTCTCTCTCTCTCTCTCTCTCTCTCTCTCTCTCTCTCTCTCTCTCTCATGAAAAATAAAAGTTTCGGAGGTTCATCTTGGAAAAAAAAATGTGATTGTTTCATTAAAAAGTCATTAACCTTGAAATATAATAACACCGTCACTACTGCTGCTACTATTACTACTACTACTATTACTACTACTACTATTACTACTACTACTACTACTACTACTACTACTACTACTACTACTACTACTACTAGAGACCATCATGGAAGGGTACTCACCGTTGGGGGAGGACGAGTCTGTCTTGGTAATTCCTGAAAAGTAAAGAAAAAATAACATATTAAAACAACGTGAAAAGTCAAAATCCTCGACAATCTTTCAATCCGTTTACTCATAAATCATTCTCTCTTTCACTAACTAATTATGATTCATGATTAATAAAAAAAAATAAAATAAAATGAAAGATAAAAAACAAAGGAGAGAAAAATTAACTAACAAAAAAAAAATGTATAATATGCTTTCTGCCAACCACAAATAAATAAATAAATAAATACAGAAAAAAAAAACTTGACTGAATACCCATTTTTTTAATACATATAATCCTTTAATGAAAAGAAAAAAACTAAAATTCTCTTTCAATAAACTTTTTCTACTACTTATTTTTTTACTTTCCTTTTTCACATAACTAGAAATCCTCTAATACATAACGCATCTCATCCCTGCCTCTTTACCTCCCTCCCTCCCTCCCTGCCTCTTTACCTCCCTCCCTCCCTGCCTCTTTACCTCCCTCCCTCCCTGCCTGCCTCCCTCCCTCCTTGCTTGCTTCTTACCCTCCCTCCCTGCCTCTTTATATCCCTCTTTCCCTTCCTCTTTACCTCCATCCCTGCCTCTATCCCTCTCTCCCTACTTCTCTCCTTATCCCTCTCCCTGCCTCTTACCCTTTCTCCTTGCCTTCCTATTTTCCTTGCTTCCCTCTCTCCCACCCTGCCTCCTTGCCTCCCTCCTTCCCTCCCTCCCTCCCTTCCTCCCTCCCTCCCTCCCTGCTCCTCCTGACCTTTATACTCACCCAACTGGCAGGATGAGGCGGTTCTGGAAGGTCTTAGAGAACCCTTCTGAAGGTTCGCCATTCGGGGACATTTGCCGCTGAACCTTAGACATGGTGCTAAGCTATCTCTCTCTCTCTCTCTCTCTCTCTCTCTCTCTCTCTCTCTCTCTCTCTCTCTCTCTCTCTCTCTCTCTCTCTTTCTCTTTCTCTCTCTCTCTCTCACTCTCTCTCTATGGCACACTTATCTTAATTTCCTTTTTATTCCATTCGTCTTTTGGATTATTATTTCAGAGTTTGTTTCACTTTTTTTCTTTCACTTTTGTCTTTTCTTTTTCTTTTTTATATATCAGGTTAACTGTTTTCTTTCTTTTTTCCTTATTCTCACTTTTTTTTTCTTTATTTATCTGTAGTATATATTATTCTCTCTCTCTCTCTCTCTCTCTCCTCTCTCTCTCTCTCTCTCTCTCTCTCTCTCTCTCTCTCTCTCTCCTCTCTCTCTCTTTCACTCCCTTGGGTATGTCTACAAGGAGTTGCTTTCTTGGTCCTTAGTGTGTGTGTGTGTGTGTGTGTGTGTGTGTGTGTGTGTGTGTGTGTGTGTGTGTGTGTGTGTGTGTGTGTGTGTGTGTGTGTGTGTGTGTGTTAAGTCCTTTCAAGAGGTTTGCTTTAACTTGTATTTCATCAACGTAATATTTATCCTTTTATCAATTTTCTTCCTGTTTTTGTTGAATTCTTTTGGTGTGTTTTGTAATCTTCTTATTTTCTCTTTGAACTGACTCACGTTTTTTTTAGTTTTTTTTTATATCATTTCTTTTCCTGATCAAATTTCTGTCCTGGATTCCAGATGTGTTTTATATTTAGCACACACACAATTTTTCTTAATTCTCGTCACTATAAATTCATTTCAGTATGTCGGTCTCACTGTCTTTTTCTATTTTCGAATATGTATGAAATAAAATACTTCGTTTTTTTTCCTTTTTTTTTTCTAATTTTTCAGCTCTTTTGAAAATGAAGGGAAAACAGATGAAAAATCCTCAATTCACGGGTTTTCTCTCCCTCTCTCTCTCCCTCTCTCTCTCCCTCTCTCTTTTTTTGGGGGGCAGGGGGGGAGGCTTAAAGCGTATATTCCGCTTCTGGAGGAGACATGAACACCAGGCTTTCTTGTCTTGTCCTCAATGCACAAACAGGTCGGCAGGCAGGTTATAGGGTCGAGGTAAGATGATCCGGCTTCTGTGTGTGTGTGTGCGTGTGGGTAGTGCATGTGCGTGTTCCTTTCTGTCTCTCTCCGTTTCTTCTCTCTTCAACGGTGAATTTCTGTAATAGAAAGACAAAGAAAATTATAATCGTTAGTCTTTCAGCATAAGACTTATTAATACTTTTATAATCACCTTCAAACGCACCAATACACATATGTTTGATTGATGAAAATGTGTCAGGCAATTCCACGCTATATAGCTAAGTTGCATTATTATTCCTTCATTCCAACTCTCTCTACTCTGCCTGCATGCATGATAACAAACTCTATTCCTTCGTTATTTCCCTTCCTTCTCCCTGGCGTGTGCTTTCCATCATTCCTCTCCTCTCCTCCTCTTACTATCCTATTACTTTCCACACCACCAATAATTCTCTTCCATCACATCACGCCTGCCTACCTACCTAACGCCCCTCACCTAAGCCTCCCTTCAGCCGCTGTATATCTTACGCGGGAGGATAGGAATTAGCAGCAAGCTTTGGGAAGAAAACGATAGTCATTCATACAGACACGATCAAAATTGGAACACCACAAAAAGAAAATTTGTCCTTGAGGCTACTAGGACTGTACGTGTCTCTATTAGTATACCTTGAGAGAGGCTCATACTTTCAGCTATACTGCTACTCTTAGATCTACGCCACTGAGAGATGAACACAGCTAATGGTAAAATATAT
>JAPQNM010000045.1:12269438-12289438 GCA_029783475.1 Metacarcinus magister
TATATATATATATATATATATATATATATATATATATATATATATATATATATATATATATATATACACACACACATCTTTTGATACATGTACAGATTGAAAGGTTACCATGAATAGTTTATTGTTCTTGTATTTTTAAAGGCGATGGATGGCCGCTGAAGGTGATCACTGATGCAGAAACCTTACTTTAATTTACCTCAGAGTTGTCCGAGTTTACACCACACACAGAAAAGAGAGAGAGAGAGAGAGAGAGAGAGAGAAAAAAAAAGAGAGAGAAAACGTAATCATTAGATAACTTTTCCTTATCTTCTTGTTACGTTTTCTAACCTTTAACCAGTTTCTTTTATGTAAAATGAATAACCCAATTATATTTCCTTTCTAGCATGAGTCTACGGTGAAGATGTGAAAATTTTTTGTGATGAATACCGTGAATCTCTCTCTCTCTCTCTCTCTCTCTCTCTCTCTCTCTCTCTCTCTCTCTCTCTCTCTCTCTCTTTCTCTTTCTCTTTCTCTCTCTCTCTCTCTCTCTCTCTCTCTCTCTCTCTCTCTCTCTCTCTCTCTCTCTCTCTCTCTCTCGCTCTCTCTCTCTCATATTTGAAAACTTACTGGTGACCACAAGTTTTGTTTCCATGGCACCTCCAACAGACAAGGGGTTGGGGGAGGGGGGTGGGGACTCCTCTTCTTTCCTATCTTCCCATCCCTCTCCACCTCGCATAGTTCCGCCCCAGTCCTTCTCACTTTACCTCTCTTCTCGTCCCTGTTTCCTTATCAAGCTCCCTGTCTTTTTCCTTCATTTGTATCCCCTAAGCATCCCTCTAATCTAATCTCCCTTTACTTTAAGTCTCTCCACGCAGCCCTCCCTCCGCCCCTCCTAGTAGCTTCACAACCTAAACTAACCTAACCTAACCTAACCTTACTCCTCTTCCTCCTCCTCCAGTTACAGTGCAGCAACCTAACCTAACCTTACTCCCCTCTTCTTCCTCCTCCTCCTGTTACAGTGCAGCCCCGCCCTGTTTCTGACATGTAATCTGTCTGCCCTTCCCTTACTACGTCCAAAGGAGCCTCCATCGCCCCGCTGGCCACTTCTGAAGTATGACATTTGATGCTGGAAAAGACATGCGGAAATTTTTTTTTATTGAAGACGAATTGTTATCACTCTGTATGATTCTAATATTTATAGAGATGTGAATATATAAGATGGAGGTAGATGTTATAGTATTCAATGGTCTGTTAGTATTTACGAATTATTTAGTTGACGTTGGGTATTAGTTAATAAAAAAAAATGTTTATAAGAATATATGTCGATCGCTGCAGGTAATTCCTATTTGTTGTGTCATATTTCATTATTTTTCGTATACTTCTAAAGACAGATGACCGATAAAATCGAATCACTGCTATATAATAAATTATAACTGCATAATATAATAAATGAATACATAAACAGCACTATGGCCATGAGCGTCAGATTCAAATTAACATTATGTCATGTATAAATTTTCATATCAAAAGCATAAATAAGCTTGGTAAACAAAAGTAAGTAAGTAGGTGTGAAATGTGAGCTAAAAGCATAATTTCATCCCATCCCATCCCTTCCCTTCCTTTCCCTTCCCTTCCCAGTCACGTCAGAATACTCATGTCCATCGCTTTTAATACGTCAGTTATATATACACATTTCATTTATTATATTTATTTTTTTTCCACACACACCACGTCCCTACAAACAAACAGTGGAAGTGTGTGAGTCCATTCATGAAATCCGTTTGCATGTCACTTGTTTGATTCAGATTTTTCTCTCTTTTATTTTTCTTTAAGTCTGATCCTAAATATTCAGCAATTCCTTTCATTTATTTTTTATTTTTTGCTTTCTTCCTGGTAATCGTTCTCTCTTAATTCCTAAATCTTCAGCAATTCCTTCTTTCATTCTTTTTTCTTTCTTTTTTTTCTTTCTTCCTTCCTGCTAGTCATTCTCTCTTCTCACACATAACATAACATATCTTTTGCATTCAGTTATTCAATTTTCCTTAATGCTACCAAACGTTTACCTCATTTTCCATTACACGTTACATTCAACAACCTCTTTCATTCACTCTGATTATAATTACTCTGTAGGAAACATTATCATTACGTCCCCTTTTTTGTACACATGTAAGAGAATACTTATGTTCACGAGCACACACACACACACACACACACACACACACACACACCACACACACACACACACACACACACACACACACACACACACACACACACACACACACACACACACACACACATGGGAAAGAGACGCGGGGAATTTAAGGGGATAGAAGAGGAGGACGCCAAACTTCCAACACTTAAAGGGGAAGGTATGCACATAGGTATGAACGTAGGTAAAGCCTAAACAAGTGAGCGTGACTTGCCTTAAAATAGAAAAAATAAAAATGTATGATATATTAAAGAAATAAAAATAACAAATAAATAAATGAATAAATAAAAAAAAAAATGGAAAGGTCAATGACGGAAGATAAATTGGCTACTGGTTATATTCCACAAAAAAATGAAAGGGTTTACGGTGAACTGAGTGAGTCATTTTCTTTTTCTTTGAAGGGACGAGAGGGCGGAAGAGCTGAAACTCAACCTCAACTTGACCACCCCCCAAAAAATGACACACAAAAATACATGCAAGCAAATACGATTCCTGTGAACGAGGGTTGAAAAATGTTCTACAGTTACAAAAAATAAATAAATAAAGAGAAAGAAAGAAAAGAGGGAAGGAAAGGAAAACTATATATGGTTCCCTCACTTTCAGTTCTAGTCTATCTCCACTTGCAACCCCACCCACCCTCCACTCCCAACCCACACCCCCAACCCACTTCCCAGCTGCTTCCTCTCATACTCAGGCACTCTTGTTGCGGTGGAGCAGGTCATGTGCTAACCAACTATACACTTAAAGCTGATTTGAGTTTAGTACTGAAGTGTTTTTGTGTTTGTATTAATGAGAAAGTTCTGATAAGTTTTGAAGTCGTTTGGTACTCAGGCCTTTCATCTTTCTTTTCTTTTCTTTTTTTAATTTTTTTATTAATAAGTTGTGGTTTATCAGAAAGTTACTTAAAATTCATACTTAACACTTTTCACTGAGACAGACACACTTTGCTATCATTTCCTTCCTTCAGGTCAAGAATTTCACACTAACCTTATCCTCTCTAACTTCAAATAAATCACGTGTTACCGATGTCATTTTTCATTCCTACCACATTTGCTTCACCTCTATAACTCACTCTACAATAACTGACAGACGCAACACCAGAGGACATTCAGTGAGGCTGCATGAAACTGGTTATATTGTATTTTGTATCTGTGACTTCGATTCTATGAGCCAATTTTTATTTTCTGTATAAAGGGGAGGAAGATATACTACAGTTTGTTCAATTACGCGAGTCTTGTATCATCGAAGCCACTCAAAAGGGGGAACTAAAAGGTATAAGAAAAATATTTTACTCCAAGTGGCTTTTCCCAGAACATGAACAAGAGAGAGAGAGAAAGAGAGCGATCGCAAGAGGGAGAGGGAGAGCGAGAGCGAGAGCAAAGGCGAAAGCAAGAGAGAGAAATAGAAAAAAAAACAACCATCAACTAGACGAAGAAATATTTACCAAAACATTTATAAACATTACGTACAAAAAAAACCACGTAAATGTTCTATGTAAACCACCACCACAAAATATACTCAGATTGATTCATCACCGTCTTTCCTAATACACAATTTCCTGCCGTCACTCTCCTTCATTTCCTACACTGGCACCACTATAAGGAACGGACGAGGATGGCGTCTTAGAGGTGATGCAGGACGAGCAGCTGACTGACTGACACCAACACGCCACTGCTATGGTATGTAATGTTAGGTTAAGTTATGTTATGTTAGGTTAGGTTAGGTTAGATCCAAAACTACTTACTCGAGATGTCACACTTTTTTTCTACGTCCCTTCATAACTGTTCCGTGTGTGAGGGTGTGGTGGTGGTGATGCGGTGGGTGGACCAGTGAACTTATATTAGTGATGTGGTGACCTTGAATTGATGAGATGACCTTGTATTCATTAGTGTTATGGTGATGTTGTATCCACTTAGCGACGAAAATAAATAATACTTGATTTGTTAATGTATTTGAAATAATTGTTAGGCGCAATATTGTGAAATAACTAGATTACTAGGCACTTTATATTTAACTCTACTATCTAACCAATATGTACGTTGAAATATTACTTGGTTTATGATTCCATTAGCACACAACACACACAGCATAGTGGTCGTGGATTACACATGCAGCCTATTAAACGCTTAACATTATAATTAAACAAAAGCTACCGCGAGAAAGCAAAATTACAGGAAAAAATAATTCTTCATATACAATTTAATTTTCACGTTGCTTTTTTTTTTTGCGAGAATAATTGTGTCATCATAAAAATTAAAAAAAAGAGAATATATTCGGCATATAACATTCCTGTGAATACAACAGTTATTATCTAATGTTTAATGCAGTGGAAAGTCAGAACAATAATAATGATAACTTGTCTCCTAATTAGTCCACTTTTTCTTTGATCTATCCCTTCCACTCCCTTTCCTTTGATCCATCCCTTCCACTCCCTTTCCACTCCCTTCCACTCTACGCACCTTTCCTTCGTAACTGCGGCATGTGCTTCCAGGCGGCGTCTTGAAGAAAAAAAATATGACAGAACCGGTTTATTCTGCTAACATCTTACCATTTGTACGTTATTAAAGTTTTCCTTCAACAGTTTCTACGTCAGTCTAAGTCACCACATTCTCGGAGGCTTCAGTACTGTGACGCAAGGGAACGCGATCGACCGGAAAACTGAGCCTCATTACACGCAAAGTCAGGAGTGAAAAGTCAGAACACATGCGACATCAAACATTTATAATGATGAATACTATGAAATAATACTGAGGGAGTGTGATGCTTGCTTATTACATGTATGTCTCCTAGTATTGTTTTTGTTTCATTGTGTTGTTGTTGGTGTTGGTGTTGTTTTTGCTGGTAAGTTGTACAAAAGTTACTGATTGACAGAGTTATGAATCATTTTTCTGAGCTGGGATCATCTATGGTGCCGAAAAAAATATAGTAACAATGAATAACTATTGAATATGTAACATCAACGGTCAAAATATTAATAAGATAATAATCATATAACTTACAAAAGTCTTAAATAGCGTCAATAATATTTAGTGTACAAAAAATATACGACATTTAGAAGAAAAAAAAAAACATTTGAAATCATTCTTTTATCTTCAGCTATTCCATGATAATTAACATCGATTTATTTCCTATCATCTTCAAACTCACATCCTTGACCTCCCTCTCTCCCTTCCCTCCCTCCCCTTCCCAAGAGTGTCCAAATATCCTCCTTCCCTTTACGACAAACTAATGAAATCCGGATCCCTTACCTACCTCCCTTCCCTTTCCTTCCCTTTCCCTCCCTTTCCCTTCCATGCCCACCCATCCTTTCCCTTTCCAGGACAAACTAATGACTTCACCTTAGCTATTACGTGACAAGTTTACAGCCTAATAATAATGATCATAATAATAATGATAATAATAATAATAATAATAATAATAACAATAATAATAAAAATAACAATAATAATAATAATAATAATAATAATAATAATAATAATAATAATAATAATAATAATAATAATAATAATAATAATAACAACAATAATTGCACATAGAACCTTGCGTCTTCCTGGTATGTGTGTATGTATGTATGTGTGTGTCTGTTTTTTAGTGATGACCGTGAGAGCCCACACCTGTCCCTTCTCCCAAGTGTGCCTCCCCTCGGGGTTAAAACTGGTTCCTCAATAGCTTCCGCGTCATCAAAATTCAAGGTCGTATGTTGGACTTCAGCAAGGTTCTGACGGGGGCGTTGAGAAGCTTGGCGTAGAGGGAAGAACGGAAGGATGAAGGAAGGCATGAATGGAAAGGAAGGAATAGAGAGAGGGAGTGGGGAGGGAGACGTAATATAAAGTGAATATTGAGTGAAGAAAAAAATCCGATAAGTGTGGGATATACATATTTATAAAGCATGCACGAGGCTTGAAGAGGTGAGGAAATCCCTTTAAATTTAATATGTACAAGCAACAGGCTGAGAGTGAGAGGCGGTGGACGAGGATGTGGAGGAGACGGTGGAGAGAGAGAGGGAGAGAACAAGTGGTGATGGAGGCATGTACAGGTAAGTGGAGGAATGGAAATAATAGAGGAGAAAACAGGTGTAGGGAAGAATACGTGGAAGTAAGTGATATCGGAACTAGTTGAAGTAAAGGTGTGTAAGGAAGTTAATTATTGTTAGGTGAAGAAAGGTGAAGGAGGTAAGGTAAGGTAAGGTAAGGTGAGCAAGTAGGAAGTAATTGTCATGATATATTACCATTGAAAAAGGACACACACACCAAGTAGAAATAAGTAGAAGTAAGAAGTTAGATATTACTTTTTCATATTACTGAGATTCCTACGTTGTATTACCAAAGTCTTTTAAAAAAAAAATATATATAAAAAAGCTTATATACACTGCCCTTCCATAATATTTTTGTTCCTTACCTTACGTCAAAGTTAAGCAAACAGAGACCTTTTTTTCTTATTCATAGCCAACTGTTGGACTGACTCTACAAACAAGGCCAGGAAATAAGCAAACAATTGAATAAACAGCAATGAATGATGAAAGCAGTAAAGAAAAGAAAACAAGAAAAGTGCAAACAAATAAGAACACATAAAGACACAACAGCAAAGTAAACAGAGGAGAAAGAAGAAGAAGAGGAGGAAGAAGAGGAGGAGTCAAAAGATAAGAGAGAAGAAGAAGGAAAAGGAAGAAGGAAGAGGAAGAAGAAGATGAGAGGAGGCTGGAGCATTACGATCACGTCTTTAATTAACCCTTTACCTTCTCCTCCTCTTCTTCCTCCTCCTTTACTTCCTTCTCTCCCTTTCCTTCCTTAATCTTGTCCTCCTCCTCCTCTTCCTTTATAACCACGACCTCCACCTCATCCTCAGCATCAACAAACCACGTATTATTTTTATTATTATTATTATTATTATTATTATTATTATTATTATTATTATTATTATTATTATTATTATTATTATTGTCACTATTATTATTATCCTTATTATTATTATTATTTTCTTTATTCTCAACTCTTCACGTCCAAGGGGTGTGTGTGTGTGTGTGTGTGTGTGTGTGTGTGTGTGTGTGTGTGTGTGTGTGTGTGTGTGTGTGTGTGTGTGTGTGTGTGTGTGTGTGTGTGTGTGTGTGTGTGTGTGTGTGTGTGTGTTTGTATGTACGTTGTTAGTTAAGCTGGTACAAAGGACGTGGTGTGTGATGACTTATTGCTGCCCATAGGAATAATACACGAGTTTTTACTTTCCTTTTAAATGTTTCTTTCCCTTCTCTGAGTTATAATAAATTTGTTAAAGCCACAAGGAGGTAAGTTAGTTAATAATACAAAAAAACAACAACAAGAAGGTGATGTGAATGATTATACTTAAAAGAAAGTAGAAGAATAATAATATAAGTGGGATTCATATACATGGAACTTGATTTTCATAACCAACAATATTACCACCATCACCACCACCACCACCACCACAACCACCACCACCACCACCACCACCACCACCTTCTCTTTTCGGGCATAACCTTGCGTCGTGGCCTTGCAAACGGCATACAAAATGAAAGCAAAACACACAAACTAGAGAGAGAGAGAGAGAGAGAGAGAGAGAGAGAGAGAGAGAGAGAGAGAGAGAGAGAGAGAGAGAGAGAGAGAGAGAGAGAGAGAGAGAGAGAGAGAGAGAGAGAGAGAGAGAGAGAGAGAGAGAGAGAGAGAGAGAGAGAGAGAGAGAGAGAGAGAGAGAGAGAGAGAGAGAGAGAGAGAGAGAGAGAGAGAGAGAGAGAGAGAGAGAGAGAGAGAGAGAGAGAACGTAATAGGGATTATGAGATTTACAAAATGAAAGAAGGTGATGAATAGGGAACAGAGAAAATGAAGGAACGAAGGAAGAAAGGAAGGAAGGAAGAAAGGAAGGAAGGAAGGAAGGAAGGAAGGAAGGAAGGAAGGAAAGAGAGATTAGATGGAAGAACAAAAAAAAATAATGAGATAGAAAAAGGAAGAAGACATAAGATAGGATTAAAAGACTATATTAAAGAATGAAAGGATGAAGGGAAGGGAGGAGTAGCGTGAAAGAGAAAGGGGGGAGGAGGGGAAAGGGGGGTGAGGGGAAGGACGAAGGAGAGGGTAAATGAAAAGAGGAAAAGAGAAAGGCTAATTGTGTCAAGGTTAAAGAGGGAATATTTTCTTTTCTCTCTCTCTCTCTATAGAACTTTGCAAAAATTAGCGAGAGAGAGAGAGAGAGAGAGAGAGAGAGAGAGAGAGAGAGAGAGAGAGAGAGAGAGAGAGAGAGAGAGAGAGAGAGAGAGAGAGAGAGAGCAGTGATAATTATAGACTTGCACGCGACTCATCTTCCTTCTCTCTCTCTCTCTCTCTCTCTCTCTCTCTCTCTCTCTCTCTCTTTCTCTCTCTCTCTCTCTCTCTCTCTCTCTCTCACTCTCTCTCTCTCTCCCTTCATTCTTCCCTCTTTCCTTCCTTCCTTCTATTCATCTATATCTTCTTTCCTTCTCCATATGTTGTTCTTTTCTTTCTCTTCTTACTAAATCCTTTTTTTTTCTCTTTACCTCCATCTTTCTTCCATTTTCACTTTATTTTTGTCTACTCCTCCACTATGTTCTTCTCTTTCCCATATTTTTTCTTTTCTTTCTTATTTTTCTTTTGTTGATTCTTTCCTCCCTCCCACCTTTCTTTCCCTTCTTCCTTCCTTCCCTTCTTCTCTATCTTACTCTATTTACCCTTCCATCCATCAATTTTTCTTTCCTTCCTTCCTTAACTCCCTTTATCTCTCCTTACCTTCCTTTCATGATCTACCTATTCCATCTTAATAAGCACACACACACACCCACACACACACACACACACACACACACACACACACACACACACACACACACACACACACACACACACACGCTAAATGACTTGCAAGTGTGGTACCTTTTGGGCCAAACTCGTACAAACAAACCCTTTCACTTTCCATTCAGTAGTTTGACCTTGGAGATGACCGAGGCTTCAATGCGATAGGAAGATGCTATTGCTGCTGCTGCTGCTGATGATGATGATGCTGATGATTATGATGATGATGAGGAGGAGGCTAGTGATCAATGCAATATACAAAATTATTAGCACATAAAAATCTTATTCCTGAAACTAATGAAACAAAACAACAACAACAACAACAACAACAACAACTACAACTACAACTACAACTACAACTACAACTACAACTACTACTACTACTACTATTGAAACACCTATTCCTCTCTCTAAATACCTGTTCCTATCCACTATCTATTCCCTGGTCGTTCACCTTCTCACATTTCTCCTACCTTCACCTCTTCACCTATAAGGCCGCGCATACACTAACCTCCTTCCTTAAACCATTCACTCCCTTATTCCTGCCTCTAATCACTTCCTTGTGAACTCTAACATTCTCACCTGCTATCCCCTCTACTCACACCCCTTTATCTATACTCTATATCTTAGCGTGTCCTCCCCCAGCCTCCAGCTTATGTACCCTTGCACTACGCGGTAGGTCACTCCTTCCTTCCCTGCGTCCATTGACTTCGTGTTCATCTGTGTGTCTCAGAGAAAGGTGGTGTGTGAGAGGGGGACAGCAGGGGCGGGACAGAAAGGTGGGAAGTCCCTAAACCGGGTCTGTTGTACTGCTGACTACTTTTTCTTTTCCATTCGTTAATAATTAATAAGTTTGGACGGTGACTAGACAACCAGCGAGTATTTGTTGTTTTCTGTATATCTTTTGTGTGGTCTAGTGTGTGTCTTTTCTTTTTCTCTCTCTCATTTTTAGCGAGAATGTGTTATGAGTATCCATTCCTAATTTTCCACGAAATACATTGTGTCTCTTTTTATTCCGTCTTGTTTGTATCCTCTCACACGCCTTTTAAACATAATTCAACGGACGGAATGAAGGGTAAAATATCTTATTAATTTCAGGTACAAGATTTTCCTGCGTGAACCCAGCAGGGCATTGACTCGTAAAGGGCATCGCTGCATCGCCGGGGTCATTGCCACGCCGGGGCAGACGTCTGACTCCTTTGAAGGCAGGAGGAGGAGGAGGGTAAGGGAGGAGAGGGAGGGCGAGAACCACAGGACCACATCTATGCCCGTGACCCCTGACAACTGACCTTCCTCTCCCTCTCAGGAAAAAAAAATATCCTTACAGCATGATGGAAAAGCTAGATTCCTTTCTTCTTATTATTTTTGAAGTCTGTGTTGCCAGTTCTTGCAACACACTGTTGTTTCCAAGTTTCTCTGAAATTTCTGCTCTGGAGATTTCTTAAACGTACTCTCTCGTTAGAAGTATTAACCAGAAAATAACGTGAGATACGTAAAAAAGAAAAAAATCTTGTTATGAGTTTGTGGGAAAGTAAGTATTATGAGGGAGACGAGACACTTTTGCTCATTACTGTCACCATGTGTTGCTTTCTTGCTTCTTATCCTTACTGACGCAGAAATCACAGGTTAGGCGTAAAACCTTCCATAAAATCATTACTTTCAGCTTTTTAGTTAGGATGAAAACAACTTAATTACTCGATATGGAAGTTGGAGGGAGGAACGTGAGATGAGAGCAGGTGAGGAAGGAAGGGGAGAGACGCTTAAGAGGTAGAAGCTGGAGCACGTGATGTTGTGTCCATTTGGTGAGTGTTGATGAAGAACAGAGTTGGCGTCGTTTCCTGGGCGTCGCTTAGCGTTGCTTGGCTTCAGAGAGCTTCGTCGGACCACAAAGTGAAGCTTGCCAACCTCGCATACACGGTAATTTCATGGCTGGATAAAAAACAATTGAAACCGAAGATTTATAATTGATAGTTCCATGTTACTGTTTTCTAAAGATTTCTAGACGTTGAGTAACTACGCACTACATCTTCGTGGTCTCTCATGGTCAAAGATGTCCTTAGTTTGACCTTTCTAATTCTCACAACAATTCAATGATATATATTTATAATATTATATGATTATCTAGGGCTTGGAATACTTTGCCTTGCGTGGGTTGAAAGGACACAACCAGTAGTTTAGATCATACACTGTCTTTCCATGACTTTGAAAACTTGTTGGGCTTCAGGTGAACTCTTGGCACCCTCAGGCCACAGCCAAGGTGACTGGCTGTGACCCCGGCGTGGCTGTGCTTTCCTAACACGTGTGCTGTGCCTTCCAGATGTCCTTCACGTATTGTTCTTGTAAGGAATATCAAAGTTCAAACTTAGAACTATAATCAATTTTAGTATTTTGAAATAATCTTTTTTTTTTATCCAAAAGCAGCTTGAAATAATTTTTTTCTCTTCGATTAACTTCAATAATAATAAAGATAATAATAATAATAATAATAATAATAATAATAATAATAATAATAATAATAATAATAATAATAATAATAATAATAATAATACTTTAACTGAAAGACTCATAAAGCGTCAGTCCAGGATGTGTTGCAAGACCGTCGCCCGTGTCCAGCGTCTCAGGTGGGTACAAACAAACAAGTGGCTGAGGAATTCAACACGCGGGAGACAAAAGCACAATCTTTTACCACCTACATTACACCTTCCATTCTCACATATCTTCCCGGAGGACGATCAAAACACACCAGCTGATCGCCAAGAGGACTCCAAGCTAACACGGCACAAATGCACACGCTACGAAAACAAAAACACACAAAAAAATAAAAAAACAAAAACAAAAGAAAAAAAATCCTACGACCTTTATATAAAACTCAACACTATTTCTAGTAACACCCAAGGACTTTATCATCTCGCAACACTGATAACAAAACAACAATTGACACCCACTAACCCCCAAAGAACAGCAAATCTAGAAGAGCATCAACATCAAAGCCAAGCAACATAACCTTCTGTATTTAATTTAAACCTTGATGCTCCTTGCATGACACTAACTTAAGGAGAGAAACTTAATGCCCTTAGGATCACCATTACCCACCATATTAAGTCCTACGTGTCCTTGTGAAGGTCTTTAAGTATCCTTGAGAATGTTTTTGAGTGGCCCCGAGTAGAGGATTCTTAGCATAGTAAGTCACAACCATCCAAGGAGACTCACTCTGCCTCCTAAGGGGATGAGAGTTGTCTGGAAGCAACATTACACGTTCCTTATGTCCTTCACGCATCGTTGCTGTATATGTTTACGTCTACCTTCTCTTCCACCTCCTTCTCATCCTGCTCCTCCTCCTCCTCCTCCACCTTCAACCCTTCTTCTGTTATTCTTCCTCTCCATATCTTCTTTTTTTATTTCTCATGCACTAGACAAAATAAATCGTCAATAGAGATATACACATATTATTATTTACCTTTCCTCACTTGCCTCATTACCATAATTGAGGTCATGGAAATAAGAGGGACCAAGGCACCATCTTCTGCCTTGAGGACAAACCACGCATGCACGTGTAAGGGAAGGGAAGGGAAGGAAGATTGGAAAGGTGAGAGATATCGAATAGACGTCATGTATGAAGCTCACATTTCCTCCTCCTCCTCCTCCTCCTCCTCCTCTTCCTCCTCCTCTTCCTCTTCCTCTTCCTCTTCCTCTTCCTCTTCCTCTTCCTCCTCCTCCTCCTCCTCCTCCTCCTCCTCCTCCTCCTCCTCCTTCTCCTTCTCCTCTTTAACGTGTAATCAAACTCCCTTTCACCTTCATAGAAATATTTTACCCTAATTTTCTTGACACATTGCTTGCAAAGAAGATCCAGTTGCATTGAGCTTCTTTTGGGGACCTTGCCTTATTCTCTCTCTCTCTCTCTCTCTCTCTCTCTCTCTCTCTCTCTCTCTCTCTCTCTCTCTCTCTCTCTCTCTCTCTCTCTCTCTCTCTCTCTCTCTCTCTCTCTCTCTCTCAAGCATTGTGAGATATTTCTTATTGTAGTCTTGAGGCCAAACTTTTTTTTTCTCCCTCTCCTGCTAAGTACATTTTCGTTGATAACAGACAGACAAACAGACAAACAAACAAACAGACAGACAGACATGATACATCAACATTACACCACCAAGGCCTGTTTTTCGAAAAATGTGTGTGTGTGTGTGTGTGTGTGTGTGTGTGTGTGTGTGTGTGTGTGTGTGTGTGTGTGTGTGTGTGTGTGTGTGTGTGTGTGTGTGTGTGTGTGTGTTAAGGAGGTCAACTTTGCATTAACATCAACCCGCTCACCTAATGATTATAATTCAATGAACGCACGACTGCCTATCTTTCTTTCAGGTCATTGTTTGTTTGTCTTCCTTTCTTCCTTACAACCATGCCGAGAAATATCAATAAATACAGAACTATATATATAAATACATGAGCAGCGACTGAAAACTACTCACAACACTCCATAGATTGGTGACACCGTACAAAAGAAGGAAAACCCACAACACCGAAATGACAACAAGGTCAAGACGTAAACAACATTCGTTCTCTCAGTAATGATGATGATAATAATAATAATAATGATAATAATAATAATAATAATAATAATAATGATGATAATAACACACACACAGACACACAGTATAAACATATATATGTATATGTGTGCATAATAATAATAAACATACATTTATATATCATGAAAATTATACGAAAATGCTGAAAATGAAGGAAACATGCAAAGTTAAACAAAAGAACATGTAATGAAGTAAAATATGTAAACGTGAGTGAAAGTGAAAGAAATTTTGCAGGAAACGTAATATAATCAAGCATCGTACATTAAGTATTCCACTGAATTAACTTGAAAATTACAACACCTAATATCGTTTTCACCAAGTTGGATTCATATGTTCTGCTTGTTTTGTTTCTTATTTTAGACGCAATCCTACGCATGTTGAAAATGGTTAGTTATACGTATAACATCTATAATTAGCAATATTATTATTATTATTATTATTGTCATGATTATTATTATCATTATTAATAATATTTGTATTATTTTTCTTCTTCTTCTTATTATTATTATTATTTTCATTATTATTATTATTATTATTATTATTATTATTATTATTATTATTATTATTATTATTATTAGTAGTAGTAGTAGTAGTAGTAGTAGTAGAAGTAATAATAATAATAATAATAATAATAATAATAATAATAATAGTAGTAGCAGTAATTCATATATTAGACAAACAAGCATCACCACAATTACTTAGGTATATTATTATAATCTAAAGTTTAGATTATAATGAAATACAACTACAAAACAGACTCGCGATGCACTGTAAACTCGAGTCAATCTTTCCTGTCCAAGGTAACTGAGCCTCGGGTGACAGTTGCTCCTAAAATAACAATGCCTTGCCAAACATATAAATTTTTCAGATAAAAGTGTTGTTTACTCAAGGAAATCTTTATATATGTAAAAGATTAAGAAGTTTTATATATACATGAAATATTTAATTCCTTGAAACAATGTTCCGTGGAGAGAAACAGGCACAACAAGGCCATTGGAGTGAGAGAGAGAGAAAAAAAAAAAAGAATTATGGGACGTAAATTCAATGGTCGTGTATAGTTTATTAGACGTAAATTTTTTTTTTATGTTGAGCAAATCGTCGTTATAACCTTTTTGAAATCACCAATAAACTTGGCATCTTTTTCTTCTCTCTTTATGTAGTAGTATTAACAACTGTTTGTATTACTTTCAACTATTTAATTTTAACATTTTCGTAAATTACTCAAGCCATAAATTGTATTCTATGGACCTCACTTAATATAATGTATTCGTATGCGTATTTATTTATTTATTTATTTTTTTTAACAAACATTAACACCTGTCTATTAATCTTCCTACAAGGTGTTATTTTCCACTGTACAATTGGTAATTCTCATTATTACTACCACACGTTACGGCCAATAAGCTGGTATTTTTTTTTATCCTCCCCTTCGTCCTCAGTTAAGAGCGTCCTTCAAATACTACTAAAAAAAAAAAAGTTTCAGAATATGCATATGTCCTGTATACACACAAACACACACACAAACACATCCCACACACTCTCTCTCTCTCCTTTCCTCAGATTCCAAACAAACATGGCGGCCTTCGCTTGCATAGGTTGTCGAGGTAATTATTTTTATCATCCATGTAAGAAAAAAAGGTATATACTGCAAGTCAGAAGGCGAGGTGAGCAGGCAGGAAGGAGAGGAGTCAAGAGATGAGGCCGTTTTAGCCCCTTGAAGGCATGGCTGGAGGACACCTACTGTGGGTACGCCTCTTCTCTCCTCTTCACCATCACCATCACCACCACCACCACCATCACCACCATCACCACCACCATCACCACCACCATCAACATTATTATTATCATTATAGTCATTTGCATAGTCATTTATTAACATTATCTTCCTTTTTTCGCTCTTTTTTGTCCACGTATATCTCTTCTCAGCATCATTATTACAGTTTTAGTTTATGTTATCCTCCTCCTCCTCCTCCTCCTCCTCCTCCTCCTCCTCCTTCTCTTCCTCATTACCATCATCATCATCATCATCATCAAAAACCTGTTTGCTGCATTGACCGCGGTAGGTAAGTGAAAGGTAACCGAAGGCAGAAGGTGATACCCCGACACCCCGGCACCCTTACATCCCACCAAGGAGAACACCCGGCATAGACCGAGATAATTGCATGCCACAAACCTAGCTAACTGCGAGGGTCCATCGGGAGGTGAGTCACGAAACTACTCATGTTTAATTGGTAGTTAGTTTGAGAAGAACAAGTCGTTGGTACATCTAGCAGCAATTATTTCACATTATCCTTGTCTATTTTGTCACGAAAACGTCACCCATAGAATGTTTGCTCATAGAAAGATTGTAGAGAATTCACAAATCTCATCCCTCACCCATACAATTAATCAAAGAAATCTTTAATAATCTCAATAAAGCGGATTATGAAAAATGAAAGTCAAGAGTATATATAACCCGAATTTTCAAGCGTAACGTCTTTCTTGCAGGACACGGAAGGAACAACTTAAATGACTGTGGGAAGAATACGAAACCCATTCTGAAATTTTCTCTTTACCTCCATAATCTGCTTATCTCAACTTATTTTTACCTCCAAATTGTTTCCCGCTTTTGGCATTTCCTGAATCTCTTCCTCTCTTTTTCCTTCCTTCCTTCCTTCCTTCCTTCCTTCATTTATTTCATCATTCCCTACCACGCCATTAAAAAAAGTCAACAATATAAAAGTCTAAACCAACAAACAAACAATACCAGGCATTTAGAAACACAAAAATACACACCATAATAAAAAAAAATAATAAAAAATAATAAAAAAACAGGAAAAATTACCATCCCTGAAAGGGCACATTTACGTTAAGGCTTTTCCTGGATTGCAATAACATTAAAATTAACATGGAAATTAAAATCATTCCTGGATTTCACTTTAGCTACACAATCGAAAGAGTGGAGGGAGGCAGCACACACGCCCTTGCATCTAACTCTTATACAAGCTACCTCCCTTTCCTTCCCTCCCTTTCCCTCCCTCCCTTTACCTCCCTCCCTATACCTTCTTCTCCCTCCCTCGGTGCATTGCGTAAGGCATCAGCTATTGTCCAGCAGGTACTTTACGTCGAAGGTCACAGCGTGCGTAACTAAGAGTGTGTGCTACGCCGACACCCACTTAATGCAAGGCCGAATATGCAGACCTTTTAATTACCTGGTCTTTTCTCTCTCTCTCTCTCTCTCTCTCTTTCATGTAAGGTGTATTTCACTATTACGTAGCACACCTGTAGATTCACATGCACAGGTAAGGAGGTTTAATCATCTAAAAACACAACACTTTAACTGTGTAGGATCTGTGTGTGTGTTCAGTTCAAAGTCTCTAAGTCCAAAAGAAGCAGGATACCTTACATAGGAGTTTGGTCGAGTGTAAGGTCCTCGGTATCCTTCGTTAGATCTACAATGTTATGGGTCAACGAGTTTGCCGCTTCCTCGTTGCCGTAAAAGGCGGGTCGGTCTTGTAAGGTAGAGGAGGAAAGGTAGCTAAGGGATCTACTTTACCTATACTTATACCTACACCTGTGTCTTCTTCTCTCCCTTGGTGTGTGTGTGTGTGTGTGTGTGTGTGTGTGTGTGTGTGTGTGTGTGTGTGTGTGTGTGTGTGTGTGTGTGTGTGTGTGTGTGTGTGTGTGTCTGACAGTCTTGCAATATGAGTTAATTCCTTACATAACTATTGACTATATAACTATCTAAACAAGACATAGTGAATATATAACAGGAAAACGTCAAAATAATTTTGATTTATGTTGATTTTTTTTTTACCAAACTGACTCCTACAACTAACTAAGTATATACAACTGCTTTTAAATGAAACAATTAGGCCCATGCTAACCAATATCCTAAGTCAGGCAACATGTCTCCTTTTTCATAAGATCGGTCATTAGCTGGAGGTGTTAGTTAGCTACCTACCTCTAATGACTCGCCCTCCACCTTATACCTTCCTCTAATGACCTCCCCTCACCTGTTACCTATCTCTAATCACCTTCCCTCCACCTGTTACCTATCTCTAATGACCTTCCCTCCACCTGTTACCTTCCCTATTCTATGTTTTATTGTTATCCATCTCAACCTTTGCCTCTCCTCCTCTTCCTTAATCCTCAAACTCTCCTTCTCTCCCCATTACCATTCCTTCCACCTTGTACCCCAGAGAAAGAGAGAGAGAGAGAGAGAGAGAGAGAGAGAGAGAGAGAGAGAGAGAGAGAGAGAGAGAGAGAGAGAGAGAGAGAGAGAGAGAGAGAGAGAGAGAGAGAGAGAGAGAGAGAGAGAGAGAGAGAGAGAGAGAGAGAGAGTAACAGATCAGTAGGATAAAACCGTAATTACTAACCCACGTGTATGTACCTTTGAAAGCGAAATAATGATATCATCCTCTCCTCATTACCATCCTCTCTCAATAATAAGCTATGGATATTTATAATGACGATCTTCAAGCCAATGCAAGTATAATCCCTGATCTCATTAAATCAACGTTAATTAAAGCATCATTACTCTGTACGTTAATACCCTCATAACTAACCCAGAAATATATGTGAAGCTAATTCTTCTTTCACTTTTTTTTATGCTTTAGAAGATTAAATGTTTGAAATCAAGGTTAATGTTTTTTTTTACGTATCACTCTGGCACGTTGTTATAAATATATATCTTAGTTTAATGTTTTTTTTTTCTCTGTCTATTCATCTATCAATTTTTTTCTATCTCTCTCTCTCTTTCTCGTTGTCGCAAACATTCTATCACCTTGGCGATAATATATTTACACGAAAAGTATATATACGTACATGATCATTTCCTTCGGCGTCACAAAACAACCACTACAACAACTATGTAAGAAAAAAAAGACATGACGTAGCATCATAGAGAGTAACCTGAAGGTGTACAGGTGTTTAATGATACACCTCAACGCATCGAGACAGAGGATGACAGACAGGAAATACCTTATGAAGAAAGGGAGGTCAACTTAAAATTAATATCTACGTAATCTGAGTGAGACGAGAAATGCCAAAGCTATATACGCAGAATGACATGTAAGAAATAGCTACTACGACTGAAGGGGACAGTGAGGTTAAGTTATAAATAATTGCTATGTAATCTGAGCTGAGTTATCACAAAGGGTATGTTAAGTTCAGCCCCCTAGTGGGAAACACGTCACTTCACCAAACACACATCTTCTACCTTGTCATTTACACGCAATACTTTCATGTTTCTTTTTGTTTGACTTCCTCATCAATATTCATGACATAAAATTGGCGACGCGGGAGGTGGGGGGCGGACGAGAGGAGAGGCGCCACGAGTATTGAAAACACATTTGATTATTTTCCTCGTAACTAAACTTGATGGAGAAGCGAAGGATAAATAACATTACAATATTTTTACTCTATGATATCACTCTTAACAAGGTAAACTGGACACCTCTTGAGAGGAACAAATCAATAATTATCCATCTTTAGTTACGCCCAAGACAAAAACACATGATATTTTTCATAGATTCTTATTTTTCTTTGTTTATTGGTACCAATATGTATTTTTTTTTATAATTTCGAATTATTTTGAAGATAATATATGCATTATTTCCCTTTTATTTTATTTTATTTTAATGCAAACTGAAAATGCTGCGTCAAAATAATTTCTCAGTTTTAGTTTATTTTCCTTAATAAGAAACAAAACATTACAAACACATTTTAGAAAAATCAGAAAACAATTATAATAATTTAAAAAACCATATAAAACATTACCGTGAACGTGAACTTGTCACAGTTTCAGTAATTTAAGTGCTTCCCAGATACACTTTAGTGGTTTCAGTCACAAATAATTTGAGTCATAAACGGTTTGAGTCGGAAATGGTCGAGTACCAAAAAGACTGGTGTGGAAATATCTTGAGTATGAAATGTTTACAATACCTATCGCCTGAGTATCAAATGACCTGCACCCACCAACACACACAACACACACACACACACGAGAAAACAATTTGCACATCAGCTCAAACCTCTCATAACCTCAAACCTAACACAAACAGGGATCAAAATAGTTCCTTGTTCACTAATAAAACTACAAAATGCAACCACGACACGAGCAAAGAATAGTGGATGTTCTCTTAAAGTGTGCAGGGAGGCAGGGAGGCAGGCAGGAGGGCGGAGTGTGGCTGAAGTGACTTACCGTTCTAGTGGACGGAGGGAAAAGGGATTAATGCGATTTTCATTATGTATGTTGGAGTTGGAGGAAGCGAGTGTGTAGAGACAGGGAGGGAGGAAGGGAGGAAGGAAGGAAGGATGGGAGGGGAGGATAGAAAGAGGGAACCACGGACTAAATGACTTCTATCCTTCACACACACAAACACATATACACACATACATACACACGTAATCCATGTGTCTTTATAAATGCATTGGGTCCAT
>JAPQNM010000045.1:12292996-12297996 GCA_029783475.1 Metacarcinus magister
GGAATGTGATAGGGTTTAAAAAAAAGAGATAAATATTTATAATTTCACAACATAACTCTTTGTTATATTTGGGAATTGAATTCTTTTCTGCCTCTATATACTCCTGCCCGTCCTGCTCCGCCCCGCCCCGCCCCATCTCCATCCACCTTACCCCATTATTCTCGGTTTAGATTTTATCCTCCTATTATGTCTTTCGTTTATTTGCTGCTCTTTCCTGTGTGCTTTTTTTGCCAGATAAATATATTGTGTAATTTTACTGCAAAGCGAGAACTTCCCTCTCTCTTCTCTCTCCCGTCTCTCTCTCTCTCTCTCTCCCGTCTCTCTCTCTTTCTCTTTCTCTCTCTCTCTCTCTCTCTCTCTCTCTCTCTCTCTCTCTCTCTCTCTCTCTCTCTCTCTCTCTCTCTCTCTCTCTCTCTCTCTCTCTCTCTCTCTCTTAGCATCAACACCTGTGATAAATTCAACTTAACAAGGTCGTTCAGCTCTACGGGAAGAGACAATATCGAACGATTTCTCCTCCGACACGTCACTGCAAGCCTTTACCTTCCTAGCGTGGCAAGGGTTATGGATCAAGGGGTAAGGGGCAAGGGGCAAGGGTTAGGGGGCAAGGGGCAAGGGGTAAAGGGGAGGCACGAATGGTATAAGTCAAGGGTATGAGGTGGAAGGGACCAGGGGTTAGAGAGTGAGGGGTTAAAGGCCAATGACTGAGAGCATAAGGACGGGCACAGGGCAAGAGTGTAGGAAGAGGCGACGAGGTGAAGGGTAGAAGACAAAGATAATTAGTTACCTGGCCAGGAAACACAGTCCTAATTAGCATACATAATCATAGTAACCAATTGTTTGTTTCCTAATAGGCGTTTCCTTATTCTCTATGTTAGGGTTACACAAGCTGGTTAGAAGGGCGGAGGAGGCAAAGGAAAAAGGAATAATTATGATAGAAAGGAAACACGTGAGGGAGAAGAAAAGTAAGTAAGTAAGATAGGTCACAAAAAGGAGTCAATTGGATTCGAAAACAGAAGAGAAATAGAGAGTAGAATACACACACAATAGACAGCACTAAGAGGATATTAATTAAGAATGGAGAGACAGAGATGCTACGAGTTAAGGAGAGGAAGTCACAGAATGAAATGAAGACGGTATAGAGAGGCTAGTGAAAGAGGTTTTATGTGACGGAATGGTAGAAATGAAGAGAAAGAGAGAGAGAGAGAGAGAGAGAGAGAGAGAGAGAGAGAGAGAGAGAGAGAGAGAGAGAGAGAGAGAGAGAGAGAGAGAGAGAGAGAGAGAGAGAGAGAGAGAGAGATAATACATATAAGAACAAAGAAAATTAAATTATCCTTTCGATTCCTGTGCAGCTTCTTGGTTGGGAGATAAAAATGAAAAAAATACTAAAAAGAAAGAAAGCTGAATCAGATAAATATTACAAATGCTTTAAGAGGAGAAGAAAAAACGAAGACCAGGGAGCATGGAGACACGAAAAGGTCAGCAAATGAGGACGGAACAATAAAAAAAAAAAAGTAGAGAAAGAAGATGGCAGGTGGAGAGAGTGTGAAAGAGAAGGTCACACGAGAATAATCCAGACGCGGAAAAGGGGGAAGGAAAAGATATAATTCAAGAAAAAGATAGAATAACAAGTGAAGACAGACTAGCAGCAGAGCGGGAGGATATAAGAAATAGAGAAAAGAGAAAAGAGAGAGAGAGAGAGAGAAAAGAGAGAGAGAGAGAAAAGAGAGAGAGAGAGAGAGAGAGAGAGAGAGAGAGAGAGAGAGAGAGAGAGAGAGAGAGAGAGAGAGAGAGAGAGAGAGAGAGAGAGAGAGAGAGATAGGTGGAGGAATGAAGGGCAATACTGAGAGGTAGGTAAATAGAAAGGTACGAGGAGGAGGAGGAGGAGGAGGAGGAGGAGGAGGAGGAGGAGGAGGAGGAGGAGGAGGAGGAGGAGGAGGAAGAGGAAGAGGAAGAGGAAGAAGAAGAAGAAGAGATAAAGGTTCAGGGAGGCTAAAGGAGTGAGGAGGGATGGAGGAAGGGAGGAAGGGATGAGGAAAGGAGGGATAGAGGAAGGAATGGAGGGAAAGATGGAGGAAAGAAGGAAGGGAGGGAGAAGGAAGGGAGGACGACCAAAGGTATCTAGGGAGTTAGAGATAAGAAGAACGCAAGGAAAGCCATGAGGAAGAAAAAAAAAATAAAGAAATGTTTCCGATATACTATAAGAGCAGAATAAGAGCGCGCGCGCGCGAGCGAGAGAGAGAGAGAGAGAGAGAGAGAGAGAGAGAGAGAGAGAGAGAGAGAGAGAGAGAGAGAGAGAGAGAGAGAGAGAGAGAGAGAGAGAGATAAGAGATTAAAAAAACGGCATATACAGTATTAAACATCAACATTAGCAGTGCCAGCAGTAAAAACAGTAGTAGTAATAAGAGAAACAGAAAGAAGGAAAGTTGCAGCAGTGGAAGCAGGAGTAGCATCATCATCATCATCATCAGCAGCAGCAGCAGCAGCAGCAGGAGCAGCAGCAGCAGGAGCAGCAGCAGCAGCAGCAGCAGCAGCAGCAGCAGCAGCAAGCAATAAAACGCACAGGAGGGGCACTCGGAGCAGTAAACCTCAATTACAGCATAGCAGCTGCAGCAAAGGCGTAGAGCTGCTGCAAACCTTGACAGCCAAACCTCCACCTCCACCTCCACACCTCCACACAGCCTCACTTTCATGTCAACTGTTCTCTCTCCTTTCCTCCTCCTACTCTCCATCCTCCTCCTCTCTTTCCCTCCTTCTTTTCTTACGTTTGCTGTTTTCATTCCCTTTCCACTATTCATTCTCTTTCAGGTTTTTTGTTTTATTCTTCTTGAGTGTTATCTTATTTTTCTTTTCTTCCTTCTATTAATTAATATGAATATAATATATATAATATGAAGAGAACAAATAATTTATTACTTAGAGAGAGAGAGAGAGAGAGAGAGAGAGAGAGAGAGAGAGAGAGAGAGAGAGAGAGAGAGAGAGAGAGAGAGAGAGAGAGAGAGAGAGAGAGAGATAGAGAGAGAGAGAGAGAGAGAGAGAGAGAGAGAGAGAGAGAGAGATAGACTCATTATCACCAAGTATGTACACAACGAACTGTGCTCTCTCTCTCTCTCTCTCTCTCTCTCTCTCTCTCTCTCTCTCTCTCTCTCTCTCTCTCTCTCTCTCTCTCTCTCTCTCTCTCTCTCTCTCTCTCTCTCTCTCTCTACGTAATGAATTATTTGTTCTCTTCATATTATATTTTCTCCACGGTTACCATTTTGTCTGTCTCACATTGCCTTTTCCGATGACTGTAAAGTAGTAGTAGTAGTAGTAGTAGTAGTAGTAGTAGTAGTAGTAGTAGTAGTAGTAGTAGTAGTAATAGTAGTAGAAGTTATAAATCCTTTCTCTCTGTCTGCCTCATTTTTTCCCTCTTTCCCCCAACATGGATTGCTCCGCTCTCCCTCCCGGCCTGAAGTCGTGGCCAGACGGTCCCTCAGGGCTGATTGCTGCACCTACTAATATAAAGGCTTAGGCTGGGGCTTCATGCTACAAATTACCCCCAAAGACCGTGATGTACACACTCCCTCCCGCCTTTACATTACCTTTCCACTCTGCCGGATCAGACCTAGAGCGAGAGCGAGAGAGAGAGAGAGAGAGAGAGAGAGAGAGAGAGAGAGAGAGAGAGAGAGAGAGAGAGAGAGAGAGAGAGAGAGAGAGAGAGTAAATACAGCAAACTCCTTATCTAATATGCACAAAGGTAGGCCTACACAAGGTAAAACAAATAGTAGCATACCTGTTGACCATTACGAGGCTGTTTGTGTTAAAGTAAACTATAGTAAAGATGAAAGATCCTCCCCACCCACTCCTCCCTATAGCTGGAGTTGAGAGGGAAAAAAATAGAAAAAAAAATAGAAAAAAAACAATAATATAAAGAAAATTAATGAGGAAAGGTTAAACGGTGGATGAAGAAGGGAGAGGGAAAGAGAAAGAGAGAAAGAGAGAGATAATACAAAAACAAGGAATGAAAGTGAGGGTAGATGGAAACTAAGAAGGAGGACTTGCAGCTTTAAGAGTGTCCTTTAAGGCGAGTCTTCTAGTACTGTGGAATCTATTTGATACCGTGGAAAACAACGCATACACACTTGAGTCCCGTTATACTAGTCCCGAGCCAGACCTCGAGGATAGGATACTTATGGGGATGGGAAAGAGAGAGGAAAGAAGAACAAAAATTCCATCCCCGTAGTCTGTCAATTTAAGTTATGAAAAAAATGAAACAATATTATGCAAAAGAGAAGTAATTGCAGTGAGTGTGATACAGGAATGAATCAGAGGAATAAAAACCGAAGATAATGAATCTTAAATATTTAGTGATGAATGTGATAGAAAATAACAATAACAACATTTATAATAACATGGTAGTCACTGTGTGTGTGTGTGTGTGTGTGTGTGTGTGTGTGTGTGTGTGTGTGTGTGTGTGTGTGTGTGTGTGTGTGTGTGTGTGTGTGTGTGTGTGTTGCATGTGAGAACGAACTGGAACAAGTGAGTTTATGTACAATGTATTGATAAGCTAAGAATCGTGTTCCTGTCCGCAGACTTACACGTACACACGCATACACACACACACACACACACACGCATGCAAACACGAACCCACGAACACACACTCACAATCTCTCTCTCTCTTTCTCTCTCTCTCTCTCTCTCTCTCTCTCTCTCTCTCTCTCTCTCTCTCTCTCTCTCTCTCTCTCTCTCTCTCTCTCTCTCTCAACACCTATGTAGTACAACGTATTATTACCAAGTCGTATGCACGCAAGACCTCGGACGTGCGCACACACACACACATCTACTCTCCTAAGAAGTGTGCGTGACAAAAACCACACGTGTAGAGTAAATTTGTAAAGAGAACACGCGTAAGGCAAGGGAGATCAGGACAACTTTCGTCACGTCAATTGTGATCACTTCTAACAAGGGGGACGGCAGGTGCGCAAGGCAGGTGCGAGAGAGAAATAAATATAAACGTCGAT
>JAPQNM010000045.1:12310496-12317996 GCA_029783475.1 Metacarcinus magister
TTATATATCTCTTTTAACAACAGATAACATTTCCTCCCCAAATTTTTTTTTACTTCAATTCAATTTCAAATGAAGCTTTTATTAGGAGTTTCGTCAACTTAACGATTACCTCCGAGTCAATGTACCAGTGGTCGAACCAGGCTTCCCTTTCACTGATCAGACATGCAAATACCTCTACACCTCTCCCTACCCTCACCGTCTCTAATAATGACCCGTGACCTCTCTAATAGGTTACGAGGGGTCAGGTAAGGTCAGATCATTTGGGTGGAGGGGACGGAAACACACAAGGTCAGGTCCCTACGGTAAGATTCATCAGCCGGTCAGGTAAGGTAATTAAGGTAATTATAACTAATCATAGAGTTGCAAGATGTGGCTTTATCACGGCATAAAATCTCAGGTGTGGGTGGCTGCCTGCGTCTTATACTCTCCGTGTGGGAGGTTAATGAGGTTTTGTAAAGATGATGATTGAGGAAACTTGCTGCTGATAAATAAAAAGGTGAGATAATGTTTTGTTGATTAATTAAGGAAGTGAGTGAGTGAGTGATCAGGTGTGTTAGGTTAAGTTCATTAGCTGAGGGTCGGGATATGTTCATTATGAGAGTGGTTATGAGAGAGAGAGAGAGAGAGAGAGAGAGAGAGAGAGAGAGAGAGAGAGAGAGAGAGAGAGAGAGAGAGAGAGAGAGAGAGAGAGAGAGAGAGAGAGAGAGAGAGAGAGAGAAAAAAAAAGAAGAGAGAGAAGGGGACGCATGGATGGATCACGCCCAAGGGAGGCAAGAAGAGAAGGGAGGAAGAGAGGAAGAGAGAAAGAGAGAGAGAGAGAGAGAGAGAGAGAGAGAGAGAGAGAGAGAGAGAGAGAGAGAGAGAGAGAGAGAGAGAGAGAGAGAGAGAGAGAGAGAGAGAGAGAGAGTCAGTCAGGAAGTTAACGCATCGATGGTAGTGAAGCTGAATAAAAGAGCTTCTAATCTGACACCAGCTAACGAAGAATTTAATTAAGTGGTTTGATGAATAACTTTTCTACATTTTCTTTTATATATACAACCAAAACGGAGTAATAAAATAAAAATAAAAAAAATCACACGCAATATTAATTTAATCCGTCTAATGAAGAGACCATTTCATATCGGGGAAACTTTGCCTCTGTACGTAGAAAAGAGAGAGAGAGAAAAAAAAAGAACGGTAGAAAGAAAAATGTATTAAACTTTACACATTAAAACCTATTAGAATATAAGTTTCCCCCACAAGTGTCGGGGCCAGACGGCAGAACTTGTGTGTTTTGAAAGTAACTTGGTCGATCGTGTTTCGTGATTATGTTCGTCGTTTTCCGTTTACCTGTGTCTGTGTCTGTCTGTCTGTCTGTCTGTCTGTCTGTCTGTCTGTCTGTCTGTCTGTCTGTCTGTGTCTGTCTGTTCTCTGTCTATCCCTTGTGTTCATCTTTAAATCTTTCCTCGTATGCTTTTTTTTATGTCATGATCTATTCCAAACTTTCATTAAAGCTTTTGTGAATCACTCAGACTTATTCAACAAACTCAAAATTATAAAGAAAAGTGAAAAGAAACTGTATGTGTTTGTCTTTTTCTCTGAGTATTGTGTGTTTTTCTTTAATATCTCTCTTTATTTTTTTTTTATCTTCCTCTTCCTTTCTCTAATACAAACACACAAGCACACACATATATACACACACACACACACACACACACACACACCTCGTCTGCCCACCTACACACACGTACATCACCTCTCCCTTCCTCCACTAAGCCCTTGCACCCTTCCCTGCCCTTCTTCCTCCCCTTACCCAATCTTGTACCCTTCACTCGCGCCACTCCTTCCCCCTTCTCTTCCAATGAATAATTAATCATTTTAATCCCATCCACCCGCCCCGTCCTTCAGTATCTCCACCCCAGGGAGATGACGGGGCCTCCCTCCCTCCCTCCCTCTCTTCCACGTCCTTCCCTCCCACTCCCTTCCTCTCGTATATCCCTCTGCGTCTTTTTTATATTCCTCTCCTCACTTAGCTCTCATCTCTACAGCAAGAGAGGCGGGGATTCAGGGGGAAAAGGCTGCGTGAAAAATAAACAAAGCTTCTATTTGTTTTTATCTTGAGCGAGGGTGAATGAAGTGAGGAGAGTGAGGCTACAGGCGAGAAAAGGGCAAGGTGTGTGTGTGTGTGTGTGTGTGTGTGTGTGTGTGTGTGTGTGTGTGTGTGTGTGTGTGTGTGTGTGTGTGTGTGTGTGTGTGTGTGTGTGTGGAGGAATGAAGAATTAAAGAGAAATGAAAAATAAAAAGAGAGAAAGATAAAAAAAGGAAAACAAATGAAGGAAGAAAGAAGGAATAACAGGCAAGGTAACAGAATACTTAATATGATACATAGGTTAAAAAAAAAAAATTCAACTCAGTGAAAAAAATAAATAAATAAATGTAGGTCTGAAAAGAAAATCCTTCAGATAAAAAGAAATGAATAACAAATAAATAAATAAATGAATAAATAGACAACTCTATTCCATTCTATTATCACACCTTTTGTATGCTCACAAGAAAAGAAATTCGGAGTATAATTCCACCAACTATTTTTTTCTAATAAGTACAAAATTGTGTTATAGGAGAAATTTCCAAGTCTGTTTCTCCTCCTCCTCCTCCTCCTCCTCCTCCTCCTCCTCTCCTCCTCCTCCTCCTCCTCCTCCTCTTCCTCCTGCTGCTGCTGCTGCTCCCCGTACCCTCTGTATCCGATATTGGAGGCTCGGAAACACACGACCCAATACCGAATCGGGTTTTCTGCAAGCGATACGACATCCTATTTTCTCTCTTATTCCCGTTTTCTATGCAAGCACAATCTGGAGGTTGCAAGGAGGACTACTTAGATAAGGCGATTGGTTCTTCCCTGATGATACTTGCCCGTCATGAACATCTCAAGCGTGTCTCATTATTTCCCTCCCTCCCTCCCTTCTTAGCAGCAATCCATTCCTCTTCCCCCTTCCCCATTTCCCCTTCCTCTTCCTCTCCTCCTCCTCCTCCTCCTCCTCCCCCTCCTCCTCCTCCTCCTCCTCCTCCTCCCCCTCCTCCTCCCTATTCCCCACACCTGGAGGAGAAGTCGGGTCATTAGGAGGTAAAAAAACAGGTTATTCCAAGCTCACTTCACCCTAATGGCTTGAGGTGGGTTGAGGGAGAGGGAATAAAAAGGAGAAATATACAAGGCAACGTAACAAATGACCGTATTTTTATCCAGCTTAGTGCGGGGGGGGGAAAAATATTCTGGATTATATATATATATTTGTGTGTATATATATATATATATATATGTCCTTTTTCTTTAAAGGTAATTTTTTTAGTCGAACATTTTCCTTTTTTTATTAATCTCATCTTTTTTTTATGTGTTAGTTTGATGTGTTTTATTGTCATTATTACTATATATATTTTTTTTCATTACGTAGACTGGAGGTTTTTTTCAAACTTTGTTATTACGAGTGGAAATATGAAAATGTCGCCCATTTCTTATGATATGTGACGGTCTACCAGCTTGTTTTAATTACAGATTATTGTGTGAGTGTGTGTGTGTGTGTGTGTGTGTGTGTGTGTGTGTGTGTGTGTGTGTGTGTGTGTGTGTGTGTGTGTGTATGTGTGTGTGTGTCTGTGTGTGTGTCTGTGTGTGTAATTATTTGTTTTTTATAGCCATGTAATATCAGTGGAATATGTAACAATAATACAAACTTAACAATATAATAAAAAAACAAATATAATAATACTTAATAGGTGTTTATTGTCTCCCACCGAAACACACACACACACACACACACACACACACACACACACACACACACACACACACACACACACACACACACACACACACACACACACACACACAAATATATAAACAAAAAAAATCACTTCTTTACAATTTCATAAAGAGAGAGAGAGAGAAAGAAAAAGAGAAAGAAAGACAGAAATTCACTATCACAAAGAAAATAAAAAGAAAGCTCTTATATTATCTCCCAAATGTCAGGTCAGCGTCTCTTATGGCACCAATTTCACACACACACACACTCTCTCTCTCTCTCTCTCTCTCTCTCTCTCTCTCTCTCTCTCTCTCTCTCTCTCTCTCTCTCTCTCTCTCTCTCTCATAAAAAAGTGTATAGTCATTTCCTTCTTTAATATTGAATTTTGCTGCTACATACACTGGACTTTATTAATACAATTTACATAATAATCATCAGCTCTAAATTAATTTCTACTGCAATCCTGCCAGAGAACCCGATTTCAATTTATAATACTTTTTTTTAATGTTTTTTTTTTCATATCAGACGACGAGGGAGCAGACAGAAAAAAGCGAAATTAAGGATAATAGCATATCGAGTACCTTATCACTAGCTCTCCCTCTCTCCCTCTCTCTCTCTCTCTCTCTCTCTCTCTCTCTCTCTCTCTCTCTCTCTCTCTCTCTCTCGTTAACCCAGGCAGGCGGCTCAGGGCACAAACCTAACCCTCGATCTCCTGTCTGTATCGCAAACTTCATTATCTTCCGGTTGCATTATTAATGTAACTCGTCCTTAGGGGATTAGGGGAGGAGGAGGAAGGGAAGGAGGAGGAGGAGATTCTGTTGTCAAGGATGTAGTAGAGAGTAAAAAGAAAGAACAGACAGCAACAGTACTACTGGACCTAAGGAGGCTATCCGTGTGGCTATACTACTACTATAATATCTACTTAATAGAGACAAGAGGAACTCAAAGTGAAAGTGGAGAGAGAGAGAGAGAGAGAGAGAGAGAGAGAGAGAGAGAGAGAGAGAGAGAGAGAGAGAGAGAGAGAGAGAGAGAGAGAGAGAGAGAGAGAGAGAGAGAGAGAGAGAGAGAGAGAGAGGAGAGAGAGAGAGAGAGAGAGAGAGAGAGAGAGAGAGAGAGAGAGATTTAATTACTCGAGCAAGGGTAACTAAAAAGATGCAGTATAAATTATGAGAATAAATAAGATAAGGAGAGATTACGACACAAAAAAAAAAAATGAAACCATCCCTCCCCCCCCACCCCCACACACACACACCCACACACACACACACACACACACACACACACACACACACACACACACACACACACACACACACACACACACACACACACACACACACACACACACATACATACATGTATTGATACATACATACACTGACAAGGGGAAATATTAATTATGAGACAAGAACAAAGAAAAGATTGATAAAAGAAGAGAGAAAGAGAAAGAAACCAATCTTGAAGTAAATAATAAGAAGAGGGACAGAAGGGAAATTAAGCTGTATAGTAATAATAACAATAATAATAATAATAATAATAATAATAATAATAATAATAATAATAATTTCAATATTTAGAAGCAATAAGAAGGAACATTTTGCACTCCGTTAACTTCACCTCCACTACTTAATATATGGAGGAAGGTTGGAGGAGAAGGGAGAGTAAAGGGTGAGGGTGAGGGTAAGGGGAAGAAGGAGAGGAATAAGGGAGGGTGATGAAGAAGGGAGAGGAAGAAGAGATAAAACAGGGTAACGCAAAATGAGAGAGAGAGAATATATGAATAGATTATTATTGTTGTTGTTATTATATCCATACTTTATCCCCCTTTCTTCATTAACACCTACTATTTATTTCTCTTCCTTTCATTCGTACATTTTCTTCCTATCCACTCAAGAGCCACGTCTCATTTCACTTATTTCTCGTCGTTTTATTGAGTTTCATCCTTCACTGCCTCATCTCCATCTCATCTACTATTATTACTACCGTGCTACTATTCTTTCTTTTTTTATTACTCAACCCCACGCCCTTCCTTCCTTCCTTCCCTCCATCAGCCTTTTTACACTCATTCTTCCACACATCTGCTACCCCATTTACATTTACATCTGCAATTTAGCTCCCCCTGTAATATTTTAACACACCATTTTCCTCCATATTAACCTTGCCATTTCATTTTTTCCCCCTGTTCATCAACTTTTTTTTATACATATTTTTTTTTCATCTATCATCTCTGGCTGGCTGGCATTTCCCTACCTCCTGTTATTTTCCCCACCATTAAGAAGGAAGGGAGGGAAGGAAGGAAGGAAGGCAGGGAAAGAGGGAGGGAGTGAGGTGTGAATGTGACGGAAACAGAGTTTTCTCCAAATCTTTAATCCGTAAAAAGGTAATGGATGGAATGGCTAATGGTGCACGGGCATGAGGGAGGAAAAAATGTTGTTATGGATGATGGGGAAAAGAAAATTGGCTGTCACAGGGAACAGTATTTTTTCCCCTTTCTCTTTCTCTTTTTTAGTGTGTGTTGTGGGTGAAACACCGGCTAGGCTATTATTTTCTTATACATATAAAAATTAAACAAATATATCTGAATAATATGCCAAAATACTGTTTTGCGTTTGTGCGTAAATTCCATTTTTTCAACTTTGTGGGAATTTTGTTGAGTTTCAGATGACAAACAACCATCACCCAAGAAAATAGTGATTCATTGAGTATGAAATGATCTATACCTTATTTTTTTTGGTCTCTCTCTCTCTCTCTCTCTCTCTCTCTCTCTCTCTCTCTCTCTCTCTCTCTCTCTCTCTCTCTCTCTCTCTCTCGTAGTAGTAGTAGTAGTAGTAGTAGTAGCAGTAGCAGTAGCAGCTATATTATTAATAGTAATAATAGTAGTAGTAGTCACTTCCTTCACTCCTCCATTTCTATTTCCACTAACAAGCTCCACCTCTTCTTCCACTTCACCTCCACTTTCTTCTGCTCGACCTGCTCTCCTGCACCACCATTTCCACTCCTCTGTTTCTCCACCGTCACCACCTTGACCTCCAACTCCTCCTCCTCCTCCTCCTCCGCTTTCAAACGCAATATTCAGCCTTCACAGCAAGAGATAGAGTTACAGAAATAGAAAGAGAGAGAGAGAGAGAGAGAGAGAGAGAGAGAGAGAGAGAGAGAGAGAGAGAGAGAGAGAGAGAGAGAGAGAGAGAGAGAGAGAGAGAGAGAGAGAGAGAGAGAGTTATCGAAGTATTTCTTGACCTACATCAGTTATGGACTCCTTTAGAATGTACAGTCCCCTGGAATCTGTACAAGGCTCTCCCTAACCTTAACACTGATCGCAGGGAACGTGTACCAGGCTCTTACTAACCAAAATACCGAATCAGGCGACATATGTCACCTCCTTTTTCATGGGATCTGTCATTGGCTGACCTCCAGTAACCCGTCTTTCATCTTAATCCTCAAATAATCCTTCTCTCTCTCTCTCTCTCACTCTCACTCACACACACACACACACACACACACACACACACACACACACACACAAAGACAAAGCATGATGTTATAATGTCAAAGTATCTAACTAAACACACACTTAGAAGAAAAAAATCTATTGAAAAAAACAAATTAACAAAAAGTTGGTAAAAAAACCCATTAGTACTAACATTTAGAGTTCGAGAGAGAGAAAAAAGAGAGAAAAAAAAGCATCGGTGTTCTATTTTGGAAGTAGAGTGTTGAATGAAATTTTAATGAA
>JAPQNM010000045.1:12325496-12330496 GCA_029783475.1 Metacarcinus magister
CTCACCCACTCTTTTCCTCCTTTATATATATATATATATATATATATATATATATATATATATATATATATATATATCTTACCCCAAAGTTCTTCTCGTCGTCTATCAGTGAGTTTTCTTAAATACTTCTTATCACTTTCTCGTTCGTGTTTCTCGTGTTATATTTTTAGATTTCTTTTCGTTTATTTTTTTTGAGGATGAACAAATATTAACTCCTTGAAAACTTGCTTTAATTATATTTATGTACGTATATAATTGCATTTGTTTCTTTAATTCTGTTTATATTAGTTATTTAATTTTGTTTATATATAAGCAAGTATTTCTATATATCTAGTCATCTATATTATACGCACACGTAATTTTTTACACTTATTATCATTACATCCAATAATCAATTACGTGTGCATATACAGTACCTGTTTACTCATCCATTTACCTGTCTCATACTTCTTAATCTCTCTATTTATCTATTTATCTTTCTTTCTTTCTCTCTCTGTCCTTATCATCATCCATATTTCTTCCTTTCCTCCTTCACACCTTCCACGTCATCTGCTCTTATAGACATAGATAGTTATATAAGTTTTGGGGCAGGCAATCCATCCAAGACCAACATTTATCCACTCTCACACTCCACTACTCCCCCATCATAACCACCCACTCCTACCACTCCTACCGCATCACGTTATTGCACTCCCTCCCTCCCGCCTGCCATGCCCGCCCACCCGCCACGCCCACAATGTCGCCTCTGAATAGAAGCTTGTGACAATGGGAGCCTATTTGCATTTCCACAGAAGCACAGGCAAACTGTGTTGCTTTCCTTGCTTTGCTTCCTAGTCTTCCTCCTCCTCCTCCTCCTCCTCCTTCTCCACCTTTTCCTACTGTTCTTCTTTTACTTTTATTATTGTTCTTGTTCTTCGCTTTCCTTTCTCATTCTCATTCTCTTTTTCTTTCTATTTGTTTCTTTTTCTCTCTTTATCTTTTTTCTGTTTCTCTTTTCTTTCACTCTCTCAGTCTCTCTCTCTCTGGTGGTGATGGTGATGGTGGTTTTGGTGATAGTGGTGATGGTGGTGATGGTGGTGGTGTTAGTGATAGTTAGTTAACACTTTGTCACCAGAAGCAAACGAGCTAAATTAATATACTCACCAACTAATTGATGCCACCACAAAACCAATTTATTACCACGGTCCTGTTACCAGATCGAGTTTAATGCACACGCACACGCACGCACACACGCACGCACACACACACACACACACACACACACACACACACACACACACACACACACACACACACGCACGTACTCTCCCCTAAACCCATACCCTACCAACACACATAAGGTTTCTACTCTATGCAATTTTCTTTATTACTAGAAATACGAAATGTTACCAGATTCATGAGGTCACTAGTTTGTCAGGTTTCTTCTACATCACCAGCTGCGTTAGGGGAGAAGAAAGCCCAGACTAGTAGACAAGAGTGATGCAACAGTCAAACATATAGTGTGTAGTTAAAATGTTGCGGGAAGTGTATGAACAGAATGGTGTCATAAGATGAACACTCTATGAAGGTGAATAGGATGGGTGGGGTTAGGTATTAAATAGGTCAGGATGGGTATGGTGGTCACCTACATGCGATAGGATGCAAAACAAGGTGGAGGAAGGCAGGCGTTAGTATTTCACGGTAAGGAAGCAGTTATTCATTCCTCAAGGTGTGACTATGAATTTGTTTTAATGTGTTTGTTCTGACATTATTTTTTTATAAGTGACGGCATTGCCTTTGAGAAATAGAGACTAAATATTAAACAAATAAATCTTTTTGAAATTTTACCTTCATTAGGTTAAAGTGAGATTTTCATATAGTTGACAGAATCTTAATGATCTGTTCGTTGTTACATGTCAATTTAACTCAGTTTACATAAATATGATGCATTTTAAGTGTTATTAGTAATCAGAATAATATCTCAAGTTTGGACAGCCTTCCTGAACACTTGACAGGAAATAAAAACAGTGAAGGGATGAAATATCTTCTTGCTAATTCCGCTATAATGAAGACACATTAATTTATATTCCGATGAGACTATTGTATATTTCCTAATGTTTTGAGGCTATTTACTCTATAATTATTTCTATAATTACTTTTTTTGTCATTTAAATAAATACCTATTCATAAGTTTTGTCAATACTTCTTTTATGAAATATAATTCAAGAACACTTTTATATAATTTTTTTTCAGTCATTTTGATACTGCATGCTTTTATTTTTTATATAAAAATTAGAAACACTTTATAACGGTAAAACATCAGAGTAGTAATGGTCACGACTAAGATATTTATATGAAAGATAAATACATATAAAACTAGATTCAAAAATTCAAAAGCATTCCATCACACACGCAAACACCTACAGAGAGGAAGGAAATGCACCACACGAGTACAACTAACAAGCGAGGACAACACCACCACCGTCATCACCACCACTACCACAAGCATCACCACCACCACCACCACCACCACCACCACCACCACCACCACCACCACCACCACCACAAGCACCACCACCACAAGCACCACCACTACAGCCACCAAACTCCACACGTACCACAAATTGCCTCACACACACGCGAAATTACAGTAAACGCGGAAGCTTACTGTAAACAAAGGCAAACAGAGTTGCGAGGGGGACCAAGGGGTAAGGGGGGAGGGGTGTTGGGGGGTTTCCATTAGAGAGAGCAAATGAGGTTGTGTTTGGTTGCCGAGATGAGGAGTGAACCCACGTTGAAGGGGAAGCTCACTGCCTCCCCTCACCATCACCCGATTTAGGTCCTTCCCCTTTCCCTTTTCCCCTCACCCAACACAGATCCTTTCCTCCTCCCTATCCCTTTCCTTGAGGCAGATAGGTCACCATCCACCGAGCAGAGCCGTCCTAAGGGAGCTCTCAGGGGCGTCTCAGGGGAGTGTCAGACGCTTCCGCTATCACCCAGAGACTTCAGCGTGACAAGGGAACATTAATCAAGAGGACCCTCGAGGCGTGCCCTTCTCAGATTGCCGACAGACTTTCTTCCTCTTACTCTTCCTCTTTCACCTTCTTATCCTCCTCTATGTCTTCCTCTTTCTCCTCTTTTTCTTCCTCTTCCTCCTCCGCTTTATATTCCTCTTCCTCCTCCTCTTCCTCTTCCTCTCCCTTCATGTTATCTATTACTTTCCGTTTTATTTTTGTATTCCAATTGGTGTCACTGCGGCCTTGATTTCCTCCTTAGAATTCCCATTATCACCTCTCACCTTCTTTACTCTTTTTCCCAGCCATTTTCTTATCATTTCCCTTGCACCCCATCCCCTCCATCTGCTTTGAAGGCACATTAATTACACGGCAAAAAAGAAAAAAAAATTGGGTCACACTGAAATTACAAAGGCGACAAAAGTAATTCCATTAACTAGGAACGTTGGCAGACGAAGATCTAAGGGAGTGTCAAGCCTTTAATCTTTTCTAAAAGGACGGATTTCACGACACACCAATTCGAGATACTTAAAAAATTTAGCATAGACTTGATGAAACTCCTGAAAAATATAATTGCAGTCACTCCAAGCACAAAGAACGTCTGTATCAGGAAATAATGAGGGAGAATGTGATGTAATTATGATCACAAGCGACTTTCAATATTCATATTTGGGCAAATTGATCAGGTGCGCTCAGGTAAGAAGGAAGAAATATATATATATATATATATATATATATATATATATATATATATATATATATATATATATATATATATATAGAGAGAGAGAGAGAGAGAGAGAGAGAGAGAGATTCTACACCACGCGTTTGGATAAATACGATAATATTTCTTTTATGGAGTTATATTATCAAATTCATTCTCTCTCTCTCTCTCTCTCTCTCTCTCTCTCTCTCTCTCTCTCTCTCTCTCTCTCTCTCTCTCTCTCTCTCTCTCTCTCTTTCTCATTTCCTTCTGCAGATGTCCTCCTCACTCCTCCCCCACAGCAAGACGTGTGCCTCCATTTCTATTATTATTATTATTATTATTATCCTTTGCCAAACATCAGCTGCGTATTGGGTCGTGGCGTGAATGATGAGTTCCTTTCCCCTGACGACGACCAAAACAACAATTAACGAAGATACTACCCAAAAAATAACACTAAAAAGAAAAGACGATATTAAAAGGTAAAAAAATAATAATAATAAGCTATGGAAAACGAATAATAATAATAAGAGATAGAAATGTTACTGTGGTACCTTATCTATATTATTATTATTACTTGTATTGAACTATTTTAAATTATTTACTCCTTCATCCCTACACGGAGGCGGAGAGCCATTAGATATACCAGAGTTTACCGAATTACGTATACTCGCATGTCTCAGTTCCGTAGAAATTCTCCCACTTTTTTTTTTGTCTCTCTCTCTCTCTCTCTCTCTCTCTCTCTCTCTCTCTCTCTCTCTCTCTCTCTCTTTCGCTCTTTGTCTCTCTCTAAAATACACATACACACACACACGCACATACACACAAATATACACACACACAAATACACACACACACTCTATGAAATATGCTGGTTGGAAAGGAGTTGAGGAGAAGGAAGAGGAGGAAGAGAAGGAGGAAGAGGAAGAGGAGGAGATGTAAAACTGGTCTATGTGTTATTAATTTTCTCCTCGTGCTACACTTTCCGGCATGAATAATGTATAATGCAATCACCGCCTAAAGCGTGACGTGCAAATCAGGATTGAAGGGAGATATCACGGGCGCATTTTACTGTCGATCATCATGAGCCTCTTTCCATCTCCTTAAGACGGAAGGACAGACGCGTGTGTGAACTATTCAACCGTTACAAGACACGATACTTTAGCAATATATACGTTTTGCTGCTTCTTTTTATTTATTTATTTTTTCAAAGTTGTATTATGTCCTATATTATTATTATTATTTTATATTTTTGGTGTGTGTGTATGTGTGTGTGTGTGTGTGTGTGTGTGTGTGTGTGTGTG
>JAPQNM010000045.1:12337996-12362996 GCA_029783475.1 Metacarcinus magister
GGTGTTTGCCGCTTAATTAAATCCACGTTGTCTTCTTCTTCTTCTTCTTTCTCTCTTTCTCTCTTTCTCTCTTTCTCTCTTTCTCTCTCTCTTCTCTCTCTCTCTTCTCTCTCTCTCTCTCTCTCTCTCTCTCTCTCTGTGTGTGTGTTCGTGTCTAAGTGCGTGTATGTGTGTATTCGTGCGTGCGTGTGTATGCGTGTGCGTGCGTGACCTTTATCACGTAACTAAGTGTGTATAGTGTAGTGTTCATGTATGTATGTATGTATGTATGCATGTATGTATGTATGTATGTATGTATGTATATTAACGTGTGTGCATATATTGATACATGTAAACCACCTGGCATTGCACTGATTACATGTCAGTTTCAACATATCACGTCATCATCATACATTACGAGTGCAACAATGGGCGTGACTGGGAGCACTGGATGAGAGAGAGAGAGAGAGAGAGAGAGAGAGAGAGAGAGAGAGAGAGAGAGAGAGAGAGAGAGAGAGAGAGAGAGAGAGAGAGAGAGAGAGAGAGAATAATAATGAGAATGAGGATTACATTACACATTACAACTAGTACTATTGTATATTATCACCTGTGTGTGTGTGTGTGTGTGTGTGTGTGTGTGTGTGTGTGTGTGTGTGTGTGTGTGTGTGTGTGTGTGTGTGTGTGTGTGTGTGTGTGTGTGTGTGTAAAACAGCTTCCATCTCCATTACCTTCAAACACACGTAACACATTATTTTTCTCTGTACCTTCTCATTAGGTCTCAAACAAGCTAATAATTTCTCTACACCTTGATAAATCTTATAAGACGAACACACACACACACACACACACACACTCACTTACACACACACACACACACATTCCACTGACTCAGAACTGGAATATGAAAGAGAACATAATAAAAAATGTCCCCAAAACACGAAAGAACAGAAACAAGTATTCACACACTGACAGCTCAAGCTTGTACTACCATCACAAACACCTATTCATTTATAACACGTCAGGTAGGAATCACAAGGTTTCAAAATAGAGTCAAAGGTTATATATTGTTCTCTTAAGTTCCACCTTTTGAATTGACAGTCTCTAATTTTTTCTATTCCGCTGCCGTATTTCTTTTCTTACTGTTCTCTACTGATATTTTCATGGTTACTGATCATCAACTGAGCGCATTCCTTTCCCTCATACTCCAGCGGTCCCTCTGCATAAGACTGTTTACTTACTCTCATTCCTATCCTGCACAGTTTACTAACACCTTCACTGATAACTTCTGCAATAGTCTGCCGTGGCTGGCTCTTCTTTGCCTTAATTCCTATGACTTAAGGCTCAACAAGACGGTAATACTAATACACTGGAATTCATCTGACCTTGAATCCTACTTTTAATTTTTTCAAGGTCATCTATCGGACATGTTTTATACTAATATTGTTTTACAGCTCTCGCGGTATGTCTTGTTGGTGCAAAAAACAACAACAAAGAAATAAATGTTATGCCACTTATTACCTTAAACGAGATAAATGGAAATAACAAATTCCACCTTATCCACAATCTGGATACTTGCATTGAATAACCTACGAGTTCAAACATTTGATACCATACGCATTTCAAGCTATACAGAATAATATCAAAACTACCTTCAAACATCATAACCATAACGTACCTAGAATCACCATACTACATGTAACTACTACACAAACTCACATATTCCTTACGTATTCTGATGCTAAATTTAAGTCCTTGAGGTACACTATCATCTGAAATATCAGTATACCTATTCAAAGGAGGAGGAGGAGAAGGGAAGAAGAGGTGAAACAGAGTAGAGCAGTGGGATCGTAAGGAGAAAGGGTTGGAAATGACAGAAATCAAGTGCACGAGGTAGGTAGGTAGGTAGGTTAAAAAAAATGTGAAAGAATACGGCACGAGGGCAAAATGTCGATGCTCAATATTGACAAAGACTCATTGCTCTCCATGTTCTGTTGACACGGAGGCCGAGCGAGTCCGTGCCGGCGGATTGCTAAGTTAGATTAATTGTCGAGTGAAAACAAGACTTGGCAAGGATGAGATAGAGAATTAGAGAAAGGAGGGAAGGAACGAAGAAAGAGTGTGAGGGAAAGAGAAAGCGAGAGAGAGAGGAAATGTAAGAGAAAGGGTTTAAGAGAAAAGAAATTTAGAAAGAAAGATATACAGACGAGCAAACAGACAGATATGCAACGAAAAAGGACTGATTGACATACAGACAGTCGTGTTTATCCGCCTCCTCCAGCTGCATCACTTTCTCCTCTCTGTTTTCTTTTCTCTTTTCTCATTTCACTTGGAGTTGAAACTTACCTAATCTGCAAGAGAAAAAAAGACAAAAATAAATATACAAACCTAACCAGAGTAAATATTATTAGAAATACATAATATATTCGTACTCATGTATTAAAAAAAAAAAAATACCTACATAACATAATTCATTGATATTCAGCTAAAAAAAAAATAGTTTCCCTTCCTTCAACGTATCACACAACAAAAAGGAAATAATTAACCAACATTATCTACGCTTCGAGACAGTGTAAGGAAAGAAAAAAGAAAAATTCAACTAAAAATACCACGGAATAGGTAAGAGAAACCTGGACACGGGAGGAAGAAAACAAATGCAAGGGAGGTTGAAAGAAAACGAGGGACAGGAAGGGAAAGGGGAAGGGGAAGGCGAGAAAAAATAATACGAACAGACGGATAAATAAAATAAAATATTCCTCACACACGGAGATACTGAGGAATTAGGGAATAAAGGGAAGAACGGAGTGGATAGAGAAAATTTAAATCATTGTAAAAAAAAAAATGGAATTAGAGAAAGGGAGAGAGAGGGGAGCGTGGAAGCTGAGCCATAAGGATTTAAGAGAGAGAAATGGAAGAGGAACTGAAATAGAGAGAGGAAGAGAGAAATAAAAAAGTGAAAAAATAAAGAAAATATTAAAATGTTCACACCGGAAATTACTTGATAGACAGATTACAGGCAGAGAGAGAGAGAGAGAGAGAGAGAGAGAGAGAGAGAGAGAGAGAGAGAGAGAGAGAGAGAGAGAGAGAGAGAGAGAGAGAGAGAGAGAGAGAGAGTTCCCAAACAATCATTCTCAATACACGTATCACACACGATCAGAACACATCCTCCCAGAATATCCATTTTCCCTTTTCGCAACGCTCATATTTCTCCTCCACTTCCTCTCTCCATATCTTTTATCTCCTCTCTTCTCTCCTCTCTCTCTCCTCTCCTCTCCTCTCTTCCTCCTCCTCCAGTATCACTTCAAATGCTTCAAGGGAATTATGTAATCAATCACACAATCACAATCACACATGCGTTATCACAATCACCAGCCGCCTCTTACCGCCCTCACTGTCTCAACATCCAATACAAAAATTGTCAATTCTTCAGTGACCCCGATTGATTGTCACAAAGAAAACGGACATACATAGATGAGGAGAAATACTAGATTTCCATCAAAGAGATCAAATAACTTTCTCTCTCTCTCTCTCTCTCTCTCTCTCTCTCTCTCTCTCTCTCTCTCTCTCTCTCTCTCTCTCTCTCTCTCTCTCTCTCGCAATAGATATACAAATTTTACACAAATGAATAAAGCAACTAAGTAAAAAAGTAAACAAGTGTTTAACTAAATAATTACAATAACGTAACGTTAACTCCACATTCTTTCCTTTTCCTTTTATTTTTTATTTTTTATTTTTTATGAAGTGAATAAATACTTTGTAAGCTTGTCTTGTTTTTCTCGTTCCCAAGCGAGGGTCAATGACCGAGCCTCTCCTGATACTGTCTGCTGCGTCAACAACTCGAGATGTGACTGCATTTTTTGCCCTCCTACTCTACTCCTCTCCCTCCTGTCCCTCCTATACTCCCCCATCTTCTCCCTCCTCCTTCCTTCCTCCTACTCCTCTTTCTACACCTTTCCCTCCTCTACTACCTATCCTACACCTATCTTCTCCCTCCCTTTTCTCTTTCCCGACCATTTCCCTCCCTTCCTCTGTCTCTCCCACTCGACCTCTTTCTCTTCCTTCTCCTCATCTTTTCCCTCCTTATCTTCCCACTCCTCCTCATGCTCTTGTTCAGTTATATATAAACGTTTGCGTGTTTTATTGTTATGCATTATTCTGTGTTGCTTTCTTCGTCCATAAGGAAAGGTGACAATGTACAACACCCAATATTTTTTTTCTATTTAGTCGGTAGAGGAATACGATAGAAAATAAACACAAGTTGGGGAGAAAAAAAAAATTGTTGTGTTTTACGTGCGTTGAAGCAAATGTTGGTAGTACAGCGTTAGTATTATAGGTGAACACAGCTTTTTAGCGTCGTAATGCGTGACACGGCTCGTTTCTCCCGCCATTTTCAAGGTTTGAGTAATCTAATGGTCGCGTACTTCATTTCTTCTACTACGTAATGCATTAATTATGAAAGTTATACTCGTGCTTTCAAAATAATATATACATTATAATGCATTACTACTTACTACACACACGCACACGCACACGCACACGCACACACACACACCACACACACACACACACACACACTAACAATGCACGATACCAGAATTGGGATGAATAAAACAAATTAGACTCTTCCGTCACAGCTAAACGACTAAAACCAATTTCAAAATTCATAACTTCCCCTGCAATAAAAATTTCGGTAACTTGTCTTCTTCAGGGGGGCGGGGGGGAGGGGGGGCGGACACTCCTCCTAAGCAGCTAGTATTACTCATGCGACAGCCTAGTGGAGGAGGAGTAGGAGGAGGACGGCGACGAGGAGGACGAGGAGGAAGTGAAGGACAAGGGCGAGTGACGACTTGAGGGAATGGGTGAATAGATGGATGGAAAGGAGGGACAAAAGGTGAAGGTATTGAAGGAGAGAGTAAATATGAAGGGAATAATGATCCTGCTCCTTGGAATGGAATGGGGCTCAGTGACGCGGAAGGGAAGGAAAGGAGTGGATGAGGAAGGGAAGGGTAACTGTTGCTGTTATTTGAGGTAAGGAAAGAAAGGTAGAAAGGAAGGAAAGGAGAGGAATGCAGGGAAAAGGAAGGGAAAGACGACTGTTCCTGTTGTTTGGGTAAGGAAGGAAAGGTAGAAAGGAAAGAAAGGAGAAGAATGCAAGGAAAAGGAAGGGAAAGGTGACTGTTCCTGTTGTTTGTGGTAAATAAGGAATGGTAGAAAGGAAAGAGGAAAGGAAAAAACTGCAGGAAAAAGGAAGGGAAGTAACGAAACGAACAAGGGAAAGAAGAATAGACAGATAGATGAATGATTAGAGAGTTTTAAAAAATTAGCCCATACAAAAAAAAATTAAACAAGACGAAAACTAAACAAAAATAATATTTAGTTCGAAATCTCAATAGGAAATAATAGAAAATAATAATAAACAATGGTCAGAGGGAAGGGAATTACTTTTTTCTCTCTTTTTCCTCTTTCTCTCTTTCTCTCTCTCTCTCTCTCTCTCTCTCTCTCTCTCTCTCTCTCTCTCTCTCTCTCTCTCTCTCTCTCTCTCTCTCTCTCTCTCTCTCTCTCTCTCTCTCTCTCTGTATGAAAAAGAAAAAGAAAGGAAATGAAAGAAAAAAAAAAACTTCTGCAGTGAACATAATGAGAAACACCTGGAGAGAGAGAGAGAACACTTAGGATACCTGCAGGTGCTTCATTAGGCCCCAAGGCGAGGCTCTGCAGGTAACCGGGGAAGCAATACGAACTAAACCTTAATTCACCTTCACCGCCATTAGTATAGATCTTGTAATTATAACTAGAAACACGCAAGTATAACCACACACACCACATCTCTCTCCTCTCTTCTTATCTCTTTTTTTTTCTCTCTCTAATTCGTAAAAAATCTGTCATTATCACACTTGGTTGTTCTCGCTGGGTAGTTGATGATTAAATATTGACGAGGTAATAACAGGAGTATAGGTAGGAGCCTTAACGTGACTAGTATTATGTAGAGTAATTTTGTACGACGTTACTAACACCTCTACCTTTACCTCTACCTCTATTTCCTTCCTCCTCTCCCTCTCAAATGTTGTTCTCCTATTCACGATTCTCTTCTTTCTTGTTTTTGTTCTTGTTGTTGTTGTTGTTCTGCTCTTCTATATAATGTTTCTCGCTTTATTTCCCTATCTTTCTTTCGCTCTTTTTTTCTCTTTCTCTTATTATTATTTTCTTAAGCGTCGGAACTCTCAGGTGGCCGTAATTTATGCTTCATTTTCCTCATATTTACTCTACTTCATGAGGTCATTTACACGTTTATTCACTTGCTTTACTCTGTATTTATTTATTTTGTTAGTTTATTACCTGTATACACAAACATTAATTTAATTAATGTGGTAGTTATGCTTTTATTGTAGTTTTTATACTTATCTTTTTATTCTTCTATGAGAAAGCGAGAGAGAAAAAAACAATGATAATAACAATGATAATTCTAGCAATACTAATGATAATAAGAACAACAAAAATAATAATGATAATAATAATAATAATAATAATAATAATAATAATAATAATAATAATAATAATAATAGTAATAATAATAATCAAATAACAAGAAGATCACAACGGTTATCATTTTAAATAAAAACAATACGTATAAAAGAAAAAATAACAATTTATTAACATGCATAAAAGAATATTAACTTAGTAATGTTCTCTTTTGCAACAGATGAAAAAAAACAATAAAAAACAATACAATAAACGTTCTAATTAACCCAAACATTCCACTCTGTGCAATCACCAACACGAAGAAAAATAATAATTCACAAATTTTTCATAATTTTTTTTTTTTTTACTCTGAAAATGTTTGCTGAAATCACAAACTGGTGGTGGTGGTGGTGGTGGTGGTGGTGGTGGTGGTGGTGGTAACAGTGACTGAGTGAGTGAGTGATAAAAGCAATTTCTTCCTTTTGAGATAGCATGTAACAGGCACATTTTTCTTTCTCTCTCTCTAATTAGTTTAGTTGTCCTTGACCTGTGTATCTTGCATAACAAAAACGAAGAGAAAGAAAAAAAAAATAATATACAACGGTGGTAGTGGTGGTGGTGGTTGCGACCCAGGTTATTTAAGTGGTTATAAGTGTGTGCTGGTCCTGCAAGGGTGATGGGGGGAAGTGAAGGTGCAGGGTAGTAGGGAAAGTGTAGGTGGGATGGTGTAGTGATATTCAGAATGGTGGAGGTGTGAAGGCAATGATGATAAGGGTGATTGGCGTTGTAATATTGGTGTTGTCAGTATCAGGCAAGGTATGAAAGGGTACGTAAGTATGGAGGTGATGGTGATGATGGTGTGTGAGATAGATAGATAGATAGATAGATAGATAGATAGATAGCGAGAAAACAAATTCTCTCAATAATGCAATTAGCTTAGAAATTACAATACAAACAACACACAGACAGAAAACTAATCATTCCAATGGTATTTCTCGGTAAGATCAACAAACATTCACACACACACACGCACTCCACACACACACACACACAAACCAGCAATAAATTAACAAGTAATTGAAAGGTTTTAAAACATACTACGAGGGAGTTTACAATAGACTTCTAGGACAGTAGTGTGTGTGTGTGTGTGTGTGTGTGTGTGTGTGTGTGTGTGTGTGTGTGTGTGTGTGTGTGTGTGTGTGTTGATCTTACCGAGAACTAGCATTCGAATGATTAGTTTTCTGTTTGTGTGTTATTTGTACTGTAATTTCAAGGCTAGTTGCTTTTTTGAGAGAAAAGAAAAGGCTTTCTCTCCACCTACTCCTTTCCATCCACTCCTCCCCTCCACCCACTCCTCCCCTCCACCCACTCCTCCCCTCCACCCACTCCTCCCCTCCACCCACTCCTCCCCTCCACCCACTCGGTCTTGCTCCTCACCCTTGTCCACCAGAGAGTCTCGCACGCCCACTTGAGTGACTGAATGTCGCAAGAACCCAATTAAAGTGCGTGGCTGTGGTTGGCATGGTTCTGTAGGTGATATTCTCTCTCTCTCTCTCTCTCTCTCTCTCTCTCTCTCTCTCTCTCTCTCTCTCTCTCTCTCTCTCTCTCTCTCTCTCTCTCTCTCTCTCTCTCTCATTTTCCTTCCTTCCTCACTTTCTTTCTTCTGTACTCCTTTCTTTTCTCTAATTCATAGTTTCTGAAATTCTCCTTCCTCCTCTTCCTATTTTTTTTTTCTCCTCTCATTTTCTCTTTTTCCCTTCTTTACTTTCCCTTTTCCTTAACTCTCTCCCTCTCCTTTCCTTTTCTTTCTGTCTTATCTTTTCATTTCTTCCTTAACTTCCTCCCTCTCACTTCCCTTTTCTTTTACATCTCCTAATCTCACTACCAACCTATCTTACTCCTTAGTCTCCTTTTCTACCTCCTTCCTCTCTTCTTCCCTTCCCTCTGTCTGCTTTACTTCCTTGCCTTCCTTGCTTCTCCCCTGACATGTAAAGGAATGAAGGAGAAAGAGATAGAGAAAGAGAGAGAGAGGAAGGCGAGGGAAGTGTTCAAAGATTTTAGTTAAAGAAGGTAGACATCAGAGAGAGAGAAGACTGGAAGTGGTAGGATGTCTGGAAGCTGAAGGGGAAAGGAAAAGCCAAAGTAAATATTTCTGAAACCATAAAATAAGTTAGGGTTTTTTTTCTTGTGTGTGTGTGGCGTTTAATCTTCAAGAACGTAGTAGTAGACTATATAATACAGACACACACACACACACGCACACACACGCACACGCACACACACACGCACACACGCACACACACACACACACACACACACACACACGTATACTGCATTCCACATGTGATTTTCAACTCCTACATGTCACCAATAACTATTCAAACAAAACTTTTATCTAATTACCTCACAATTTGGTGTGGAATTTGACATAAAAACTATTAATTAATAGATTTTGCCATCACGCTATTTGACATTACCGACAGTTTTTTTTTTTCATTACCAGTTTATTTCCCCTTTTTTTAATTTTTTATTATTGTATTGCCAGCCAGTACAAGGGTTTTCAGAATGCAATTTCAACACTAACAGAAGAAATAAATGGCAGGAAAAGAATAGCCAGAATGACAAATTAAAAAATACATACCAACAAATACGAAAAATGAAGGTTTGGTTTGACATGTGCAGTACAAAAAAAAATTAATAAATAAATAAAAAAACCTATAAAATTTAAACGAATAAAAACAATCATAAAAGGTTTGCATGAAAAAATGAAAATTCCACTTACGAATAAAATATTAAAAGCCTTCTACCAATAACGATAAAAAGACAAACAGCAGTAAAGGGAGAGAGGGAGGGGAGGAAAAAGGGGAGAAGAGAAGGAAGGGGATAGAAGAAAGGAAAGAAGGAAGGGAAGATGAGGAGGAAGAAAATAAGATAGGGGGAGGAAATAAGAAAGAGTAGAGGAATAAAAAGGAAGTGGATGGATGCAGATAGGGGAAGGGAAGGAGGGAAAGAAGATAAGGTGGTGGTGGTGGTGGTGGTGGTGGTGGTGGTGGTGGTGGTAGTGGTGGTGGTAGTGGTAGTGGTAGTGGTGGTGGTGGTGGTGGTGGTGGTGGTGGTGGTGGTGGTGGTGGTGGTGCTATATGGCAACTCGTTCCTTGGATTTAGAAAGCCATTTGGGTCCCTAGGAAGCAATTACCTGGAGACATTCCTTCAATGCATTACCTTCAAGTCTTCAGACAATCCTACATCTTTCCCTTTTCTCTCTCCTTTCCCCTTACATCACCTCCTCTCCCCTCTTTTCATTTCTAATCATCTTACTTGTTTTTCCATTCCTCTTTTTTTTCTATTTGTTTTCTCTCCTACACTTCCACCTCTTATTTATTATTTATGCCTTTGTGTTTTTTCATTACTTTTTTTATTAGTTGTTTTATTCTCCTCTTTCTTTTGTCTTCTTTTTTTTATTACTCTTCTTCGTCTTCTTGTTCACCCTTATTTTTTTCTTCTTCTTCTTCTTCTTCTTCGCTCCTCTCCATCTCCTCCTCCTCTTCCTTCTCCTCCTACTTCTCTTCCTCTTCTTCCTCCTCCTCCTCCTCTTCTTCCTCCTCCTCCTCCTCCTCTTCCTCCTCCTCCTCCTGGGCACCGGATGCACTTGATGACTCCCATAAATTTGCTGTAATTCATAACAAAGGCTGAAAAGTCTTTAATATCATGCAATTCATAACAACAAAGCGAAAGAATAGAAAAGAAAATTAGAAAAAAATATAACATTGCGTTCTGTACTCAAAAATATGTGGACGCTTGTGTGTGTGTGGGGGGGGGGGAGGAGGTAAGTTGGGGGAGGTATGTTGGGGAAGGTATGTAGTGGTTGGGGGTTTGGGGGTGGGGTTGGGTACTGCTCGTGGTGGTGGTGGTGGTGGTGGTGGAAAAACAACACAAGAAAGCATAGTCTAAAAAAATAAAAGAGGAAGAGAAAAAAACGAAGAGTATAAACAAGGAGGTGGAAGAGCAAGCACAAGAAAAAATAAAAAACAGAGAAAATTTGACGAAGAAAACGCAAAGGTAAGTGAGGGAGGACCATGAAGAAAAGAAAATGGAGAGAGGGCGTGGCTGTGAACTGGAAGGAGGAGGAGGAGGAGGAGGAGGAGGAGGAGGAGGAGGAGGAGGAGGAGGAGGAGGAGGAGGAGGAGGAGGAAGAGGTGCATGAGAAAGTAGGAAATAAAATAAAAAATGTGAGAGCGAGAGCGAGCGAGAGCGAGCGAGAGCGAGAGAGCGAGAGAGAGAGAGAGAGAGAGAGAGAGAGAGAGAGAGAGAGAGAGAGAGAGAGAGAGAGAGACTGTAGCACAAAAATATATGTGATAAGAGAAAATGTGGCAGAGACGGAAATTCTGATAAAATACTGAGATGAAAAATACGAGAAGGAGGAAAAATAAATCACATAGGACTGGTGAAGGAAAATTTGTGTTACCCAAGAGGAAGACGACGAGGAAAGAGGAGGAGGAGAGAGGAGGACAAGTGGGATAAGAAGGAGGTGGAGGAGGATAAGGAGGAGATGGAGGAGGATAAGGAAGAGAAAAAGAAGGGAGAAAAGATGGAGGAAGAGGAGACGGGAGTAAACCAGGTATAGAAGCTAGGTATATATGGAAAGACGGGACGGATTCTTGCCCTAAATTGTGAGGTTGAGTAAAAAAAAAGTGCGAAAGAGAAACTAAAGAATAATGATGAACACAAATCATGATGATAAAAGTTAACTCAGAAAATTAATTCCCAATACATAAAAAAAAAACCTATCAACTCAACTTATCACTATACCTACAACTTTAGTAAATAAATAAACATATACAGAAAAACATATAAAAGAATAGAAAAAAAACATTGCATAGTGTGGAAAAGAAAATATATAAATAAATAAAACTAAGCCAATCTTGGAGAAAAATACGAAAAAGAGAGAGAGAAAGAGGAGGATGAGGAAGTCGCTTGGGAGATGAGATGAAGAGCAGGAGGAGGAAGAGGAGGAGGAGGAGGGGAGGAGGAGGAGGAGGAGGAGGAAGGATTTTGTCTCGCCATTGAATTGCATCACCTGATTATCCTCTGTCCTCTGGCTAAGACGTGCGCAGAGGAGAAAAACAAAAGCATATCCTAAATTCTATCTCCATAACAGCCTCACCCAGCACTCCATCCTTCTCCTTCTCTTTCTTATTCTTATTTTCCAATTCTTTCATTAAATAACAAATAACAAACTAAACCTTCCAAGAAAAGAGTGAACAAAAAAACTTCCTTTTATTCGATCTTCCAACCAAACTTTTTTCCCCCCAGTTCTCGTAGGTGGAAATGAAGAGTTGAACGAGGGAAGAAAAGCGACAGATGAGCACGGGGGAAGAAGAAAAAAATAGTAGAAGAAAAAGTGGAAAAATTCATCAAGCGGGCAACGTTCAGTGTCTCGGTTCAGCGGTTCAACTCAAGGGTTCGTCGAGGCTTCACTAAAACGTGGGTATTAACGAGTCTCCTTGACCCACAATGCCTCAGCGTCCTGAAGGAGGTGATGGTTGTCAACTTCTTCAGGATATTACGTGCTGGAAGGAAGGGGAGGGGAGACGGAGGGAGGTATAGAAGGCAGGGAAGGAGGGAGGGAGGGAGGGATAGAGAGGCGAAGGAAGGCAGAGGAGGAGGAGGAGGAGGAGGAAGAAGAGGTGAATTATGTGAATTTACTAAGGTTTGAAGTCAAGTGTTAGTACTTGAAATTTATTTAGCGAGCAAATTTCTTGGGCAAAATTATTTATGTCCTATTTCTTATTTATTTTTTATTTTTATGTATGTAACTTTTTTACTATTACTATTTCTACTACATCTACTTCTACTACTACTCCTTTTCTTTCCTTACAGTAGGAAATTATATTATTCACATTTTGTTCTCATTTTACAGATATAAGGTTTTTTTTTCCCCCCTTCACAGAATCACTTAAGTTGGATGGGAATAAAGTGACGGCTTTGTCTTTATTTTTCCCCCATTTTCCTCTTCGCCAACTCTTCCATGTCCTTCCTTCCTCGCTCTCACCTTTCTCGTTCCCATGCACCACTTTCCATTTTATTTCCCTCTCCAATAACATTCTTTCCTTTCCTCCTCCCTTCCTTCTCCTGTCCGTTGCTGAAGGAATTTCTCTCATGCTTCCTTGCCTTGCCTTGCCTTGCCTTCCCTTGCTCAATATCTTTCCATCTTCCTTCGGAGTAACTATTGTACTACTTCATATTTTTACTTTAATCCTCTTTACTATCTGACCTGACGTTTATTTATTTATTTTTATTAAGTTTTTGTTATTTCTATGTGATTTTTCTCCTTTTTATATTTCAGTTTAATGTTTGTTTGTTTTCAGGTATTTTTCTCTCTCACACAAATTATCCTTTCCTTCCTCCTTACCTTCCCTCTCTTTTCCCCTCGTTTCTAGTTTTTCTTTCCCTCCCACTTTCCTTTCTTATTTATCTCTTTCTATTCCCCACTTCCTCGTCTTTCTCTCTCCCCCTACACCTACCTACTTTTTTATTTTCTCTATTTCTCCTACCTAACCTTCCTTACCTCTCCATCTCACAAGCCCACCACCTTTTCCTCCTTCTCAACCTCCTCCTTCTCGTCCTCGTTCACCTCTAAATTTTTCCTCTCCATCCTATCCTATATTCCTTCTCCTTCCTCATCATCCCTTCCTCCTTCTCTCCCTCGGTCCTTTTTCCTCTCTAGGGAGACGGCGGTCGCCTAAACCAGGAGGCATGAAGCAGTTTGTATAAATAACAGGGGAGATTCACTCAGGCGGATGCTAGGTTGGCCATGAATTGTCCACTTCGTATTAATCTCCCGTTTCCTGTCCCCTGTACAAATGACAAAAAGGGCGAGAGCTGTGCGAGGACGTGAAGCGATAAATCTTTGGCTGTTATGAAAAGTTTTTGAGTGTGACGTGAGTGGTTTTGGATTTTAAGAACCTATTTTTTTGGTTTCGGGTAGGGCAGGTGTGAAATTGGTTATTACTTATATATATTTTTTTTTGTATTTTGAGTTGTTTTTGAAGGGATATTATGAATAGTTATCGATTATATCTCGAGTTACCTAATCAATTAATGACGATAATGATTCATGTATTACAGAAAGAACTCCAAATTACTTTATACACCTCCCCCCCATCCACACACACACACACACACACACACACACACACACACACACACACACACACACACACACACACACACACACCCACACACACTACTACACTACACTACACTGGCCTCGTTCGCTGCAGTAACTCAGGACCCAATAAATTTCGGCCGCCCTAATGTCCGCCCTGACTATGGCCAAAGCATATTTCAGGGTTATGATACGACCGCTGTCCACCACTAGGACCAGAACGCCAGCATATCACCCAGGTGTACGCCAGCATCCCTCCCCTTCCATCCCACCTCAAGTATACGGGATGAGACTGAGCTCCGGCAGCCTCCAACCCCGAGATACCTAGCTCTTCCTTGTCTTCTTCCTCCTTAAGCTGTTGGTGATCTTGTTTAGGTTAGGTTAGGTTAGGTTAGGTAGTTAAGGTTAGGTTTGGTTTGGTTTGGTTGGTAGGTATGGTTAGGTTAGGTTGGTAAGGAAGGTTTGGTTTGGTTTGGTTAGGTTAGGTTCTGCTTCTGTCTCCAGCTTGTACTGCTTGTTCTTGTTCTCTTCTACTTAGTGATCCTGTTCATATTGTTTTGCTTCTGTTCTTGTTCATGACTCCGTTTCTCGTCTTTGTCTTCATTCTCCTGCTTCTTCTTTTTCTTTTACTTGTTTTCCTCTTTCCGTTGCTGCTTATTCTTCTTTTATCTCTCCATTTCATCCTGACTTCCTTTCACGGTCTTTTTATTGTCACACAATAATCCTCTCATTTTTCCTATTTCTCTTCGTCTTCGTTCTTCCTTTATATTCCTCGTTAACCTATTTATTCTTCTCCTTTTCCTCTCTCTCTCCTCCTCCTCCTCCTCCTCCTCCTCCTTCTACTCCTCCTCCTCCTCCACGAGTGTATTGCCGTTAGTCACTTTTATGCCCAGAAAGACGACAACCGCGGTAACGTAACTAATATGATACGACATGGAATCGGATCGCGTCTTAGGACCGCTCCGTCATCGGCTAAGCATCCACGCGCGGAGAAAGAAAGAAAGAGAAAGAGAAAGAGAGAGAGAGAGAGAGAGAGAGAGAGAGAGAGAGAGAGAGAGAGAGAGAGAGAGAGAGAGAGAGAGAGAGAGAACAAAGAGGACACGCTATGCAGTGCAACAGTTAATACCTTTCTCTCTCTCTCTCTCTCTCTCTCTCTCTCTCTCTCTCTCTCTCTCTCTCTCTCTCTCTCTCTCTCTCTCTCTCTCTCTCTCTCTCTCTCTTTCTCTCCAATGGAATGATGTAACCGATGTATGATGTAAAATAGATGAAAAAGACGATGAAGTAATGAGTGGAGGACGACGAGATGAAAAAAACAAGGAGGAAAGAGACGAGGATGAGGAGGACAAATATGACGATTAAGAGGAGAACGACGACTAGGAAAACGAGGAGGTAAAAGAGGCCTAGGAGGAAAATGATGAAAAGGATGACGAGGAGGAGGAGGAGGAGGAGGAGGATGTGGAGGAGAAGGGAGGAGTGTATGAAGTGTAACCTATCCTCGCCTAAGTCCACACACAGCCTCCAGCCTCCCACTTTATCTTGCCGCTCTGGCTCATGATATTATTTCCAGCAGCGTCGGGAATAAATTGCTATAAATGAAAATCAGTGGCGGCCATTACGAAAGCGAGGCGCCCGGGGAGACGGTCCTTCATCACACCAACGCTGCCTAAGGGGTGGAGATGATTGTGGTGGTGGTGGTGGTGGTGGTGGTGGTGGTGGTGGTGGTGGTGTGGTGGTGGTGGTGGTGGTGGTGGTGGTAGTCTTAGAAGAGAGAAAGGGCGGAAAAATAAATTTGTAGGTGAAGGAAAACAAGGAAGAGATGTAAAGATGTGGCTCAATAAGGGAAGCAATAAACAGCAAAACAAAAGAGGATCAAGGAAGAAGAAGAAGAGGAGGAGGAGGAACAATAGGAGGAATAGAAGGAGGGAAGACAAAGCATTATAAGGCACGTACATAATGCTTTGTTTATATGGATATTAATAAAAATTTATTACTACTACTACTACTACTGCTACTACTACTACTACTACTACCACTACCACTAAAGCAACACATCCCAGCACAACACGAGAGAGAGGAAATAAAAAGAGAAAGAGAGAGAAGTGAACCAACAAGGCAAAAATGTAAACCAAAAAATAATAGAGTAAAAATTTAGAAGAAAAAAAAGAAAAGAAAAAGGAAAAGAAAGGAAAAGTAAAGTGAAAATAACAGCCTCACAAACTTTGTCGCAAAATGTCTGTCTGATGGCCACTGACAACATTCCATTTCCCGTCTTAGGAGTCTCTTTTGAAGTCACAATCCGGCTTCGAACTTTGACGTTTGGCCAACACTGAACGAACGAACCCTCGACCTTTTCTTCCCTCTCACCGCCACCACCACCACCACCATCACCACCTCCACCACCTCCACCACCACGTCTTGACCTATCACCCCAGCAACAACTGCACTCGGGTCATGACTATTTCCTTTGTGACCTTTAATCTGACCTTGTGGTGTTTGGGATCTTAAATGGAGGAAAATTTGTTTGGAAGAAAGGCGGCTGGAAGTAATTTATATAATCAGCTGCAACGATTGGATTAAATAATTGTTGCAGAATCAGGACGAGGTGAATATTATTAATGTTGATTCATGGTTCGAGGAATTATTATAGAGAATAAAAAAAAGTGGTTAACTGAAATGAAAAGATATTATATTATAATAAAAATAAATTAAATAAAAATAGATGTGAAAAAACCTCTGCCATAAGAAAAGTTGAATTAACACAAAATTATACACGTATGTTAAAGACAAAAATATAATAGAGGAGCAGAAACATTAATCAAACTCTCGTATCATATTTCAAGAACACCAAATAGCCTCAGAGAATTTCACTTGATTAATTGATATGTGTAATCAGAGAGTTAACTAACCAATTAACGCCGCCAGTTCTTTTCTTCATTAGTGTGTGTGTGTGTGTGTGTGTGTGTGTGTGTGTGTGTGTGTGTGTGTGTGTGTGTGTGTGTGTGTGTGTGTGTGTGTGTGTGTGTGTGTGTGTGTGTGTGTGTGTGTGTGTGTGTGTGTGGGTGTGTGCGTGTGCGTGATGCTTTCATTGTAATTGTGTTTGTCTTTCTAGTTTTTTTGACTCTCTCTCTCTCTCTCTCTCTCTCTCTCTCTCTCTCTCTCTCTCTCTCTCTCTCTCTCTCTCTCTCTCTCTCTCTCTCTCTCTCTCTCTCTCTTTCTCTCTCTGCTTAAGGTTTCAGTAAAATATCATGTGTTTTTTCCTTCAGTTTCTTTTCGTTTCCCCTTCCCCTCCGTCACTCTGTAGCTCCCTTATTCTCCTCCCTCCCCTTTTTCTCTCTCTCCAGTTCTTCCTTAATTTGTAAATAATTCCATGCTCCTCTCTCTCTCTCTCTCTCTCTCTCTCTCTCTCTCTCTCTCTCTCTCTCTCTCTCTCTCTCTCTCTCTCTCTCTCTCTCTCTCTCTCTCTCTCTCCAAATGCATTTTCTTACAGCGCTTACGTAAACTGAGAGAGAGAGAGAGAGACAAAACAAATAATGGAAGAGGCTGATAAACATAAAAAATAAACTAAAAGCATTAAAATAAAACATATGTACAATATATGAAATAAGATTAATAAAAAAAAAAACACAATCTCTCCTTGTTTGAAAAAAAAAAACCCACAATGAAACAAACAAAATAAAAAATCGGACCATCCTTGAAAAAACAAACAAAGGAAAAATAAGGAAGACAAAAACAAAAGATTACAACAATAGATGAAATAAACAAGAGACATTAAAAAGGATAGGATACAGAGACAATACATGCGGGGCTTAACAAAAAGAAAATGGGAGGAAGATGCAAGGGAGGGAGGGGTGGCTTGTACAGATGTTTCCTTTGACAGCCAAGAGCCTCCTCCTGACCGTCTTTGAATGTTTCTTGTGAAGTTTGGGCAGAGGAAGGAGCGGAAAGAGGGAGGGAGGGAGGAGGAGGAAGAGGAAGAGGAGGAAGATGAGGAAAGAAGAAAGTTGCAGGAACGCTAATTATACCAGTTGTTTTTCCTCAGTTTTCAACTAACTCTAGATGAAAAAGAAAAGGAAAAATAAAGAGAGAGGGAAAGTCGCGTATTAGTGAGTGTGTGTACGTGTGTGTGTGAGTGTGTGTGCGTGTGAGTGTGTGTGCGTGTGAGTGTGTGCGTGTGTGCGTGTGCGTGTGCGTGTGTGTGTGTGTGTGTGTGTATGTCAAGGTAAAAAGAAAAAATACATAAAAATAAAACAACAGAACGAGTGAAAGATAAAAATAAATAATAGATAAAAATAAATAATAATGATAAAAATAAATATTAATGATAAAAATAAATATTAATGATAAAAAATAAATATTAATGATAAAAATAAATATTAATGATAAAAATAAATATTAATGATAAAAATAAATATTAATGATAAAAATAAATATTAGGAGGAGGAGGAGGAGGAGGAGGAGGAGGAGGAGGAGGAGGAGGAGGAGGAGGAGGGAGAAGAGGGGGAGGGGAGGGTACAGGTGAAACAGAGGGCAGGAGAGGGAGGTGAATTGTGCTCTCCCATCATAATTACTGGCCCTGGAGCCTTGTTAAGGGCCTCACAAGTTCATCGTAGTACTAAAGGCCAGCCCATTATCTTCCTTAATGGGCTGTCAAGGCTCTAGTGTCCTCAAACTTCTCTGTAAGGGCTTAGGAGGTTGTGTATGAAGGGTTGGTAGGAGGAGAGATCTACTATGTCTACCTAGCCTACCTATGTCTACCTAGCCTATGTCTATTCTTGAAGGCCTGTATGATAATGTCTGAATTCTCCACTTATCCTGTCGGCTTCAAAGACTTAGCTTGTTTTTTGTATGTATTTTAAACTGTGTCTCTTGTATGTTTAAGGAATTATTGTTAGGTTGTGCGTTTCTCCTTTCTACTTATCAATGCATTATTCTCCTCTCTCGCTCTTTTTCTCTTTTTTTTTTTTCTTCTCTCTCTCTCTCTCTCTCTCTCTCTCTCTCTCTCTCTCTCTCTCTCTCTCTCTCTCTCTCTCTCTCTCTCTCTCTCTCTCTCATGTTAACCTAATAGCTCACACCACTCCCCTTGAAGTTAACTGCCCCCCCCCGCCCCCCCATTCCCCATAACCTGTCCTCCCCCATCCTACCACCCTCAATTCCCCCCCACAACCCCTAACCCCTACCCACACCAAACATGACTTACTACTACAACCCAAGAACTATTTAGTAAAGTAGCCTAACCTAACCCTCCCAACCTAACCCCAGAAATCTATACCTTCATCTGTGTCCTCCTCAACCTGTAATTTCTGTCATGTTCTTCTTGCTTTATAAAATTCCAACGTTTCGGTTCTCCAATTCGAGGGTTTAGTCTAACTTCCTTTTCTCTGTATTGACAAGTGAAGTGAAATGAAAGTGATGGTGAGAATCAATGTCTTGCTTGCTGGTAATTTATTCATCTGACGCCGGGACATGACACAGATGAAGAAGAAACGCAAAATATTCACTCCTACATTGACATCTTGACATGGAACTCTCGGCATTTATAGAAAGAAAGTTTAGTTACTGAATGAACTGTAGGAATAAAATAAAACAAATATATCAACACACGTTGGATGGATCAATTAATAAAAAGTATCAGAGATGAAAAATTAAAAATGACATATGAAAAATGTTTAGGAACTGATACAAGCAAGGGATGCAAACAGGTGTAAATATTTCAGCCTCAAAAAACACACCTTCACCGGAGCTACCTTGCATTTATTCTAAGGAAAAGTGCACCTAACCTAACCTACCCTAACCTAACCTAACCTAACCTATACCTACACCTGCCTGACACACGACACACGACACACCTGAGTACACTTCAAGACACCCAGCACGACCCAGGTACTACGTGACACCTGTAACACACACACACACACACACACACACACACACACACACACACACACACACACACACACACACACACACACACACACACACACACACCCACTCCTAAAGTCAACAGGTATGTGTATATGTGTGTATGTGTATGTATGTGTGTGTATGTATGTACGTGTTTGTGCAATTATTTGGCTGCATGTGAAAAATGAAATAGAAAATATCTAATCTTTATTTACACGTACAACATGTATTGCCGTGTGAATTAAAGTTCGGGCGTGTGTTTTATTTATTATTCAATGAGTAAATACACACGTGGAAATTTGTTAGCGTTATTTTCTGCCGTGTGTATTAAATGTATGTGTAAAAAACGAGAGGCCAGTTTATCAGCGTAATGGTGACTGCACCTAAATGCGTGTGTGTGTGTGTGTGTGTGTGTGTGTGTGTGTGTGTGTGTGTGTGTGTGTGTGTGTGTGTGTGTGTGTGTGTGTGTGTGTGTTAATCAGTACCTGTATAACTAAACATCATAATCAAAATCAAAGTGAAGGTAATACATACATTCATTCATTGTACACCACTACCAAAAAATAAATAAATAAATAAATAAATAAAATCGCAGGTATAATACACTTACCATTATACAAATTACTATAACACAACCCTATGATTTCTGCACCTTTCTTTCCCACCTTCGAACCGCAACAAACAGCTTGGGGGTCACTTCCAAGATAGCATAGAGTATATAGCATCGCGTGGTACTAAATCATAACCATCATCGAAACTTAACACGATATCGCCGCTTTGATCCTGTAAGAGCTACCACCACCTTAGGACGGGAACAAATTGCTGGGTGTAGGACAAACAAGCAATCAACCCATACGCTATAGTACTGCTGCGTCTGTCAATAAATAACATCAATGTGCCTGAGGGAGGGACGAGAGGGGGAGGGAGAATGCTATGTACTTTAATCTCCCCTCAAACAACCCTCACTTTTATTCCCCTTCTCCTCTCCCCTTTATTCACCTCTTATACCCTACTCTCTCCCACTTTGCCACACCTCTCTCTCTCTCTCTCCTCTTTTAGTACTCAATATAGTAACACCAACAACCACTGACCGCTCCAGGGGGCCTTCGATCCCTCCTTTCGCCTCATAAACTGCAATTTGCTTAAAGAACTCAATATCCAAACACGGACCCCACACACCAGCCTGCCTCCGCCCCTCCGCCCTGCCTAGCACCGGTACACCAACCTTTCTCGTCCCATCTCGTTCCATTGTCTATTTTACTGCCTTCTCCCTCCCTCCCTCGCCTCTCCTCCTCACCTAGGCGTCCGAACACATAATGATAGCGTTTCAATTCTAGCCTGAAAGAGGAGCCAATTGAAAAGGTTATGAAGGAATTAGTAAAAGGATATAAGAAAGGAATGAGAAGCGAGGTAAGGTTAGACAGGAAAGAATGGAATGAAAAGGAATGGATGAAGAAAGGAGAGGTGAGGGAAGGGAAGGGAAGGGAAGGGAAGGAATGGGAAAATAAGGGCAGTGAAGGGAAGGGAAGAAAAGCGATGGAAGGGAATAGAGAAAAAAATGAAAAAAAATAAGAAAAATAAAGGAAAGGGAATGAAAGGGAGGTAGGCAGGAAGAGACAGAAGGAGAGACTAAAAGGGAGAAAAGTGTTATGTGGGAAGGGGAAGAAAGTAGGAAGGAATGGAAGTACTAATAGATGGCGAGAGAGAGAGAGAGAGAGAGAGAGAGAGAGAGAGAGAGAGAGAGAGAGAGAGAGAGAAGAGAGAGAGAGAGAGAGAGAGAAAAAAAAAATAACAAGCAATACTTATGAAAAAAAAACAGCACACCCAAACTCCAGGAACTGACCCACAAACAAACACACACACACACAAAAACACACACACAAAAACACACACACAAAAACACACACACACACACACACACACACACACACACACACACCACACACACACACACACAATAGATCATCAAACACGTCACGCAACTCTTTGACATGACGCAGGAAACGAAAAATAAACATTCATTGAAAAAAAAAAAAAAAACGTCAACCCTCACACACACACACATTTATGCATGTCAACACTCGTACACACACACACAGACACACACACACACACACACACACACACACACACACACACACACACACACACACACACACACACACACACACACACACACACACACACACACACACACACACACACACCCACAAACACACACAGTAATAGTAGTAGTAACCTCAACAACTACGTTTCTTCAATACCAAACATCCTCCACCTCCTCCACCTCCTCTTCCTCCTCCTCCTCCTCCCACCTCCTCCTCCTCTCCTCCTCCTCCTCCTCCTCCTCCTCTTCCTCCTCCTCCTCCTCCACGATAAAAAAACTTAAATCTATAAAATAATCACAAAACACACACACACACACACACACACACACACACACACACACACACACACACACACACACACACACACACACACACACACACACCTACCTTATCACACTTCTCCTCAAACACTGCACCACATCATGCAAACACAATCCAGCAGCCAATCAGCCACGTTCCTCAAAACACAAACACACACACACACACATACACAAAAAACAAAACACAAACGCAACAAAACATGACCAGATAGCATACTACCATGGCCACACGCAACGCAACACAACACAACACAACACAACACAATTAACACAAGTAACACATCAACAACACTACTTCAAAAACGTTTTCCACCGAATTCTTACACTAAACACGCAGCTCAACCTTTCTTCTTCCTCCAATTCCTCCTCCTCCTCCTCCTCTTCCTCCTCCACTAATTGTTTATGAGGACATCGCAGGGTATAATCCCTCGAAGGCTTGGAGGTGTGAGGGCGTGGAAGGTACATATACATACATACGAGTTGGTTAGGAAGGTGTGGTGGTGGTGGGCGTGGACGTGAGGGAGGGAGAAAGGGGAGAGGTGGAAAGGGAAGGCCAATGCAACTTCTCTTATTAAGCGAGGGAGGGCAAGGCAAGGCAGGGGTGCGACGTATCATTTCCAGGTTAAGTAAAGGTGTGTGTGTGTGTGTGTGTGTGTGTGTGTGTGTGTGTGTGTGTGTGTGTGTGTGTGTGTGTGTGTGTGTGTGTGTGTGTGTGTGTGTGTGTGTGTGTGTGTGTGTGTGTGTGTGTGTGTGTGTGTGTGTGTGTGTGTGTGTGTGTGTATATCTATCCTATTTTGACGCAGTGACTCCCTCTTCCACCCTATCTAAGTTTATGTTATTAGTAGTAGTACCTGCTTTACCTGCCACTTTCCTATTTTTTTTTTTCCGTCCAATACTGCAGCTGTCTCCTCCTAACTATGACTCCACCCTTCTCTACTAACACAACGTCCACCTACCACCTATTTCTACTTTAGCTCACCACCCCTAACATTACCACTATACTCCACACAGTCCCCTTCCACCTAATCTATTGTGACACGCTCTTTTTACCTCCACCTACCACCCCATTATCCACCTTCCTCCTCCTCTTCCTTCCAAACACTTTTTGCGACGCGTTCCTCCACTCTAAACTCAGGGTCACGAGGCTCTGGGTCTGGGTCTCTGCGTGCTGCCGCCTCACTCTGGTCACTGGCTGTCATCAAGGCACAAAAGCGTCTTCCTCGAAAATTATACGTATGCTCTCGAGTCAATATTTTCCTTCTTAGATTGGGAAGTTTAATCATAGAACTGCATATTATTTTATGTTTAGCTATCTATTTATTTATATATCTTTCTAACTACCTATTAACTGTATAAAAAGATTGATTTTACTATTCATATATTCATCTGTATAGGAATTGTAACTAGATATTACTACTAGAAAGCATGTATGATGTTAGGTCTGTTTTCATGTAATCTGTATCATGAATGCCCAAACGTGATGAAAAGACTCCACACACGCATCCTTTGTGAGTCTAAACCTGGAATACTCGATAGGATTCAGGTCACCGAATCATATCAAGGATCAGAACTCACTACAAAGATTACAAACACACAACAATAACACACAACCCTATAGTGCGTAATTTACTGTATAAGAAAAGTCGTTAATACATTTTTTCTCCATTAGCAAAGGATCAGGGAGATAAAAAAAACTAAAATTTCAATTACTAAATAAATCCGATGCAATCTATCCTGAACTATTATTAGTCATTAATCACGCGACAACAATAAAAGTTAACGACATCAAATTAAAAGACTGAAATGTAACACAATTGCTCGTAAATCGTACATCAATGTTTACCTTCGCACCAGACTCCAACAGCCTCACTAGTTCGCTACAAAACAACAGATAGCTAGTGTTAATTAAGTCAACACCTCCACGTTTTCCACAAGGTGTAGGTACATGGTGTTCCCTTCTAAATGTTTCCTTCCGTGGAGTAGCCTGACTCTTTTCAATCCTGTTCTCCCAACACGTAGTTTATTAAGCGCACTAAAACATAAAATATCCTCGTCATATGCCAACAGGTCTCTTGGTATCTGTTTTATGTATGTATTCCTATGTATTCCTTCTTCTCATCCTCTTTCCCTTTAAACCAACACTATCTTTTCCCTCTTCCTCCTCCTTCTCCTCCTCCTCTTCCTCTTTCCCCTTGAATCCACGCTGTTCCTTCCCTTCCATTCCCTGCCATCCTCCTCTGGCTTGCTGCTCTTCCCTCCCTGTCGGTTTCGTCTATCCTCTGTCACACGCTTGCGCTTCTCCTCCCCGGCGTCTAGACTCAAGGGAGATTGCATCATTCACTTGGTCGACATGTCACCTGCGTCTGCCACGAGGCCACCCAAGATTCTCTAATGCTAGGATGGAATATAGAAGTAGAGACGAGAGGACGGCAACGACGACAACGGTGGCGACGATGACGACGACGACGAGAAAATATAAAGAAAAAGAAGAGAGAGAAAGAAAGAGGTAGAGATAGATAGATAGATACATAGATAGAGAGATCAATACAAAGATATATATGAAAAGAAAAGACAAACGACGCAAAGTGAAGGAGAAAGAAGGAAAAGGAGGCAGAAGGTAGTCATTTGGCGTGGTGGATTGGTGCAATTAGGGAAAATTGACTAAATTAGAAGGAAAACGGCGGGAAAAATGTGGGATGAGAAGACTGACTTACAGCAATAATGAATCTGGTGTGTTTGGTCTGAAATCTGAAACCCTTGACGTTAACAGGGAATTACAGCGTCAGGGTAGAAATTTGTATCAACATCTTTATATTTCTGTGTCTAAAAGCGTCTGAAAAATGCTGTAATCTCGCAAATGAAATGTTGAAAGCGTGCAGATGAACATGAGCTGAAAGAAAATGTAGACGTCATATAACATTACAGAGATGAGAAGATTTGTTGCAGAAGTAAAGATAGATTATTATACGAATATTAACACAACTAAAAGATGTTAGGAAATATAAGAAAGAGCCGCTAAAAGATTAAAGCCGAAAAAAACAGTAATATTTAAAAGCAGCAACTACGGAACA
>JAPQNM010000045.1:12372996-12375496 GCA_029783475.1 Metacarcinus magister
CTTAATTAGTCTGTGCTAACCCGATGCTTCTGGCAATCGGTAAACAGATGCCAAGTTACGGGGAACCAAAGGGAAGGTGTACATACTCGTTTTTAATACCATTAATCTATATTTTATCGACGTTTTTTTTTGCCTTTTTTAATGTAAGTACTCTCTCTCTCTCCTCTCTCTCTCTCTCCTCTCTCTCTCTCTCCTCTCTCTCTCTCTCCTCTCTCCTCTCTCTCTCACACCATCACACCACACACACACACACACACACCACACACACACACACACACACACACACACGAGAGAGAGCAGGAAAGAAGAAAAAGAACAAGAAAAAACAAGGAATTAATTGAATTTCCAGCCACCACCCAACCCAAAAAAACAACACGGTGAAAATAAAAGAAAGTTTAAAGATAAAAAAAAAGGGACACGTATCCCTCCCAAACCCGTTAAAAAAAAAGTTCAGGAACAGGGAAACTTTGGTGATCGGAAGCAGTCATTTGTTAGGGAACTTTCCATGCGGTTTTCCCCCCCAAGACAAAATATACTAGAGTGACCAGTGACCTTTGTGCGTTACCTACAAGACCACAATACCTCGTTACCTGGAGAAACACTCACCTGGACACGCAGACACCCCTGTTAATTAAGTCACCTGTACAGTTTAAGGCTCTATAAAGGCAGTAGGTTTAGGGAAGGGGAATAATATCACGGTATACCTGAAGGGTGATTTAGTCTAGACATTATTTTGATATTGGTAGTCAATCACCTGGACAAAATAATAATCCCTGCTGGAAGGTTTTAGTTAATTGATTGTGTATACCTTTACTTCATTTACCTGTTATGAGAGTCACACACACGCACACGCACACACACACACACCTACACACACACACACACACACTCATACACATACAAGCTCAGGTATATTTTCTTCTTTCTTTAAGTGCTTTTATATCACTATTCGCATTTATTCATAAGGATATCCAATATTTATTTATTTATTCTGTAATTGAAGTAAATCCCAATTTCTACTTGGCGCGATCCCTAAACATAATTTATATTCTGAATTTCTCTTTTTTTTTTTATGGCGTATCTCCCAAGTTTTACGAGAGCATTTAATTAATTCCTCCCCAATCCATACGAATCTAAATTTACCGCCGCTACCTGCCCGGGGACGAGGAGAAATAGAATATAATATAAATGTATAAATTAAACGTGGTGCTTAAAAGCGTCGCCTTCTTTTCGGAGAACCTATCAATAGTTATCGTTGGAAATTAAATAGAAAATAATAAATAAAATAAAATAAAAAATATGCACCAGTTTCCATGCAGTTTTTTATGCATTTGATCTTAACGAGTTGAATAAATGTCAAGCGTACACGATAGGGTCTTTTGTATGCCCTTGTTTACCCTCAAAAACCGGCGTCCAGGCAGGCTTTCTTGCTTCCCTAACGCTGCGTGAGTGTGTTCGGGCGGCAACCTTCCTTTAATACAGCCAAATGCAAAAGAGGGGAAAAAAACGTGCATTTGCGGTCCCTTAATGAATGAGTTTCTCGGTAGGAATATTGAAATGCCCGACGGATGAAGAGCCTTGATGGTGTTCATTCATCCAAGTATTGATTATTTGCTATCAACCTTCCCACCCTCCTTCTCTCTCTCCCTGTCTCCTTCTCTCCCCCTCCATCTCCTCCTTTGCCTCCCTCTCTTCGCCCAATACTGGTACACGTCTGGGTCTTCCTCAGACTCCCGACAAATTACTGTTTTTGTTGCTGCTTTCCTCAACTTTTATGACTTCCATCTACAATTTCCTCGTCTTTTCAGCCGCCCTCGAGCTGGGATCAATCACGAACGAATGATCTTCCTCTCTTTCTCTCTTTTACGTGTGTGTGTGTGTGTGTGTGTGTGTGTGTGTGTGTGTGTGTGTGTGTGTGTGTGTGTGTGTGTGTGTGTTTTGTGACTTCTATAATGAGGGTGTGAGGGTTTGTATACAGCACTGAAGGGTAGAGTCATGTGGTGTGGAAAGATAATTATAAGTTTGCAATGGTAACTTTAAAAAGGCGCCTCATTCCCGTATTCCACTTAACTTATGCTACAATTAGAGTCTGTATGGTAAATATATGTATATTATTACCATAGAAGCGGTGACTCAGTAGTTTTTTATTTTTATTCCTGTCTCTCTCTCTCTCTTAATCACACAACACACTGTAATGGCCTTTCTTCAGCCCAAGACCTAATTGCTGCCCATCTAATATATGCTTGAGTTAAACAGTATATTCATCATTTTCCCTCACTGACAACCTCACAAGCACAGTTTACCTTCCCTTGTTTTCTTTTTTCTTTTCTACGTTCCAACATCTATTTCAAGAGAGAAGGATCGAGACACAGGAAACCAATACGACTTTTACACTTTTTTTTTTTAACTCCCCACCGTTCTTGTGTGTGTGTGTGTGTGTGTGTGTGTGTGTGTGTGTGTGTGTGTGTGTGTGTGTGTGTGTGTGTGTGTGTGTGTGTGT
>JAPQNM010000045.1:12380496-12395496 GCA_029783475.1 Metacarcinus magister
ATAAAATATAATAACGTCCAATATACACTGAAAAGCAATACACCAGTCATTGAGGAACAACAGAGTAGGTTAGGTTAGGTTATGGAAGGAGGAGGGTAGATGGGATAGAGCTAGGGAAGGAGGTAGAGGACGGACGGATGGATGGAGGGAGGGAGGGAGGGAGGGAGGGAGGGAGGGAGGGAGGGAGGGAGGAGGGAGGGAGGGAGGAGGGAGAGAGGGAGGGAGAGAGGGAGGAAAAGATAAGAGGGAGGGATGGAGGGAGGGAAGAAGGAAGGTGGCAGCCATTGGCAGTCATTTAACTCCGTAACCAGTGATTAAAACGGAAAAAAATAATACATCACTGCGTTATACATGAAGAGGGCACTCATATAACACACAGGTGACCTTCGCAGTGACATGGATATAGCACTAGAATAATGATGATAATAATAATAATAATAATAATATTACCACCACTACCACCTCCCCCAGCATCATCACACACACACACACACACATTACTATCTCTCGTATATATGCGATATCCAAAACTTAAATTAAGACGGAGCAAGTCATCTTAACCTCATTGAAACTGACTGCACCTCATAGCCAAGGTAGGGTCAGCAGGCTTCGCTCTGCCGGCTTCTCCACCATTACCACCACATGGCGTCACCTCTCATAATCTCCCTCCCTACCTTATACCCACAGCCTTATAGACAAAATGCAGTCACACACTTACTCTTCCTCCTTCCTTTCTCCTTTCAACGGATGGCAAGCCTTCACCTTCGTCCAGCTTCCCTTGAATCCCGTCGAGGACGTACGCGCACACACTCCAATAGGAACACATAAGGACCGCCGCACCGCCGACACTAGCCTGCCTTCCCTCCTCGGTGCTGAGGTAAGGTGAGGTGCCAACATGTACCTCTTCATACGGTCCGAAATAGCGAGATAAAATGTATTGCAGAAATAGACATTTAGATTCTTTGGACGATTAGTGATGTAAAGTAATGTTTTACGTTATATTTAGTATCATCCGTTAGTGGATTGATAAAGAAAATGTATGTAAACAATTCTCTTACAGATAATCTGGCATGTGCATTGCCCGGGCGAGATGCTGCATGTCTGTCGTGAAATTATTATTCGCCACCTTTTATTAACCACAATTACTTTCTTGATTCATCTTTCCATATACAACTCTCATAAAAATAAAGGCTGTAGATGAAAAAAAAAGGAAATACTAACATCAATTACGTAAAGAACCAGAAAAAATGCCCAACTCGAAGCTTGACTGTAATGTGTTTTCAGGACTCGCTGCTAGGCTGTGCTACGTGACTCTAGAAGCATCATCATCACTATCAGCCACTACGCGTTGACTTGTTCACAGATATAATGATAGAAACGAGAGACGGTGATATTCCCGATACCGATAACATAAAACTTTACTTTACATCACTAGTCTTCCAAAGAATCTAAGTGTCTATTTCTGCAATACATTTTACCTCGCTATTTCGGACCGTATGAAGAGGTACATGTTGGCACCTCACCTCACCTCAGCACCGCGTCATCAGGCAGGAGCATGACTGATGCCCCCCACCCGGCGCCGCCCCCGCCACCCGGCCCGCCAACCCCCGCAAAAAAAAAAAGCAGGGACGAGGCCGCTAGTGTCGGCGGTGCGGCCGTCCTTATGTCTTCCTATTGGAGTATGTGTGAGTACGTCCTCGGCGAGAATTCAAGGGAAGCTGGATGAAGGTGAAGGCTTGCATCCGTTGAGGGATGCAAGTGACGCCAAGTGGTGGTGATGATGGTGGAGGAGCCGGCAGAGCGGAGCCTGACCCTACCCTAGGTTATGAAGTGCAGTCAGTTCCAATGAGGTTAAGATGACTTGCTCCGACTTAATTTAATTTTTGGATATCGCATATGTACGGAAGGTAGTAATGTGTGTGTGTGTGTGTGTGTGTGTGTGTGTGTGTGTGTGTGTGTGTGTGTGTGTGTGTGTGTGTGTGTCTGTGTGATGCCCGGAGAGGTGGTAGTGGTAATATTATTATTATTATTATTATCATTATTCTTGTGCTATATCCATGTCACTAAGAAGGTCACCTGTGTGTTACATGAGGTGCTTTCTGCATATATAAACGCACTGATGTATTATTTTTTTCCGTTTTAATCGCTGGTCAGGGGGTTAAATGTCTGACAATGGCTGCCACCTTCCTCCTTCCCTTCCAACATCCCACCCTCTTATCTTTTCCTCCCTCCCTCCCTCCATCCCTCCGTTCCTCCCTCTCTCCCTCCGTCCCTCCCTCCATCCCCTACCTCCCTCCTGCCGTCCCATACCTCTCTCCCTCCTTCCTTCCGTCACCCACTCCCTCCGTCACCCACTCCCTCCGTCACCCTCTTCCTCCTTCCCTCCCTCCCTCCTTCCTTCCCTCTATCCATCCATCTCACCTTCTCTCCCTCCCTCCTGTTGTCCCATACCTCTCTCCCTCCCACCCTCCGTCCCTTACCTGCCTCCCTAGCTCCATTCATCCCTCCCTCCGTCCCTCCCCTTCCTCCCTCCCCTACCTACCTCCGAAGCTGCATCCCACCTTCTCTCCTCCTTCCCTAACTTAACCTAACCTAACCTAACCTAACCTGTTGTTCCTCAATGACTTGTGTATTGCTTTTCAGTGTATATTGGACGTTGTTATATTTTATGGTCATTTTGTATTGGTTTCGGTGTATTGTTTTGGGTAATGTGCGTGGTGGTGGTGTGGTGGTGGTGTGGTGGTGTGGTGGTGGTGTGGTGGTGGTGTGGTGGTGTGGGAATCGAATCAAAAGCAAGTTTCTTTCTGTACTACACAGTAAAGACTAAATTAAGTATATATTATTATTATTATTATCATTATTATTATTATTATTATTATTATTATTATTATTATTATTATTATTATTATTATTATTATTATTATTATTATTATTATTATTTACTACTAATACCATCTACACATCATTATCCTTCTTCCTACTCCTACTCCTCTTACTACTCCACTTCCTATAACTCCCTGAACTACTGTACTTCCTGGTTTATTCATCACTGCTCTCCTTCCCTCTCATCACCTCCTCCTCCTCTCGTCTTATTGCACACCTCTGATACAGCATCTTTGTCTCCTGTTCCAAGAAGAGATGTGAGAATGTTTCTTAATATCAGATACGTTTCTTCTTTTCCATCTTTTTTCCTCCTTTCTTTTCTCTCCTTCATTTCAATGTTTAATATCGCGCGAAAGTTTGCCGCGACCTCTCTTACACAGGCACACACACACACACACACACACACACACACACACACACACACACACACACACACACACACACACACACACGCACATGAAGGCAGAAGAAAGAGCGTCGGTAGTTTCCTCTGACACCTTGCCAACTTTCCACCAATTAGAGAAGACCCGTTTCTAATTACGAGTAGGAGTTTTATCTGTCTTAAAAGGCCAGCCAACCATTCTCTCTCTCTCTCTCTCTCTCTCTCTCTCTCTCTCTCTCTCTCTCTCTCTCTCTCTCTCTCTCTCTCTCTCTCTCTCTCTCTCTCTCTCTCTCTCTCTCTCTCTCTCTCTCTTTCTAACTTTACACCCGAATCTTCGGACGATTTTACCACTCAATTTTTTTCTCTATATGAAGAAGAGGAGAAGGAGGTGGAGGAGGAGGAGTAGGAGGAGGAGGAGGAGGAGGAGGAGGAGGAGGAGAAGGAGGAGGAGGAGGAGACGAAAGGGAGCAAAGGAAGAGGAACTTATCGCCTCTACCTCTCCCTCCTTGCCTCCTTCTCTCCTCTTCTCCTACCCTCTCTCCTCCTCTCCTTCCTTCCTCCCTCCCTCCCTCCTTGAAAACGTTCGGAATAAGAAGCCTCATAAAGTTATCTACATATTTTTTCTTCTCTCCGTGATCCATTGAATTTTCCGGGAAGTTTTCCATCTGTTGGTGATGTGGGACAGATTACTTACTCCTTGCTGGGGGGGAGGAAGACACACACACACACACACACACACACACACCACACACACACACCACACACACCACACACACACTATCACCTTGACACACATACATTAGACAAACACACACATGTAGCCAGACATAGAACAGACAAACAAACAGACAGACTGACTAACGTACATACATGCATATATACACACATACACAAACTAATAGACAGACAAACATACAGACATAGAAGCAAGGGATGCAGACGACTACAGAAAGGACAGACTTGCAATTGGTTATCGAGAGGAAAATAGTTAAGTCTGGGTTATATTTCAAATTACCGCATCATTATTTTTTTTTATTATCATTATTATCATCCTCCTCCATATCCTGCTCCTTCCCTCTTCTCTTCTTCCTCCTCTTCTTCTTTTTCTTCTTCCTCCTCATCATCATCATCATTATTATTTCGCATTTCCATCAATACAAAAATTTAGGTCAAAAAGTTGCTGAACTATGAATCAATTGTAAACATGAAGCGAAAAAAAATTGCTTCCAACTCCCAAATAATTCACGGTGTCCATTATCGACCAATCACCTTCCTCGAGGCAATTAGGGTCAGGTTTTACGAGCGTTCTCATTGGCGGAGACGAGACGAGGGGAGTTGAGCGAACGAATCCACTTTGAAATTGAAAATGCATTAAAACTTTGTCTGCGGAAAAACCTGCTTGCTTGCTTGCTTGCCGGGAACTTTTTCATAATACATTTTTACTATACTATCAGTTCCTTGGTTTTTTTTTTCTTTTTTATATATCACCACATTTAACTTACATCTAACTAAGAACTTATACTTTAGCTCCATTCCATTTGCTATCTTTTTCATGCATTACTTACTTACTCTCTTTCATCGTTCTTCTTTGATTAAATATTTTCTTTATATTTCATGAATTTCTTTTACTGTATTCATTATTTACCTTCTTAAACCAGCTCTGTGTGTGACGAGTGTGTTAGTTAGATACAGACTCGAGTACCAGTGTGTGTGTGTGTGGGTGTGTGTGTCCTTAGTGGTGTAAGGGGGTGGCGGACGAGCTGAGTGAGTGCGGAATGATGGCAACGGGGTGGGGCGGGGCGGGGCGGCGCGGAAACTCACTGTTTGGTTGCAATGCGAGAATAATGATTGCTTGTTGCATGGTGGAGGAGTGAGTGAGTGGCTGCTGCTGGGTGGTAGTGGTGGTGGTTGCTGCCGCGGGGAGGTTCATAATTACAGGGAACACTACTAACGACCGTCTGTCTGTTCCTTGCTATGTGGTGGGAAGCTGTGAGTGTGGGAATGTAGAGATGGTAGTGGTGACGGTGGTGGAGGTGGCGGTGGTGGTGGTGGTCTTCTTCTTCTTTACCTCTTCATGCCCCCAGAAGAAGCATATGTAGAGTAGCACAACCAAACACAACTAACAGCTCCCACAACCCAATCGTACATATATACTGAATAAGTAACAACAGAAAAATTTTATTAAAGAAGAGTAAACCATTATTATCCACCTTAATTAAGACATGCCTGTAAACAATTTTTTTTTTCTTTCAGTTTCCCCCGAGCCGCTTGTTAGCCTTAAAAGATGGAAAAAAAACGGGGTCTCGGTTCACGTGTCTAATCCACCTGTTTATGTGTTGATGTCATGTCAAGGAGACGTATGAAAGGGGGCGAGGAAACCATTATTTTCCCTTGATTGGCTATTCACCTTTCCTACTCCTCTTCATACCCGGGTTTCTCTCTTTTTTTTTCATCTTCCTCTTTTCATCATCCTTGCTGGGTTCAAATTCAGCTTCGTGATTGGTCGTTGATGTCCCCTTCTATTTGCTGACGAGCCATTCAGCAACCGGGGATTAGACGTTGTGGCTTGTTTGTATGTCTCTCTCTCTCTCTCTCTCTCTCTCTCTCTCTCTCTCTCTCTCTCTCTCTCTCTCTCTCTCTCTCTCTCTCTCTCTCTCTCTCTCTCTCTCTCTCTCTCTCTCTCATATTCCACTTTGTTCCTTAAATATAAGAGGTAAATCACATCAATACACTCACATAATGAACACATATAATATATTTGATATTAATTGTAACATATCACTAGTCTCGGCACATTATTTATCTGGGTAAAAACACCAAAGTATAATACGAGTCGTTTATACTGGTTGTTTGCCGGAATTCAGCGACTTTCACCCTTAAGATATACCAATTAGCAAAGACCCAGAAGAATCAAAGAGAGGAAAACATATTGGTCTTTATAAGAAAAAAAAGGTCATACATGTTCCCCGCTTTCTTCCTTATTGGTTGGCTGCTATTTTAGTCTCAACCAATGAGGACAAGGGAAGCTGAATTCATGAACCAATCAGCTTACGCCTCTTTGCTTTGCTTTGCTTTCGCCCACATTAGTCTAGTGAACAAAAGGTTACCTGAGTGCCTTCACTTACACAGGTTACGTGGGGAAAACAGTCACCTTGTCTTCTCACTCGCGTTACAAGGCTGAAAGTCGCAGAATATAAATACAAATATGAATTGTTGTAGTGAGAGGCTTAGGCACATCTTAGAAAGGGAGACAGAGGGGACGAAGGACAAAATATAAGGGAGATATAAAATAGGGAGAGATAATAATGGAGGAAGTTTAGGAATGTATTATGAGTGGGATACATGAAGGAATGCATTGATATACATACTACAGATTATGGAAGGGAGGGAGGAGGGGAAATGAAGACATGTATGGAGGATAGATTAGATAGATAGATAGACTTTTTTGGAGTAGAGGTCCTTTAAAAAAATCATTGTATATATATATCTATATAATTTGAGGCTATGTACACATGATACTAATTAAAGGATAACATTAGGTTTCTTCCGTATCACCTGCTGCACACCTTGTTTTATACACTGGTCTCGTGCGGGGCACACACACACACACACACACACACACACACACACACACACACACACACACACACACACACACACACACACACACACACACACACACACACACACACACTCTCACGCACATGTTTTGACAGTTAATCGAATAAAAGTGCTCCCAAAAGGCCGTCTATTGAGTAAGACTAAACCACTTAGTGTGTGTGAATGGCGAGAAAATGCTGCGTCTGCACCTCAGTGTTTGAGGACGAAGGTTCGACTCCCTTCGGCAACACTTGCTAATCAACTTGGGATGCTTACAAAAAAAATAATAATAAAAAAAAAAAAAAATCGATTATTTCTTGATATTGATGATAAGACAACTGACTGACTGACTGCTATTTTATTTATTTTTTTATTTCTCTTCAACTCCTTTTTTCGATTAATATTCAACTCATTTATATTCCTCATTTTGTCTCACGTACGTAGTTTCACATTTTTCTACTTGTAATCTATTTTCACATCCACTTTTGCTATGTATACGAAAATATCTATAATGCTTTGTCCATTCATTGTATCCTTCATTCTCTACAAAGCCTGAAGGTGAGTTTCTTGGAATGAATCTACCTGCAGCCACTTACCTGTACAAGGCGTGGCGAGCTACTAGGTAGGCCGCCAGAATAGGCCTACGTGGAGTGTGATAATAGTTGGGTATAATAAAAACAGCGGAGACAAGGCGATGAGGACGTGAATTTAAAGCAAATGTAGGGTAGTAGTAGACTATTAGGATGACTAGAGGACTGATCACTACGGGAGACGTGGCATTCCTTCTTCATCTTTGGTGTGGCTGTGCCGTGCCTTACGTACGTACGCTGCGATAAGCCATATAAAAAACCACTAGGGACCAAAAGCTAACCTGCATCCCTCTCATATATGTCTTTATTTAATCTCATGTCTTGAGTTCCTATACGTTAAACCCTCGAAAGAAGGAGGAGAAAAGAGAAATTCCACCGGTGCTTCGTCTTTGTTTTTCATTCATTTTGTCGCCACTCTCGCAATGGAAGCAGAAAACTTTGCTTATTATTATTTACTCCTGTTTTGTACAGGAACAGGTGTTGGTCATGTGCAAATAATCGCTGCTCATCTCTATAAAGGTCGTGTGAAGCTAATTGTTGTGTCGTGCTCACCATAACTCCATCACACATGCTCGGTATCCTCTTTTTCCACGTGACTAAAACTGTCTATACTCGCCTCAATCACTCACTCACTCACTCACTCACTCGCTCCCTTCGTGGTCATCTTCATTCAGTGCACAGGTCCAACACACACACACACACACACACACACACACACCACACCCTTTGGCATCTACTATGTATATACGGAGCCACTCGCTTGTTGTTAATAGATATGCTGCGTGCCGTACATGAGCTGGCAGAATTACACAACAATATAAACAGCTACAGGTTGCATTATATATTAACCCACGTGCTGAAAACTAGTCCTGCTTCTGTCACGTGCTCTTTCCTTCCTTATCCCGTCACGCATTCATTGCCAGAGAGGTGTGTCTGAGGCGCTGGGGAGAACATGGTCGATAACTCTATGCCTTAATGACTCAGGATGACCCTTACTTGGCAGATATCACAGACTGGTATCCAGGAATGTCCCAAGGTATGACACAGGTGAAGGGGGAGGCTGCTAAGGGAGCCACAAAGGTGTACAGGTGGTGTTCTAAGACCCCAAGACAGTAGTGAGTCCTGAATGGGTTACGTGTCTTAAAGGGAGGCTCCGGGCAGCGATGTGGTAGTGATGGTGATGTTGGTGGTCCTGGTGATGGTCTGGATACACACACACACACACACACACACACACACACACACACACACACACACACACACACACACACACACACTTCGCTGTTGCGTTAACCTTAATCTCACTTGGTGTGACGCTGGGTCTGGGAGCGCCATGCATCGAGAGCGAAGGAGTAAAAAGGAGACCAGACCAACTCATGCCTTCGCTCACTCACTCACTCACTCACTCGCGTCTTCTTAGCTTGGTTCAAACACACAGAACCATTTCATAACTATTATTTTCTGACATTATTTTCCGAAACACAAGAGGGAGGAGAATTAGTATCGACCAGTATCTTCCTTGACGTTGAAAGCTTCCTCCCACTTGGTCAGTCTGGTGAGTGATGCGATAATAGCGAAGGGAAATGTATGTAAACAGATATTACATGGAACACCGACGTTACAGGCCGCTTACCATAGAGGAGGATACAGAAAGGAATGCTCCGGAGCGTAGGTGTTTCGAGCAAGGTTTCGAAGCTTCCCTTGCTCTTGAACCACTTCATTTGGTCGCCGATAATGAGAGCGAGAGAGAGAGAGAGAGAGAGAGAGAGAGAGAGAGAGAGAGAGAGAGAGAGAGAGAGAGAGAGAGAGAGAGAGAGAGAGAGAGAGAGAGCACTGTGGGTTCTTCAAAGCTTTCAAGGTATGGTTTGTATATCATTTTATAAACGATATCTAATCTTTGGAATGACTAGAGAAGTAATGTAAATCAAGAGAGAGAGTGGGATTTAAGATAAGACGAAGAGAGAGAAAGAAGAATAAAAAATTAAAGTAAAGTAGGAATAAAGATTTTTTTTAATGACCTGACTTGGAATTGCTGTCACATCTCTTATGGTTTAGTTATCCTTCTAAAATATGCGGATGAAGGTAGGGATACGTTTTCTGTTTTCAGTGTGTCTGTAATGTCCCTTCCTGGCGGCTATCCTCTCCTCACCAGCCAGCCCCGCAGCGACACGCCAGAAGGAAAAGAAATTACGATAAAGCATGTACAGATGAGAATGAGTGATTGGGGATACGAGAAAAGGAAACTAGAGAGAAAAAGAGAGAGAGAGGATAGGGAATAATTGGATAAAGGAAAAGGAGATTATAGCAAAAAATATTACCATGAGTTTGATGACTATTTTTTCTTTCTATGTTTCTGTCTCACTTATCACACTCCGATAGCAGCCACTTCCACGTGCTCTTCCCTTCTCGATCTCAGGTTGTGCATCCTTGAAGGGGAGTCTCAGGGGTCCTTGAGGGGCCTCCAGACTCCCCACACTGGTAAGAGGTGAGGAAGAGGAGGAGGAGGAGGTGGTGTAGAAGTGAGGGAGGGAGGGAGGGAGGGAGGGAGGGAAGGGGAAAGTTAAACAGGAATACTACAAAGCCGCCAGAGTACCCGAGGCAGGTGGTCTGGGGTCGTTCACTACGAGTTTGAGCTCCTGATACTTGAGGGGATTCTTGATCGATGCGCAGGCAGCTGACACCCCCGGCAGGCAGACAGACAGACATCCAGCCCAATAAATCTACAACAGCCACACGATTTGCCGCCACCGTGAAAGAAAAATAGCAATGGGTGTCCTCTAGTCTGTCGGAGGTTGACTCATCGCACCTTCTTGGATATAATAATATATATATAATAATCGGAATCGGAAGCTCCCGCGGGTTGGCTGCTTCACTTGCAGCTCCCGACTAACTGACTGACTGACTCATTGGTCTTGCCGGGGACTCCGTGGGACCTCTTGTCGGGGTTCCTCAGGGTCCTACAGCGGTCCACTAGGATAGACCCTTCTTGTGCAGGAGTGCCGAGAGCCTCTGAAGGTTGGTGGTGGTCTGGGGGTCACCGGGGGAAAGTGCCAAGGCCTCGTCATAATGCTTCCGCGCCTCCTCCAGCTTACCGTTGAGGTGCAGAATGGCGCCGAGGTTACGATGGCTGGCCACGTCCTGGGCGAGGAAAGGACAGGAACGAGGAGAGTTAGTTTAGTACAATGTCCTTAGTGAGCTAGTACGTGGGAGAGAGAGACAGAGAGAGACAGAGGAACATACCGATAATATAGGAGAGTATAGTCATGAGGAAAGGTATTAAACGAATGTATTTATAACAAAGGAATTAGTTAAGAAAAAAAGGAGTGGTTATGGAAGAAGAGAGGAGAGGAAAGCGGCTCTGACTGACTCAGCTTTAAAAGTTTGTGCTGTAATATTATGTTGTTGTAAGACTCATCGTGGCGTACTGTTTAGCCAGTACATGTTCTCTTTATGTCTGTATGTCTGTGTGTCTGTTTCCTCTCTCTCTCTCTCTCTCTCTCTCTCTCTCTCTCTCTCTCTCTCTCTCTCTCTCTCTCTCTCTCTCTCTCTCTCTCTCTCTCTCTCGCTCTCTCGCTCTCTCTCCGTGCAATTGAGAACAAGGTGATATCATTTATTCAAGACGCAAACAATGATACGTTCGCGTTAGTATTAAAACGCTTATGAATGGAGCAGTATGCAGCAATTTATTAATGCAAGTACCGTCGTGTATAACTCAGGTTGTGTTGGGCTCATGTGTGTTTGTGTGTGTTTAAATGCATGAATAAGAAGCATAAATTAAAGCATTCATTAGTTATTCAATATTTCTCGTAACATATGAAAGTAACGTACCTTCGGCTGGAGTTGCACGGCTCTCCTGTAGAAGGTCTCCGCGTGTTGGTTCCTCCCGGCCAGTCTGAGGGCGGTGGCGGCGTTGAATGCTGCTGTGTGGTCTGTGGAGTCTAGCAGCGCCGCCCGTAGCCACGCTCCCCACAGCCTCCTCCACGCGATCCTGCTCCAACAACAACTGGCCTGAAGGAGGGAAGGTGGGAGGTCACTTCCATGGGCTTTGAATGTCCCTAAATCACCCGACATCAGGGAATTTAAGAAACTATACAAAGAAAGTTTTAAAAGTAACCCAAAGCCATGTTGAGGAAGGATCAGGAAGAAATATTAGAGTTGCCTTTAATTCCTGTCAGTTAAGGCAGAAAGGTAATGAGTGAAGGATTTAATTGTTAGGTAACGTAAGCTCAGCGTCACTCACCCAGGTGCTTGTGGGCGTGTGGATCGTTGGGCGCCAGAGCCACCGCCCGCCTCAGCCACTGCTCCACCTCCTCCGCTCGGCTACCCTGTATAAAGGAAGAAAGGATTGGGCTTGTAAGGTTTCGTTGCCTACATAACGGCTACATAAACTGATACTGTTCTTTCCCTTATACAATTTTTGTATTCATAAATTTCTAGTTAAGCTTCCGCTGGCTTTATATCCGGATGTATTTTTTCCTCCCTTAGGGTGGTTCAGCTGGTCCTAAGTGGAGCATTACCTCCACCAACACCTGCCGCCAGCATCTCACGTGGAAAATGTGCAGGTAAGTTTGTTGGCATTACGAGCCGCCGCACAGAGCGGGGCTGCCAGGAGGGGTAACTCTAGCATGCTGGTAACGCTACAGCAGGTAGGAAAAAAACACCTTAAAATGTCGGTTTCACTATAATAACAGGAATAACGTTCTTAGCGTTAGTAGCATTAAACGACGGGAGAAAAATACTACTTAAGGTTAAGGTGTGAGTAATACCGTGCAAGGTGGGGGAAAATATTTGTGTTGGCAAACCTACAGAAAGGGGAAAAGAATGTTTAGTTAGATGTGTATGAATCTTTGGACTGGCAGGAAGGATATGTTTTGATTGTTCATAACGTTGTGGTAGAACGAAGAAGTTGATATATATATAGCAACGTGGTGAACGTATGATTGTTGTGGTGAAACTAACATTACAAGTAAAAAAAAAAAAAAGCTCTGAAGCCATAAAAAATAATGAGATGCTTTCTTTTTGGTAACACTGTAACGTTAGAAAAAGATAATCATAGGTTTTACTAATACTGTTGCTGTAGGAGATGATTCTTAAAACATTGGCAACATTGTAGTAAGAGTAAGAGTGGTAAGAGAGTATGTGTGAGATGTAAGTATGACACTACACTTAGGTAATTGGTAGTAGTGTAGCGGTAGGGATACGTTGTTTGGGTTGGTAATACTGCAGAAGGAAGAGGAAGGAAGGAAGTGTGTGTAGGCGATAAGAAAAGGTTGTTAGGTAGGAGTTAAGGTGAAAGTTATCATGTAATGCTGACAATGTATTAGTAGTGAGTCTGTTTAGCTTGTTTTGGTGATGTTGTAGAGTCCTAGGAGGAGAGCAGAGGGTGTTTAGTGTGCTAGTGGCAATGTAGGAATGGATGTTCAGAGCATTGTTGACCCTGGAGGTGGAAGTGGAGGAAGGGGATGTTAAGTCAACCTTGATGATAGTTCTAAGTAGGAAAAACAATGCATCAGTAAAGAAGTTTGTGACTTTCTATTCAAACATAATGAAAAGGCGAAACTTTTCCTAATTAAGACTTCATTTGCATACGTTTACTTGTGTCAGTATTTTAATTCCTCTAATTGTTCTTATTCTCATTACTTAACTCTACGCAAGTGTTATTTTGCAACTCTTGCCTATTTTTCTGACTGCAACAATCTGCAGAGACATTCTAATGAGCCACGCGAGTCATTAATCTAACTGTGGAAATGCCTGTTACAAGGAAGCTGAGAAGAGGTAGGGGAGGAAAGAAACTTAAGAGGTAAACATTCATTGTAAACACACTCCTCTTCACCCTCCACTCGAACACGGTAGACCAAGTGGTGATGACAAGTGTACAGTGAGATGACAAGTGGGACTCACGTTGGCCTGCAGCATCCTGGAGAAGGTGAGGTGGGCGGGCACGTGGTGAGGATGGGCTGCCAACGCGCGTGACAAGGCAGCCTGGGCCTCGGCGTGCTCCCCGGCCTCCAAGTGAGCCTCTGCCGCGAGGGTGTGCAAGGAGTGGGCGCCATAACCATCCGGAGCCAACTGGAGGGCACGAGCTACCTCCTGCAGGGCCATGTGAGGACGGCCCGCCAGCAGGTGTGCCCGGGCCAGCCGCTGCCTGCAGGTGGTGACGGCCCAAGAGTGTCCCAGACCGTCCCGCGCCGGTGCTGACTCCGTCTCACGACACGCCTCCAACACCTGTACACAGACACACACACCTGTGACTGACGCTTTGTATCCCTACAACGGATGGTGCAAGTGATATATGGGATGCATTTAATGCATATCCCTACTGTGCAACACACACACACACACACACACACACACACACACACACACACACATTCTTTTCATGGCCTCACCTTGGTGGCCTCAGCCTCCCTGCCTAGCGTCTGTAGGGCCGCGGCGAGGCCCAAGTGAGCCTGCGCCAGCCATGGTCGACTTCTGAGGGCGGCGTGGTAGCTTTCCATGGCTTCCTCCGCCCTGCCCGTGGAGGCCAGCAGCAGGCCGCTGTAATGCGTCCATCAAAGGTGGGATGAACAAGTGAGGAAGAGAATGAATGCGTCAGTCAAAGCATATTTGAAATAAGTATACGGTTTTCAAACACATAAAAGTTAAAAGAATAAATAGAATTTCACGAATGAATACATTTAAAAAAAAACATATTTCCATCATAATGATGCAAACATTCCACAAGAGCAAATCACGGCCAAAATTATTATGACATTGCACTAATTTAATCAAAATTAAATGATTTACATTTGCCATCACAATGATAACGTGGACAGGACAAATAAACTGGACCGACAGAGCTATTAACATTAAAGAAGAGGAGCTGAACAGACGCCGCTCAGCCATGCACACTCACAGGTTGAAGTGGGTGTCTGCCATGGTGGGGGCGTGGCGGAGGGCAGCACGGTAAGAAGCCTCGGCCTCCTGAAGCCGACCCTGCTCACTGTACACCACGCCCAGGTTAGACAGAGCTGAGGAAGAGGAACAAAGGCCATTAGAGACAAGTGGACAGGTAGTAAATAAGTTATGCAAACTGACCTACACTGCGCCAGAGGGGAAGAAAGAAGTCGTGAAGCAGGTGAAATAAATTATGTATAGTCACTTACATTACTGATTAGATAAGGCGTGGGAGAAGAGAGGACGTAAGAGACAAGAAGCACAGGAAGGGATAGACTTACAAGTTTATTCCTTGTACTCTAGTCTCTTTTCAGCAAGTTAATTGAAGTCAATCAAAGACGTTAATGATAATACTTTCACCTTCCTCTCCGTCTTGAAATAATACAATTCAATTAATGTTTTCACTCTATCTATTCCTGCCACCCAAAAAAAAGTCAGACGAGTGTTAACAAAGGTGTAAATTAAAAGTCTATTAGTAGCGTCAACACGGAAGGAATAAGGAAATATCGCAAATAATATTAATTTCTTTATTTAACTTTGCGACGAGGACGTGTTTGCACGGGCAGGTGTGTGCAGTTAATTACACCTGATGAAAAGGTCTCATTGGCC
>JAPQNM010000045.1:12400496-12410496 GCA_029783475.1 Metacarcinus magister
CGCCCCCCTTCCTCTCTCTCTCTCCCTCTCTCTCTCTCTCTCTCTCTCTCTCTCTCTCTCTCTCTCTCTCTCTCTCTCTCTCTCTCTCTCTCTCTCTCTCTCTCTCTCTCTCTCTCTTTTCCTTTTACTTTCTCCCTTTTCATCATCCCACAATAACATCTTCTCCCATCTACCTTATTTAAAAATTTCTCTTACTCCTTCCACCTCCTTTACTCTTTTTCTTCCTCTCCCTTAATACCCTCCTCCATACATCCCTTTCCCTTATCGTATGCTTCTCTATCTAGTCCATTCTCTCCCTTACTTACTTTCTCTCTCTACCTTTTCGAGATTCCGCGCGCAAAAGAAGTTGGAGGAAATATGTTTAAAGCAGATGAGGTGAAAAAGGGTTTTGATTCTCTCGTCTATTTTCTTTGTGTTGAGTTTCGATGCAGTGAGGTAGATGGGAAGCCACATCAAGTTAAGCTGTTTATCCACCTACTTGTTCCTCATTCCCGTCTGATGTTCTAAATATGGACAAGGGGAGAGAGAGAGAGAGAGAGAGAGAGAGAGAGAGAGAGAGAGAGAGAGAGAGAGAGAGAGAGAGAGAGAGAGAGAGAGAGACAAAGAAACCTACATGTATAATTCTTCAGGTTCTAACACACACACACACACACACACACACACACACACACACACACACACACACACACACACACACACACACACACACACACACACTAAAGGTGAACTAACCAGTGAATGAAAGGAGTGACTCGATAAAATAGGACAAATCCAGCACCACAAGGGAAAAAAGAAAGAAAAATAACAAATGCAGTGGGAGAGAGAGAGAGAGAGAGAGAGAGAGAGAGAGAGAGAGAGAGAGAGAGAGAGAGAGAGAGAGAGAGAGAGAGAGAGAGAGAGAGAGAGAGAGACTAGGTCAAGCTGTGTCTGGATTGGTTGGGGTCAGCGGCTCGGCATCGATTAAACAAGACGTAGAATTGAATTAGGTCAGACAAGGTTACAATTAACTCCAGCGCATCAACTCGATAGGATGAACTGCACTGCATTTTTTTTATACACCGCAAATATTTCACCGTTAGCTTATTATCCTCTTTTATCTCCTGCAATGTATAATTTCAGTGATGGAATGTAGCTAAATATACCGTGTTGCAGAGATAGATTGCCAGATAGATAGATAGATAGATAGATAGATAGATAGATGAAAAAAAGAGTAGACTATAGATATATTAGATAATTTATTTTACTCATCCCTCGTGCTCAATGTGATCTAAAAATAACTATAATAATCGTATTTTTAGTCACGGGTGAAATCATGCAAATGTGACTATTTCAAGGAAGAAAAACTGAGAGTGGCAAGCGATTAATTAACAACAATTAGAAGCCGTAATTCTCTGCATATGAATCACGTGCGTTGTCGCGGTGTTTTTTGGAAGCTAAATGATGTATAATAAGTTTCCTTCACTCAAGCTGACGATAATAATAGGGCAAGGGTGATGTTCGTGACACCTGCATCATAATTATCTCAGGTGCTCAGGTGCTCGTCAGGTAAAAAGTTATTATTTCTTATGCTCTGGGAAGATGTATATGTTTTATAATCTTTCGCATTCTGTGTTCTATCCTTTCATTCAGTGTTTTACCTTCATTCAGTGTTCTCTATTATTTCATTCAGTGTTCTTTACCATCTCATTTAGTGTCCTAGCATCTCTTCTCATTCCATACTTCATGTTCTTCTGAGTGTATCGTTGTGAAATTTCTCGGGTTAAGTGAAATTATGTGATCTAGTTGAAATAAGAAAGTAAGAGAGTTCCTCCCTTCTTGTATATTATATAATTCTTGTTTCATGTCTGCGTGGGATAGGCAGGCGTGCTCAGGGGTTTAATTGTTCCAAATTACGGGAAACATCGCCTTCTGCTCGAGAGACTTTGCAAGATATCAACAATTAAATGCTGCTTCTGCTTCTGCCCGGCGCTTATAGTTAAAATAACCCCACATTTAGCCACGGTAATTATCCAACTCGACTTCTAAACGCTGCTTCCTCTCCCCCGCCTACTTACCTACCCCAACTCTCTCTCCCCCTTACTCCCTACCAGCGCTCCCTTCCTCCCTTCCCCCCTCCCTCCCTTCCCGTGTCAGAGGCGGCGGGAGGAGTGAACCGTTTCCCTTAGTGAGACAAACCCAACCACGGAACACGGGCCAAATAAAATCTTCACGCCCCTCCACGACGTTATCTCGCTCTAACGTGGAAAAACAGCCCCTCGCCCGCCACCATACGTCTCGGGAACAGCATTATCTTCCCGCCTGCTGCGTCCCGGGGTGAGGGGTGTGGCGGGGAGAAGGGGAGAGGCCAGGGAAGGGGAATGTGTGTCTCAGTGTTTCCTGTGTTCAGTCTTGCTGGTTGGTGTGTCGTGCTTCTTGGATCTTGGTTCTTTTTCCTAGTTTCTTTTTTCAGGATGTTGCAGTGTAGACGTGGTAGTTGTAGTGGTAGTTGTAGTGGTAGTTGTAGTGGTAGTAGTAGTAGTAGTAGTAGTAGTAATAGTAATAGTAGTAGTAGTGGTAGTATTTCCAAGTTTATTTTTCAGCAATATCTCATTTTTACTCCTTATTGTCACCTTAAACTTTTATCAATCAAACACCTAACTTACACACACACACACACACACACACACACACACACACACACACACACACACACACACACACACACTCCATCTGCCAGGCGTCCACGCATCAGCAGTCCGTCAACATACCGCAGCCTTCTTTGACCTTCAATTGTATTTACACACCTGCACTCTGTTCATATACCTTCACTATCTCTACATACCTCTCCCCCCACACACTTAACCTTGATTCCAATACCAACACACACACACACACACACACACACACACACACACACACACACACACACACACACACATATACCTTTTCTATCCACACACCTTGAACTCCCTACATATATACACACTTGTCTTCTGCAAACATATGAACTTACACCCTCAATTTACACACTTCCCTCTGCTGTAGACACACTCACCCGTCCTCCTTCACTGTGGTACAAGGCAAGACAAAGCAACACAAGCAACAAGTTACACGGGAAATGAGAACGGAACTTGAGACTGTCGGACGCTCTCGCCTCGACCCTTCCAGACAATACATGTGCTGGGGGAAGGAGAGAGGGAGGGAGAAAGAGAGAGAGGGGGAGAGAGGGAGGGGAGGGGATGAGGGCAAAGGTAATTGAGATGAGGGAGAGTGAGATGACTACTGCGGCTAGAGGAGGAGGAGGAGGAGGAGGAGGAGGAGGAGGCTGGAGGAGGAGGAGGAGTATGTTGGTGTTTGTGTTCGTAATTAGAACAGGTGGGAGGTGTGCGTGTAGATGGTTGCAGTGAGCGGCGGAAGAATGAAATGGGAGAGGAGAGGAGAGGAGAGGAGAGGCTGGCTGGGGAGGGAGGAAGGGAGGGAAGGTGGGAGGGAGGACACGGATGAATGAATGTGGCAGTGTGGCAGTGGCATGTAAGACAGTTAAGCGTTAATTTAATACACTGTTCCTCGCGATGCCTCAGTAGTTTATTCACTGAGAGGAGAACAGAAAAAGGAGAGGGGAAGAGATGAGAGATAGAGATCAAGGCAGAAACAGAGAGGGATCAGAGAGGAAGAGGAGAGAGGGAAGGAGAGAGGGAGGTATAGTGTAGTGTTTGAATGGTATTACATTGTGCGAGGGCGTGAAGGAGGAAGGTTAAGGAAAAGAAAAAAAATGATAATACGTTTTTGAGGATGAATTGCAATGAGGACAGAGGGAGTGTTTGACTTGGCTTAGCGCGATTAGCAAGGCCGAACGAGAGAGAGAGAGAGAGAGAGAGAGAGAGAGAGAGAGAGAGAGAGAGAGAGAGAGAGAGAGAGAGAGAGAGAGAGAGAGAGAGAGAGAGAAGAAGAAAAAAAGAGAGAGGTTAATGTTAGCACAGTATGGCAGGTGCGTGTGCTGGACTGAGGACAGGTAAGGGAGGAGGAAGAGGGAGGGAAGGAAGGAGGGAGGAGGAGGGAGGAGGCAGGACACAGTAGAGAAGGGAAGCTTAGGACTTGAGGAGAGAAAAGTGATGCTGGGAGGGTCGCTGTGAGGAATGGAGGAAGTGAGATAGCTAGAGGGGGAGGAAGAGGAGGAGCGAGATATAGCTGGAAGCGTAGGAAAAGGGGTGGATGGACCAAACAGGTGCTAAGGTCACACGCCCACACCACTTGCCCACCCCACCCCGCCATCTCCCCTACCCACCCACCCACCTGCCCACCCTGTACTAGATGTGTGGGCCCTTTGTTCCCCCTGTGATTGTCTTACACACAAGACTCACCATCCACCTGCTCCCCTTGCCACGTAATCTCCCTTTCTCTTTCTCTTTTACCCTCCCTCAACCTCCCTCTACCTCCCTCCTCCTGGTCCCCCTCTACCGCACCCGCATCGCAGCCCCGCACGTGCCAGCCCGGGAAAGCCATACAAAGTCCATTATGTTCAACTGTTCCAGGGATAAAGTAATGTTTCGTGCACGTTGTCGAAAATAAATGGTCATGTCCCTCGCATCTAATCCTTAGCCGCCCCACTTCGCTTTGTACCACCACTGTGTCCTAAATCCTACCTCCCCTCCCGTCCCTTCCCTCCTAACTATCACTCCTCCTCCTCCTCCTTTACGTTATGTTGTTTTTAAAATCGTTTCCTCTATACAACCGAATAGTTATATCTTGGTTCATGTTAATATTGGTTGTCATTCTAAATTCAAGACAACTGGCTCAATATATTTTGTTATTGTCTAGTGAAGATGTACAACTTTAATTCATATGATTTTTCGAGTTTCTGCGACGATTTATAAAAAAAAATTTTTTTGCCCGGAAAATGTAAACCAAAATTCACATAAAAAACATTGACGCCATTTTATTGCAAAACTATTAGTCCTAGAACAAATATGCATATAAACTGATTTGTAAAACTTGGTTAGTTCTATCAGAAAACGTAATAATCTTTCCAATATCTTTAATTGCTTTGGATACAATGAGGAAGAATATAATGATTTTTGAAAAAAGTAAATGTGTGTATTTTTTCTATTTTTTACATTCAATTGTCATTATACTATAGCTCACAAGAACGGCCGGATTCTACTCTTTCGTTAGTAGTCTATATATTTTTTACGTAAACCTCATACTTTTCGAGTTATTTAATAAAACGTGATTTTTAGAAAAGATTCCAAGGGTGTACCCAGGAAAATTGCCTGAAAATTTTCAAAGTTTCAAATCTCACAAAAATAGGTCTATCGAGGTTTTATTGCATGAGAAACACGAATATAAACTCAATTTTATGATTACTATACTATTACCCGTAAGGAGTAGTAGTTATTGTACTATTGCGTCGGAAGATTCGTCTCGAGCAACACGGACAGCCACGTTAGGTCCAGTAGGATTGTTGTTGTCTGTTCTTCCTTTGTACTCTTATGTACTCCTCCTCCTCCTACTACTACTATAGCTGTCCCATGTCCCTCCCCTCTGTCTCTCTTCTCCTTTCGCAATAGCAAGTACAGTAGGTAAATAAATAAATTCAACGTATGAAAGTGAATATTTTTATGATTTGGTTGTTATCGTAAAGGTGATGGTAGAGTGAGTGTGCAAGAAGGTGAGGGAAGGTGAACGATGCAATGCGATGCGATGCGATGCAATTCGGTAAATAAAAAAAATATATAAATAAAAAAAAAGATAGAAAGGGTAAAGAAAGAAAAATAGTAAATAATATTGGAAAGAAAAAGCAACTGTGGGAATTACGTTTTCACGGATGAGAGAGAGAGAGAGAGAGAGAGAGAGAGAGAGAGAGAGAGAGAGAGAGAGAGAGAGAGAGAGAGAGAGAGAGAGAGAGAGAGAGAGAGAGAGAGAGAGAGAGAGAGAGAGAGAGAGAGAGAGACAGACAGAGAGACAAACACACACACACACACACACACACACACACACACACACACACACACACACACACACACACACACACACACACACACACATACACACACACAGAGGGATGAAAAGGGGAAGGAGAAAATAAATAAATATAAAAACCTTAACTATAAAAAAAAGAAAAACTATGAGACAAAGCAAGTGATAACACGGAGGACAAAAGGAAGACAGATGCAATACGTGACGTGGACGAAATCTAATTACAAAACAAAGACGAGGATGACGAGGTTACCAACTATCTTGTTCTTGAGGTGCCAGAAAGGTCCTCTCTCTCTCTCTCTCTCTCTCTCTCTCTCTCTCTCTCTCTCTCTCTCTCTCTCTCTCTCTCTCTCTCTCTCTCTCTGGGAATTCTGTTGTTGAAGGTTTGCAGAATGATACATTGCAAAAGAAAGATCGAATACTATCTATATGGAAGCGATGCGTATTTGTTTCCTGCTCTGCTCTGCATGCTATACAAGGGAAGATAGGATTGACTACTACTACTACCCGTTGTTTATTGTTTTATTTGCTCTACGTACGCTCGAACTCTTTGTAAAATTGAGATTCGTTATTGTATTGTATTGTAAGTTTTTTTTTTCCCGTTAGATTTATTTGCCCAATTTTGTTTTATTTTCTTTTTTCTTTTTTTTTTCTTTTTACACTTCAATTCTATATTTATGAAGTAGTTTTTTTTTCTCATACATAATGTTACGTCACTTCCTTTGTTTTTTTTGTTTTTTTCTGTTGTTGTGATTTATTCAAACTTTAATTTGTTGTCTGTTTTGTCCTTATAAATAAAAAAAATTTAAAACACCATTCCTCTCGCAACTTTCTATCTTTTGTGAAGTTTTAACTAAGTATGTCAAGGTTTTGGACAAGTTTGAACATGTGTAATTCTTGTATTCATGAGGTGGTGATAATGACTAAAAAATCATCATCATCATCACCATCATCATCATCATCATCATCATCATCATCATCATCATCGTAACTATCACTCTCTAATCTAGTCGTTTGGTCAATGTTTAGCAAATACGAAAGACAGACTCTCTTTCTCTCTCATTCTATTTCTTTCTCTCTATTTTTTTTTTCTTTCTTTCTCTCACCCTTGCTAGTTCCCTCGACTCATTTTCTCCGCTAACAACTTCTCCCAACTTTTTTCCCACCCTGTTATTCTGTATTCAAACACGTCCTGTAGTTTTATTTCACATCTCTCGCGCGTGTTTCCTTCCTTGAACGTGAACTTTGTATCCTTGCTTAAAATGTTTTCCTTTCCTTTCCTTTCCTTCCTTCCTTTGGTGGTTGGTTGGTTGTTCGGTTTTCTTGCGTATTGTATTCTATTGAAGTTGTCCAGCAGTTTAGAGAGAGAGAGAGAGAGAGGGAAAAAAAGAAAGAGAGAGAGAGAGATAGGACACATACAACACCACCACCACTACCACTACTTATACCTCCCGTACATATGCAATATCCAAAACTTAAATTAAGACGGAGCAAGTCATCTTAACCTCATTGGAACTGACTGCACTTCATAGCCAAGGTAGGGTCAGGCTCCGCTCTGCTGGCTCCTCCACCATCATCACCAAATGGCGTCACCTCGCATAACCTCTCTCCCTACCTCGGTGCTGAGGTGAGGTGAGGTGCCAACATGTACCTCTTCATACGGTCCGAAATAGTGAGGTAAAATGTATTGCAGAAATAGACACTTAGATTCTTTGGAAGACTAGTGATGTAAAGTAAAGTTTTATGTTATCGGTATCGGGAATGTCAACGTCTCTTGTTTCTATCATTTATCTGTGAACAAGTCGACGAGTAGTTGCTGATAATGATGATGATGCTTCTAGAGTCACGTAGCACAGCCTAGCAGCGAGTCCTGAAAACACATTACAGTCAGGCTTCGAGTTGGGTTGTTTTTTCTGGTTCTTTACGTAATTGATGTTAGTATTTCCTTTTTTTTTCTTCATCTACAGCCTTTATTTTTATGAGAGTTGTATATGGAAAGGTGAATGAAGAAAGTAATTTTGGTTAATAAAAGGTGGCGAATAATAATTTCACGACAGACATGCAGCACCTCGCCCGGGCAACGCACATGCCAGATTATCCGTAAGAGAATTGTTTTCATACATTTTCTTTATCAATCCACTAACGGATGATACTAAATATAACATAAAACTTTACTTTACATCACTAATCTTCCAAAGAATCTAAATGTCTATTTCTGCAATACATTTTACCTCGCTATTTCGGACCGTATGAAGAGATACATGTTGGCACCTCACCTCACCTCAGCACCGCGGGGTGTCAGCACCGCCGGTGTCGGCGGTGCGGCGGTCCTTATGTGTTCCTATTGGAGTGTGTGCGCTTACGTCCTCGTCGGGATTCAAGGGAAGCTGGACGAAGGTGAAGGCTTGCATCCGTTGAAAGGAGGAAGGAGGAAAAGTAAGTGTGTGACTGCATTTTGTCTATAAGGCTGTAGGTATAAGGTAGGGAAGGAAGTTATGAGAGGTGACGCCAAGTGGTGGTGATGGTGGAGAAGCCGGCAGAGCGAAGCCTGCTGACCCTACCTTGGCTATGAGGTGCAGTCAGTTTCAATGAGGTTAAGATGACTTGCTCCGTTTTAATTTAAGTTTTGGATATCGCATATATACGGGATGTAGTAATGTGTGTGTGTGTGTTGCCCGGGGAGGTGGTGGTGGTGGTATTATTATTATTATTATTATCATCATTAGTCTAGTGCTATATATATGTCACTGCAAAGGTCACCTGTGTGTTATATGAGGTGCCTTTTTCATATCTAACGCACTGATGTATTATTTTTTTCCGTTTTAACCACTGGTTACGGAGTTAAATGACTGCCACCTTCCTCCTTCCCTCCTTCCATCCCACCCTGTCTTTTCCTCCCTCCCTCCGTCTCTCCATCCTCTCCCTCCCTCCGTCCAGTACCTCCCTCCCTAGCTCCATCCCACCTTCCCTCCCTCTCTCCATCCATCCCACCTTCCCCGCCCCTACCACTATAATACCACCACCAACAACAACAACAATAACAATAACAACAACAATTAATATATAGCTTGTAAAAGACGTGACTAGTATAAGCATGAAAAGTAAAAGGGAGAGAAAGTGGAAGAGGTGAAACAGGATAAGGAAATGGAGGAAGAGGAGGAGGAGGAGGAGGAGTAAGAGAAGTGGGACGAAGGGGAATAGCAGGAAAAGAGGAGAAAGAGGTGCAAGGAGGAACATTTTAGTTTGAAGTGTAAAAAAAGTGGAAAACAAAGAATGAGAAAGAAGAGAAGGAAGAGGATAAAGAGGAAAAGGAGGAAGAGGAGGAGGAGGAGGAGGAGGAGGAGGAGGAGGAGGGCAATGAGTAAGGAGAGAGAGCATGTACCGAGCTGATAGTGGAGAACATAATTTTTCGTGAGAGAGAGAGAGAGAGAGAGAGAGAGAGAGAGAGAGAGAGAGAGAGAGAGAGAGAGAGAGAGAGAGAGAGAGAGAGAGAGAGAGAGAGAGAGAGAGAGAGAGAGAGAGAGAGAGAGGAGAGAGAGAGAGAGAGAGAGAGAGAGAGAGAGAGAGAGAGAGAGGAGAGAGAGAGAGAGAGAGAGAGAGAGAGAGAGAGAGAGAGAGAGAGAGAGAGGAGAGAGAGAGAGAGAGAGAGAGAGAGAGAGAGAGAGAGAGAGAGAGAGAGAGAGAGAGGAGAGAGAGAGAGAGAGAGAGAGAGAGAGAGAGAGAGAGAGAGAGAGAGAGAGAGAGAGAGAGAGAGAGAGAGAGAGAGAGAGAGAGAGAGAGAGAGAGAGAGAGAGAGAGAGAGAGAGAGAGAGAGAGAGAGAGAGAGAGAGAGAGAGAGAGAGAGAGAGAGAGAGAGAGAGAGAGAGAGAGAGAGAGAGAGAGAGAGAGAGAGAGAGAGAGAGAGAGAGAGAGAGAGAGAGAGAGAGAGAGAGAGAGAGAGAGAGAGAGAGAGAGAGAGAGAGAGGAGAGAGAGAGAGAGGAGAGAGAGAGAGAGAGAGAGAGAGAGAGAGAGAGAGGAGAGAGAGAGAGAGAGAGAGAGAGAGAG
>JAPQNM010000045.1:12417996-12422996 GCA_029783475.1 Metacarcinus magister
GGTAGTATCAGTTCATTTTTATTTTGTAATGTTGGTTTAGTTTGTGGCATAAATGTTGCGGTTTGTCTCAAGTGAGTGAAGGGTTAGCGAGGCTAGAAAATCACATAGTCACTCCGGCGAAATTATTGTACCAAAGCTATTTTTTTTTTAACGTCAACGCCAATCACTCAATGTCTGTCTGTCTATTTGTCTTCCGGTGTTTTGAAATGATGTTTTTTAATGGAATATCTATCGACAGCTGGGTTGATGGAGGTATATAATGTAACCAGGAAGGCAGGTAACGTGTGTGTGTGTGTGTCTGTGTGTGTGTGTGTGTGTGTGTGTGTGTGTGTGTGTGTGTGTGTCTGTGTCTGTGTGTGTGTGTGTGTGTGTGTGTGTGTGTGTGCGTGTGCGTGTGTGCGTGTGCGTGTGTGTGTGTGAGTACGCGTACCCTCCCTCTCCTTTGAGGCCACTTTTTCACCTTTTTTATGTTGTCATGTATAACTAATTATTTTCTCGTAATCAATTTTTTTTTATCATCAAAATCTTCCTTTTCATCTTTTATAATTAGCCGCATTCTCACAATTTTCTTCCCCTTACTTATTTTTTCATTACTCATTTTCAAACGCCCTTTTCTTCCCCCTCCCCTTCCAACAAGCCTTTTCCTTTCTCCTTCCATCATCGTACATTAATTTCCTTACAGCCTTCCTCTCTCTCCCTTCTGTTATAATTACCCAATTTCTTACAGTCTTCCCTTACACTTCTTTATAATTCAAAGTCTTCCCTTCCTTAATATTCTTTACAACACCCACTGCTCCTATCCATCACGCTAACTATAATAGCTCTCCACTCCTTTATATATAGGAATGATGACTGTGTGCCTTCTCCTCCTCCTTCTCCTTTACCCTCTTCTCCTCCTCTTTTTTCTGAGTAATGTATCTGATATACCACTACCACCACCACCACCACTACTATCACTCCTACTACATCACACTGCATCTCCCTATCACATCACAGTTATAGTCGATACCAGCATCCAACGCCCCTCAGCTGTGGTATTCCCAGACAAATCAGGATCTGGATGAACGAATCTCAGCGAGTTCACCGTTAGGTTAGGTTAGGTATTTGTAGGGTTGCATCACCGTTTGGATTAATACTTAGTAGTTTTGATATATATTTGGAGTATTTGGTGTGGTGTTATTAGGTTTTGGTGAGTCACATTTGGTTTTGAAAGAGTTTTTTTGTGTGTAAAGTTTAATCTGAGGTTGGATATTAATATTCACGTCTGTGTTAGTTGGGTGTTGGTTCGAAATTGTAATACATGATGTTCAGCAGTGCACGTCAGACTGTTGAATGGGTAAATAATATAGTAGGTCAATTTATTTTAGTGCCTCCTCTCCACACCCCTATCTCACTCCCAGCCTATATAGAAATAAAAAAAAATCTGCTACAGGACGATAAAAATGCATGAGAGATAAGATGAAAAGAGAATGAAATAGAAGGAGAGAAAAAAAAAAAAAACAGGATAAGAATATATATAAATAAGAATATAGCGACGAAGGGAAAGTAGTAATACCGAAAACGTCCCAAGGAATGATTTGTAGGCGGGTATATCATGCTCTCGTGATTTATTGACGCGAGAGAAAAAGGGAGAGAGAGTGGGAGAGAAAAAAAAGAGAGAGAGAAAGAGAGAGAGAGTGGGACGTGACGAACTAGAAACCAAAGAACCTCTCACGGTACTAGGATGTGTGTGATGTAGAACGACTCTTAAATAAATGAAGAAAATAAAAAAAATAGTAGAAGAAACACTAATATAAATGAAGTGGAGGCGAAGATACGGATGTGGTAGAATGAGGTCGAGGTCGTAATGTTGTTGCTGTTGTTGTTAGTGGTGGTGGTGGTGGTGGTGGTGGTGGTAGTGGTGGTGGTGGTGGTGGTGGTGCAGCAGCGTGATAGGGTAAAAAAAAATATGACACTGACACGTGATTGGATCTTGGAAGATATTCATGGAAGGCTAGACTGAAAAAAAATAAAACAAAAACAAGTTGGAAATAAAAAAAAAAAAATAAAAAAGTTTGACGTGCTGTGGCTGGAAAACTAGACCACACCCTAAAAAAGACATTCCCCAAAAAAGACACCCTCAAAAAAACAAAATAGACCCCTTCCCCAAAAAACAAACACCCCTAAAAAATAGACCCTCCCCCTACCTAAAATCCACGCACTAGTTGGTTCCCTTCCAGCACTTACACGCTTAATGCATAACAAATCCCAGGAAACTATCGAATAAGAGACTCACTTTGACTAACTACCAGACCACACGAACTAAAAAACCTCCTTGCATAAAGTTGAAAGTTATACGTTTTACAAATAACACCTTCGCCTCTACGTCACATGGTTTCCAATAGGAGTATAAACACGCAAAGGACGGTGAACATTATTTATTGTTGTTCATTTTATTAGATTCAATCAGGAAGTTGTTGTGGTGTTGATACTTCCGTGAACCTGTTTTTTTTGGGGAGGAAGCAAACCTCACCTCACCTCACCTCACCTCACCTCACCTCACCTCACCTCACCTCACCTCACCTCACCTCACCTCACCTCACCTCACCTCACCTCACCTCACCTCACCTCATCTTCCCTCACCATCCCTGTATTGGGTGTTCCAGGAATGGGAAGAAAGGTGAAGAAATTGTTTGTGACTTTTGTGGAATAATTACCTTGTAGGAATTTATCTATTTATTATTACTTTTTTGCTTCTTCGCGTGCCAGGTTTTACATATCCTCTACCTTGAGTGTCTTTGTACTGTGTGATTGTCCGTTTACCTGTCCACCTGTCTACCTGTCTATCTGGTTATATATCTGTGTGTGTATTTATATTTCAGTGTACGTACGTGTGTATATATGTCGCCACTCATTATTAATAAAGTTGACCTCATTAACTACAAGATCAATATTCTTTTTGTTGAGGTTATCTATTTTTCATTACGTCTATGCTTCACTTAGTTGATTCAGTTTTCTTTTCATACGCTCTAAGTGGTAATAACTAGATCTTTTTTGTTTACCTAAACTTGAAGAAAAAAATAAAGTGCGGTTAGTTTGGCTGCGAGTGTGGAGTCATAAGGAATAGTTGTTACCTAATTATTGATCATTGTGTTTATTTTTCCATTTATTTCAGGGTCCGGCGTGACATTCGAGGCTGTTTTGTTTTGTTATCGGCGGTGACTGTCCTTGTGTCGGTGAGTGTTATGATATTGTGATTAATTGCATCGCATTAAGTAGAAAAAATTGTGCTGTGATTCAATCCAGCAATGACATTAAAGTAGGTGTTTATGTTATTGATTTGGTGCTAATAGAATTTTTTTTAGCATTGATGTTATTATGATTATTAGCATAAGATTAATTATAATTACTATTATTATTATTATTATTATTATTATTGTTACTATCATTATTATTACTATTATTATCATTATCTTTATCAGTAATAGTAGTAGTAGTAGCAGTAGTAGTAGTAGTAGTAATAGTAGTAATAGTAGTAGTAGTAGTAGTAGTAGTAGTAGTAATAGTAGTAAATAGTAAATGTAATAGTAGTTGTGGTAGTGGTAGTAGTAGTTGTTGTTGTAGTAGTATAGTAGTAGTCTTATTCGTAATAGTAGTGATATTACTGTTATTAGGAGTAATTGGTCAACTTTGGACCGGGCTGTTAGGATAGTTTCGGAAAGCGGAGGTTAAGATTCGTAACAAATTTTCTTTTTTCTTTCTTTATATATTTATTGTGTGCAGTATCTATGTTGCTTCATCTAAACTTAATTGTTTCTAGTTTTAATATTTACATCCCGTTGTTAATACATATCATTATCATCATCTTCAATTATAAAATCATTTTCATCAAGGTTCATTTCATCACACGTTTACAAGGCTGAACAGGTGTTGTGGACGTGGACTGTCGCCTTGAAAGCCTCTTATCCCCTTGTATTGCATTAAGCTTACACACGGCGCCCTGCCAACACCTCGTTTACAGATGACACCTTCACTATTTCATAAAGTTTGGCTTCGATACACCAACAAAAAGGGAGGAAAACGTAATAATATCCTCTTTTTAGTTATCTTTTATCTCTGTCTGCCTCGTGTCTGCTTTAGTTTCCTCGAATACCTACAATCTCCTCTTCCGTTAGCTTCTTTTAGGGGGTATAGAAGGGGCGGAATGCAAAGTCAGGAGTCACACGTGGCCAGCCAGCCAGCCATCAGCGGAAGAATACCACCCTCCCAGTAACCCTTCGCGGGGATATCACTTCTCTGATTGAATTCCAAAGCTGGACTAAAGCCGGGCGTGCCAGTGCCAGTCCAGGATCCATATTCAGGACACGTTCTCAAGTGATGGACTCAGGTGGCACTCAGGCTCAACGAGGGACCTTCCACCAATACCGATGTTGCCTAAATGCATTTCCATGTTGCTACCTGGGGAGTTATATCCGCCATTATGCTGCCCCCCTACTGATGGATCCCGTGCTCCCGCTCTCCCCCCAGCCTCCCTGTATGGCGCGTTTTGTTGGGTAAAATATAAACTAATCTCGAAATGCAGCTCCGACCAGCCCGGCAAGGAGGGAAAAATAGTAAATAAAACGATAAAAAGGAAGGTTGAGGTCGATCCTGTGATGAAACTCTGAAGGTGAGGTGGTGAGAGAGAGAGAGAGAGAGAGAGAGAGAGAGAGAGAGAGAGAGAGAGAGAGAGAGAGAGAGAGAGAGAGAGAGAGAGAGAGAGAGAGAGAGAGAGAGAGAGAGAGAGAGAGACAAGAGTATGAAGCAAGGAAATAGGATATATATATATGTGATACAAATACATCCCTGAACGTTATATAGAGTATTGTAATGCGTCAGATAAAAATATATAGATGAGTAGAGGCGATGGAATGCTTGTGTCCCTCTGTCCTTCACACCTTTACGCTCAGGTAATGTATTCTGGACTGAGTAATTTGATTTTGTCTATTTGAATTAATTATAACGATACGGAATTATATGAT
>JAPQNM010000045.1:12427996-12431420 GCA_029783475.1 Metacarcinus magister
ACGAATCTTTCAACACAATAGTTTAATATTGATTTTGTAGTTCAATAATAATAATAATAATAATAATAATATAATAATAATCTTCTTCTTCTGTGACCAAAACAAACAAAGCGGGAAGGACCTTTAAAATATGGTGATAATATTTCTTAGTTTTACACCTTCCCTGTTCCTCTCCATATCATTTTAAGGGATGGAGGAACCGTAACACATTATTCTTCATCATTAATAGTGGAAGGATAGCAAGAATACACTATATATTAAGCGTAATAAATGATATAACAATACGTCACAAAATGAAGTAAGTAAGTAAATAAGTAAGTAAGTAAGAGGAGGAGGAGGAGGAGGAGGAGGAGGAGGAGGAGGAGAAGAAGAAGAAGAAGAAGAGGAACCTGATAAGACTCCAGGAAAGGAAGGCAATGTAGTAGAATCGCCTCACACAAAGTATTCCTCTGAAGTGAGACAATCTTCCCTCCTCTTTTGCATCAGCATTTATCCAACCCTCGAGAATTGGATGCCGGAGGAACTATTGCTATCGGAGGTAAAGGATTTGGCAGAAACACTCCTTTTTCCGAGGCGAGTTCTATAAGTCAAGGAGGAGGAGGAGGAGGAGGAGGAGGTAGTGGTGGTGGTGGTGGTGGTGGAATGAAGAAGTAAGGGCAAGGAGAGAGAGAGCGAGAGAAAGAGAAAGTGCTGTTGCATATTGGTGAAGAAAAATGCAATTAGATAAGTTAGTTATTTCTGTGTAGAGGTTTTTATAGAAGGTGAGGAAAGTTAAGAGATATAGGATGGTGTGGTGTTGTGGGTATTGTGTGTAGGTGTGAAGTAGGGGTAAAGAAAGGGTGAAGAAGGGGGTGAAGAAGGGGTGATAATAGTAGTGACCAAAGAAAAAGTACAGTTGGTGTGTGAATTTGTTATGTTTTAGAGAAGAAATGTACATAGTGCTTTTTTGAACTCTGCTTCAGATGGGGAGAAAAATGTAGGGTGTTATTTTCATTTTATGGGCCTCCTTTTATGTATGTTATGCATTTTTACATTTTTCAGTCGTTATTTGCTCTCTCTTTGTTGTCTGTGTGCTCGTGTGATTCTCTCTCTCTCTCTCTCTCTCTCTCTCTCTCTCTCTCTCTCTCTCTCTCTCTCTCTCTCTCTCTCTCTCTCTCTCTCTCTCTCTCTCTCTCTCTCTTATCTTTATTTATTAAGCAACATTTATTCTCTGTTTAATTTTTTCTATCCTCTTTTTCCTTCATTTTCTTTCCTTCTCCTCCCTTTATCTTCTTTTTACATGTTTACCTTATTCCACATTGTTCTTTCATTCTTCCTCCTTTATTCATTTATTTAATTTTCTATTTCAGACTTTGTTTTCCTGTTCTTAACTTTTTTTCTTTTTTATACTTTTTTCATTCTTTTGTCGTTGATAATCAAATGTCTTTATATTCTTCCTAAAGCAGATTATCTTTATTTCTTTCACATTCTTTTTCTTTTCTGCCTTTATATTATTATGAAATGCTTTTATGTTTCATCTTTGATTTGCATCTCGAATATCAACTTCCTTTCATCCTCCTTCTCCTATCTTATCCTCTTCTTCTCTTCTCTTCTTTTCTCTTCTCATCTCTTGCTCATTTTCACATTCTCATTTTCTTTCACTTAACAAAACTTTGAAACGTGATTTCGGTCTCCTCCAATCACTCACCTTCTCCTCCTCCTCCTCCTCCTTATCATCCTCCTCCTCTGTCTCCATTTTCATCATCTCCTCTCTCTTATCATCATCGTCATCATCATAGTTATAATTTTTCCCTCATCTCCTTCCTCTTCACCTTCTCCTCCTCCTCTGCCCTTGAGCGAGTGACTTTAATATTTCCTCAGCATCACCTTAGAAGTTATTACGACTATAATCACGTGTCATCAAAGGCAGACTCCTTCAACGATCAAAGTATTAATATAACTTTTTTATTTACCCCCTCCTCGCCCCTCCTCTCCTCTCCTTCTCCTTACCTTACCTCCCTTCTTTACTATTCAGCTCCAGGATAGATTAAAGGTCTATATATGTAGTGTATGGGGATATGTATGTATGTATGTATTAGAAGGTAAGATCAAAGCGAGAGTAATTACTGAGACACCGTAGCTATCAAGAGTGTTCCAGAGACGGTGTTTGGAGTAGCCCTGACTCCTGCCCCTCGCCCCCCTTCCGCTCACTCTTTTTTAATGTGTTTTTTTTCTGTTTCTTGATGATGATGTTGAAAGGTTTTATGGCAGCGGAGAGAGCGAGGGATTGGATATAAGAGGGATAGGGGTAAGGGGTACTATTTCACAACATAACTCTTTTTTATATTTGATCGGTATCTATCTCATGAAAAATAGTTATTTACTAAAATAATGATATCATTAAACAAACAATATTAGCTTCTAAGCTAAGATACCAATTGAACAAAGTGCTTTGTTTATTAGTTGGTAATTTCTTAAGGAATATCTGATATCTTTTCCATCAACATTGGTAAAGTATTAGATCCACCATACTGATTTTATCATGTGTTTTAACCCAAATAAATTCCTTTATAGCAATAAAAGTTTCTGGTGAAATTAACTGAAACTAAGCTGAAAGTCTTACATTATTTCTATGTACAACATACTTTAAAAAGAACAAAATCGAAGAGGAAATTTTGCAAAAAATTTCCCAGAGTAGAAAAAATGACAAAAATACACCATATGTTGAGATCAATTCTACACATCCACGAGGGTCTGTAAGATGGTTAAACGTGTCGTAAGGCTTAGTTACGAACTGCTTTGAGCTGTAACAGTCATTACAAGAATATTCTTGGACGTTAAGACTATATGTGTTCCTTACGGGTTAACGTGTCGTGTGTAGGAGTATACGCGGGTTACTGATAACTATCATATCCTCTTGATGGAGCTTGACACTGCAATAAAAGTACTGCATTACATCTTTTAATGAAAATAAATAACTTCCATAGCCATTGGCACCGGTGACAGAGTCAGTAGTGAAGATTTTGACCGGCCCGTCATGACCGAACGAGCGGTGGGAATTGAATTGTTTTCTGCCTCTATATACCTAATTCTAGTGAGCCTTATCTTGATGCAGCAGCATTTAAGAAGGTCAAAGGAAGGCTATGTACACTACAGGAGTAATCAAACAGACTCTGCCATCCTGAAATAGTGTATAAAATCTTGTTTTCATCATATTTTCTACTTAAACTAGCTGTAACTCCTTTCGTTTTACTCGTATTGAATTTTCAAGCAATGCTTCAAAATCTGCACATTTTTCCGATCCTTATGGTATGTAACATGTACTGATAAACACAATAGTAAGAAAATATATATTACGTCCTCACGTAAATTTGGTAGATTATAAATCATGAAAAAAGAAACTAGACGCAGGATTGGAATGGGATAGGGTTTAAAAACAAGAGAA
>JAPQNM010000045.1:12431520-12436520 GCA_029783475.1 Metacarcinus magister
GCTTAGTTATGAACTGCTTTGAGCTGTAACAGTCATTACAAGAATATTCGTGGACGTTAAGACAATATGTGTTCCTTACGGGGTAACGTGTCGTGTGTAGGAGTATACGCGGGTTACTGATGGCTATCATATCCTCTCGATGGAGCTTGACACTGCAATAAAAGTACTGCATTACATTTTTTAATGAAAATAAATCACTTCCATAGCCATTGGCACCGGTGACAGAGTCAGTAGTGAAAATTTTGATCGGTCGGTCATGTCCGAACGAGCGGTGGGAATTGAATTGTTTTCTGCCTCTATATACCTAATTCTAGTGAGCCTTATCTTGATGCAGCAGCATTTAAGAATGAAAATAAATAACTTCCATAGCCATTGGCACCGGTGACAGAGTCAGTAGTGAAGATTTTGATCGGCCGGTCATGACCGAGCGAGCGGTGGGAATTGAATTGTTTTCTGCCTCTATATACCTAATTCTAGTGAGCCTTATCTTGATGCAGCAGCATTTAAGAATGAAAATAAATAACTTCCATAGCCATTGGCACCGGTGACAGAGTCAGTAGTGAAGATTTTGATCGGCCGGTCATGACCGAGCGAGCGGTGGGAATTGAATTGTTTTCTGCCTCTATATACCTAATTCTAGTGAGCCTTATCTTGATGCAGCAGCATTTAAGAAGGTCAAAGAAAGGCTATGTACACTACAGGAGTAATCAAACAGACTCTGCCATCCTGAAATAGTGTATAAAAACTTGTTTTCATCATATGTTCTACTTAAACTAGTTGTAACTCCTTTCGTTTTACTCGTATTGAATTTTCAAGTAATGCTTCAAAATCTGCACCTTTTTCTGATCCTTATGGTATGTAACAAGTACTGATAAACACAATATTAAGAAAATATATATTACGTCCTCACGTAAATTACGTAGATTATAAATAATGAAAAAAGAAACTAGACGCAGGATTGGAATGGGATAGGGTTTAAAAAGAGGAGAAAAATATTTATAATTTCACAATATAACTCTTTGTTATATTTGATCGGTATCTATCTCATGAAAAATAGTTATCTACTAAAATAATGATATCATTAAACAAACAATATTTGCTTCTAAGCTAAGATACCAATTGAACAAAGTGCTTTGTTTATTAGTTGGTAATTTCATAAGGAATATCTGATATCTTTTCCATCAACATTGGTAAAGTATTAGATCCACCATACTGATTTTATCATCTGTTTTAACCCAAATAAATTCATTTATAGCAACAAAAGTTTCTGGTGAAATTAACTGAAACTATGCTGAAAGTCTTACATTATTCCCATGTACAACATAGTTTAAAAAAAACAAAATCGAAGAGGAAATTTTGCAAAAAATTTCCCAGAGTAGAAAAAATGACAGAAATACACCATATGTTGAGGTCAATTCTAGACATCCACGAGGGTCTGTAAGATGGTTAAACGTGTCGTAAGGCTTAGTTATGAACTGCTTTGAGCTGTAACAGTCATTACAAGAATATTCGTGGACGTTAAGACAATATGTGTTCCTTACGGGGTAACGTGTCGTGTGTAGGAGTATACGCGGGTTACTGATGGCTATCATATCCTCTCGATGGAGCTTGACACTGCAATAAAAGTACTGCATTACATTTTTTAATGAAAATAAATCACTTCCATAGCCATTGGCACCGGTGACAGAGTCAGTAGTGAAAATTTTGATCGGTCGGTCATGTCCGAACGAGCGGTGGGAATTGAATTGTTTTCTGCCTCTATATACCTAATTCTAGTGAGCCTTATCTTGATGCAGCAGCATTTAAGAATGAAAATAAATAACTTCCATAGCCATTGGCACCGGTGACAGAGTCAGTAGTGAAGATTTTGATCGGCCGGTCATGACCGAGCGAGCGGTGGGAATTGAATTGTTTTCTGCCTCTATATACCTAATTCTAGTGAGCCTTATCTTGATGCAGCAGCATTTAAGAAGGTCAAAGAAAGGCTATGTACACTACAGGAGTAATCAAACAGACTCTGCCATCCTGAAATAGTGTATAAAAACTTGTTTTCATCATATGTTCTACTTAAACTAGTTGTAACTCCTTTCGTTTTACTCGTATTGAATTTTCAAGTAATGCTTCCAAACTGCATCTTTTTCTGATCCTTATGGTATGTAACAAGTACTGATAAACACAATATTAAGAAAATATATATTACGTCCTCACGTAAATTACGTAGATTATAAATAATGAAAAAAGAAACTAGACGCAGGATTGGAATGGGATAGGGTTTAAAAAGAGGAGAAAAATATTTATAATTTCACAATATAACTCTTTGTTATATTTGATCGGTATCTATCTCATGAAAAATAGTTATCTACTAAAATAATGATATCATTAAACAAACAATATTTGCTTCTAAGCTAAGATACCAATTGAACAAAGTGCTTTGTTTATTAGTTGGTAATTTCATAAGGAATATCTGATATCTTTTCCATCAACATTGGTAAAGTATTAGATCCACCATACTGATTTTATCATTTGTTTTAACCCAAATAAATTCATTTATAGCAACAAAAGTTTCTGGTGAAATTAACTGAAACTATGCTGAAAGTCTTACATTATTCCCATGTACAACATAGTTTAAAAAAAACAAAATCGAAGAGGAAATTTTGCAAAAAATTTCCCAGAGTAGAAAAAATGACAGAAATACACCATATGTTGAGGTCAATTCTAGACATCCACGAGGGTCTGTAAGATGGTTAAACGTGTCGTAAGGCTTAGTTATGAACTGCTTTGAGCTGTAACAGTCATTACAAGAATATTCGTGGACGTTAAGACAATATGTGTTCCTTACGGGGTAACGTGTCGTGTGTAGGAGTATACGCGGGTTACTGATGGCTATCATATCCTCTCGATGGAGCTTGACACTGCAATAAAAGTACTGCATTACATTTTTTAATGAAAATAAATCACTTCCATAGCCATTGGCACCGGTGACAGAGTCAGTAGTGAAAATTTTGATCGGTCGGTCATGTCCGAACGAGCGGTGGGAATTGAATTGTTTTCTGCCTCTATATACCTAATTCTAGTGAGCCTTATCTTGATGCAGCAGCATTTAAGAATGAAAATAAATAACTTCCATAGCCATTGGCACCGGTGACAGAGTCAGTAGTGAAGATTTTGATCGGCCGGTCATGACCGAGCGAGCGGTGGGAATTGAATTGTTTTCTGCCTCTATATACCTAATTCTAGTGAGCCTTATCTTGATGCAGCAGCATTTAAGAATGAAAATAAATAACTTCCATAGCCATTGGCACCGGTGACAGAGTCAGTAGTGAAGATTTTGATCGGCCGGTCATGACCGAGCGAGCGGTGGGAATTGAATTGTTTTCTGCCTCTATATACCTAATTCTAGTGAGCCTTATCTTGATGCAGCAGCATTTAAGAAGGTCAAAGAAAGGCTATGTACACTACAGGAGTAATCAAACAGACTCTGCCATCCTGAAATAGTGTATAAAAACTTGTTTTCATCATATGTTCTACTTAAACTAGTTGTAACTCCTTTCGTTTTACTCGTATTGAATTTTCAAGTAATGCTTCAAATCTGCACCTTTTCTGATCCTTATGGTATGTAACAAGTACTGATAAACACAATATTAAGAAAATATATATTACGTCCTCACGTAAATTATAAATAATGAAAAAAGAAACTAGACGCAGGATTGGAATGGGATAGGGTTTAAAAAGAGGAGAAAAATATTTATAATTTCACAATATAACTCTTTGTTATATTTGATCGGTATCTATCTCATGAAAAATAGTTATCTACTAAAATAATGATATCATTAAACAAACAATATTTGCTTCTAAGCTAAGATACCAATTGAACAAAGTGCTTTGTTTATTAGTTGGTAATTTCATAAGGAATATCTGATATCTTTTCCATCAACATTGGTAAAGTATTAGATCCACCATACTGATTTTATCATCTGTTTTAACCCAAATAAATTCATTTATAGCAACAAAAGTTTCTGGTGAAATTAACTGAAACTATGCTGAAAGTCTTACATTATTCCCATGTACAACATAGTTTAAAAAAAACAAAATCGAAGAGGAAATTTTGCAAAAAATTTCCCAGAGTAGAAAAAATGACAGAAATACACCATATGTTGAGGTCAATTCTAGACATCCACGAGGGTCTGTAAGATGGTTAAACGTGTCGTAAGGCTTAGTTATGAACTGCTTTGAGCTGTAACAGTCATTACAAGAATATTCGTGGACGTTAAGACAATATGTGTTCCTTACGGGGTAACGTGTCGTGTGTAGGAGTATACGCGGGTTACTGATGGCTATCATATCCTCTCGATGGAGCTTGACACTGCAATAAAAGTACTGCATTACATTTTTTAATGAAAATAAATCACTTCCATAGCCATTGGCACCGGTGACAGAGTCAGTAGTGAAAATTTTGATCGGTCGGTCATGTCCGAACGAGCGGTGGGAATTGAATTGTTTTCTGCCTCTATATACCTAATTCTAGTGAGCCTTATCTTGATGCAGCAGCATTTAAGAATGAAAATAAATAACTTCCATAGCCATTGGCACCGGTGACAGAGTCAGTAGTGAAGATTTTGATCGGCCGGTCATGACCGAGCGAGCGGTGGGAATTGAATTGTTTTCTGCCTCTATATACCTAATTCTAGTGAGCCTTATCTTGATGCAGCAGCATTTAAAAAGGTCAAAGAAAGGCTATGTACACTACAGGAGTAATCAAACAGACTCTGCCATCCTGAAATAGTGTATAAAAACTTGTTTTCATCATATGTTCTACTTAAACTAGTTGTAACTCCTTTCGTTTTACTCGTATTGAATTTTCAAGTAATGCTTCAAAATCTGCACCTTTTTCTGATCCTTATGGTATGTAACAAGTACTGATAAACACAATATTAAGAAAATATATATTACGTCCTCACGTAAATTACGTAGATTATAAATAATGAAAAAAGAAACTAGAC
>JAPQNM010000045.1:12441520-12446520 GCA_029783475.1 Metacarcinus magister
TTTCTCTTTTATCTCTCTCTCTCTCTCTCTCTCTCTCTCTCTCTCTCTCTCTCTCTCTCTCTCTCTCTCTCTCTCTCTCTCTCTCTCTTTTACTTTTTGCTCTGTTCTGTTACTGCTCCTTTAGTTATACAAGAGAGAGAGAGAGAGAACAATAATGATAATGATAATAACAATAACAACAACGATAATAATAATGAAACATAAATAATAATAATAATCTCCCAACAGCTTTCAGAGTTTAAAAAATCATACGTGTTAATATATTTTCCTTTTTTGTGTAACTTTTAACCTGCAAAGAAAGAGAGAGAGAAAAAAAATTCGTATAAAACTCAAACCCCATAACATGCTCGGATCCAGGAGCTGAAGCACACGACCTCCCGGTGCCAGCTGGCCTCAAGAAGAATTTGGACCTGGATTCTAGCCGTCCTGCGGGGGATTTATGTTGTCTAGCTTTTTATTCCCCCGAGGAGGCAAAATAGCCGCGTTTCCCTTGCTACATTTTAATTTTGTTTTCTGTGGCTGCTGCATGGAGGAGGAGGAGGAGGAGGAAGAAGAGGAGGAAGAGGAGGAAGAGGAGGAGGAAGAGCCAGTGTCAGTGACTACCTCGAGGGGGTGTTGCAGCTAATTGGAAGCAACACTGCGTTTTCTTTTTACAAGTTTTCTATAAATATTAGTATCGTGACGGGAAAAAAATAGGGTTGACTGAATAAAAGTAAGTTAATGAATATGATCAAACTAGACTTTTATAAACACATGCATGAACCTCAATTTATTTATTTTCTTTTTATAATAATATTTGAGAGGAAAATATTAAAAAAAATAAAAGGTTGACAATGTACAAACTACCATAATTTGCATCACCTGAGAAAGTTGAAGAAATACAAAAAAATAAATAAATAAATAAATGAAATATCGGTGAAATGTAAATATATAAGTTACATATTTAACTCTAAAGAATGTTGTTGGAAAGTAGCGTTGAAGAAGGAAAACTTTTGGGGTTATTTTGAAACGAGTTGAAGTTGGCTTTTTTTTTTCTCTTTGGCAGAAGCTTTTGTCCCTCACCTGAGCTTCGCAGGAGTGATGGCGGCGGATTGGAGGGGGAAAAAGAGGGGGGAGAGGGGAGAGGTATGTGGGAGAGGAAAGAAAGAAAGGAAGAAAGAAAGAAAGAAAGGAAGGAAGACATTTTTTCCCTACCATTGTACGATATATGACTGGAGACGTAAAGGAGAGGAGAAGGTGAGGGGAAACGACATGGAACAGAGGCTGACTTTAGGTTATTTTCTTTTCTCTCTCTCTCTCTCTCTCTCTCTCTCTCTCTCTCTCTCTCTCTCTCTCTCTCTCTCTCTCTCTCTCTCTCTCTCTCTCTCTCTCTCTCTCTCCAAATGTGTTAAATACGTATAGTTTAACGAAATTAATGCGGAATATTTACCTTTTTTTGTCATTTTGAGAGAGAGAGAGAGAGGAAAAAAAAAAGAGAGAGAAAGGAAGGAAGAGAGGAAGGTATTAAGGGGTGGAAGGAAGAGAAGGAAGAGCGAAAGAGGAGGAGGAGGAGGAGGAGGCTTAGTGTGGTTTATAAAATAGTAACTTGAGTGGAGGAAGACATTGAGAGAAGAGATAAAGTAGAGGAGAAGGAGGATCTGAAGGCGGAAGGAGGAAGAGAGGGAGGAAGGAAGAGGAATAAAAAAAGAGGGAGAAAAGATGATGCAAGAGATTGAGGAGGAAGGAAAAGAAAGATATAAAGTAAAGCATGTGAGGGGAATAAGATAGTAGTAGTAGTAGTAGTAGTAGCAGTAGTAGTAGTAGTAGTAGTAGTAGTAGTAGTAGTAGTAGTAGTAGTAGTAGTAGTAGTAGTAGTAGTAGCAGTAGTAGTAGTAGTAGTAGTAGTAGTAGTAGTAGTAGTAGTAGTAGTAGTAGTAGTAGTAGTAGTAGTAGTAGTAGTAGTAGCAGTAGTAGTAGTAGTAGTAGTAGTAGCAGCAGTAGTAGTAGTAGTAGTAGTAGTAGTAGTAGTAGTAGTAGTAGTATAGTAGTAGTAGTAGTAGTAGTAGTAGTAGTAGTAGTAGTAAGAACATAAAGAATAAAATAAATAATAGTCACCGTTAGACATTGAAGAGGAAAGAATAGCTACGCCGTTACAATATATATGCCTGTCTGTCTGTCTGTCTGTCTGTCTGTCTGTCACTTTTGTTAATAAGCCAGGTGTTGGGTGTCCGTGTACGTGATTCATTGAAGCTCAACCTGAATTTACGAGCAACGAAAATCCTGCGCGATATAAATCATTCTTTTCCACATCAACATTTTATATTACACCTGTCGTCTGTCTGTGTGTGTGTGTGTGTGTGTGTGTGTGTGTGTGTGTGTGTGTGTGTGTGTGTGTGTGTGTGTGTGTGTGTGTGTGTGTGTGTGTGTGTGTGTGTTTTGGGGGGATAAGAGTGATGAAATGCAGGAAAAAAAGAGAGAAAATAAAGAGAAAGAGAGAGAGAGTGACAGTGACAGCATATCAGTGACCACCAGGACTCTCTCTCTCTCTCTCTCTCTCTCTCTCTCTCTCTCTCTCTCTCTCTCTCTCTCTCTCGTCTTCTCTCTCTCTCTCTCTCTCTCTCTCTCTCTCTCTCTCTCTCTCTCTTTCTCTCTCACTAATAATACACAAACCTGGACTCGTTTTATTTATATCCGGTTTCTATTACGCCAGCTAAGATGAAAAACACAATTCCTCTTCCATCTCCGCCCACCACCATCACGCCCCTTCCGCCTGGCCACCCGCCCACCAACCCACCAACCCACCAACCCAGTGAGGTTTAAGTGCTACGCCCGAAAACACGCCCATACGCGTCTCACTTGTTTTGTTGTTTGCTCTGAGATGTTTTAGGCAATGAGTGGTTTGTTATTGTTTTCGTGTACTTAGCATTCTTCTCTCTCTCTCTCTCTCTCTCTCTCTCTCTCTCTCTCTCTCTCTCTCTCTCTCTCTCTCTCTCTCTCTCTCTCTCTCTCTCTCTCTCTCTCTCTCGCTCTCGCTCTCGCTCTCGCTCTCGCTCTCGCTCTCGCTCTCGCTCTCTCTCTCTCTCTCTCTCTCTCCTCTCTCTCCTCTCTCTCTCTCTCTCTCTCTCTCTCTCTCTCTCTCTCTCTCTCTCTCTCTCTCTCTCTCTCTCTCTCTCTCTCTCTCTCTCTCTCTCTCTCTCTCTCTCAATATGCTGCATTCATTTTGTCCTGTTGATGGATCTCTCACATTCGTTGTTTATTATTTATTTCATTACATATTGCTGCGGTGTGTGTGTGTGTGTGGTGTGGTGTGTGTGGTGTGGTGTGTGTGGAGTGTTGTGTGTGTGTGTGTGTGTGGTGGTGTGTGTGTTGTGTGTGGTGTGTGTGTTGTGTGTGTGTGTGTCGTAGGTCATGCACTACAAGACACATATATATTTTTTTACATATACTTATATAACACCCATCACTTTATTTTTTTTTTACTACCTTGTTACCTCATGTATATAATTAAGTTGTTCAGTATGTTATAGTTGTTGTTATGTTTATTGATATGCTATACAAAGGTGATCTATAATACAATAATAGATGATTGATTACCTAGCAGGGTGTGGATACGAGGACAGACGCAGCTTGCCAGGGTGGGAGAAGTGATACAGAGAGGGAAAGGGTGAAGGGTGAAGGGTGAAGGGTGAGAGGTGTGAGGGTGAGAGGTGAGAAGGTGAAGGGTGTGAGGTGAGGAGTGAGAGGGGAAGGGTGAGAGGTGTGAGGGTGAGAGGTGAGAGGTCAGGGGTGAGTTGTCAAGGGAGAAGGTTGAGGGGAGAGAGAAAAAAAGAAAGCGCATGATCAGAACAGGAAAAGAAGAATATAATAATGAAGAAATAATAAGAAAGAAAGAAAGGAAAAGAGAGATAGAGACAAAATCTTTAGTAAATAATTGAGAGCCACTTTCTTTATCGTAATGTAATCTGTGTAGCCTCATTATCGTAATCACTAGTACCTGTAACCACCCTACCTTACCTTCCCTTCTCTAAGGCTTCGTTATTGTTATCTGCAACTTGGCTAATCTCACTCCCTAACTAATTCAATTACCTTAACAACGCATAACATTACCAAACACACTCCTCCTCCTCCTCTCCCCCCCCTTTTCCTCCTCCTCCTCCTCCCCCCCCCCTCTTTCCTCCTCCTCCTCTTCCTCCTCCTCCTCCTTCTCCTCCTTCTCCTCCTTCTCCTCTTCCTCTTCCTCTTCCTCATCCTCTTTCTTTCCTCAATGTACGAAGAGATAAAAATTATACTCCTCCAACACTTCATATCTCAACCTATACACAAAATCTCCACCTAATAAGGACAGATGTTGACATAAATGTGTTAAGTTCACCCTTTGAGGCTCACACTCGTCCCTAGATTTCACTTATATAAGTAAGTTACACGACACCTAATTAGCAGCTGACACTTGGCGCAGCTCGACCAAAAGCAGCAGCAGCAGCAACACCAGCAGCAGCAGCGGTAGGCTTTCAGGTGTTGAGTGAGAGTTCAGGTGAGCAGCTTTACCTGTCCCTCGGCTTGGCTTGGTTGGAGGTGCGGAGGTGTCAGGTTTTCTATTACTCACACAAAGGCGGGACAAAGGGAACTGTTCTGTCTCCACACTAACGACTGAACCTCATTATTCCAGCTCGCTGCTATATACGTTTCAAGGAGTTTATTGTATATTATGCGGCGTTTATGATGAGTTTATGAGTGTATGAGAGTTGAATGCGAAGAGAAAATACATGTAATTACTTAGGCATTGCAGTATCAGGTGTAAGAGAGAGAAAAATTTATATACGTTTAAATAACTTGAATTATGATGAAAAGGAAGGATAGAAGAATGATCTATTAGAGATATTGGAAATATCATTGCAGCATCTGATAGACCTAATTAAACTCTACAACTGTTATTACGAATATTTGTTCTATGACTAATAATTACACAGTAAAATAAAACGGTATCTTTTTTCTAAAACATGACTTTCTTCCTCATTTTCTCA
>JAPQNM010000045.1:12461520-12464020 GCA_029783475.1 Metacarcinus magister
TGAGGGATGGAGGGATTTTTTTTCAATTTCAAATGATCAAAATGTGGATCGAGGAGAGAGAGAGAGAGAGAGAGAGAGAGAGAGAGAGAGAGAGAGAGAGAGAGAGAGAGAGAGAGAGAGAGAGAGAGAGAGAAAAAAAGCATTTATGATTGTTCAAAGTATCCTGGGTATATATTTTTGTTAAAGGGAAATAGAGATAAAGAAAATTAAGCCAAAACATAAAAATAAAAAAGGGAAAGAAACACTACAGGATAACAAAACTATATACATACAAAGAGGTTATGATTGAGAGACAGAGAAAGAGAGAGACAGATAGATAGACAGACAGACAGACAGAGACAGAGACAAACAGAGTAAGGATGGGAGAGGAGGGGGCTATAAACACCTCATTAAACACAGATCAGGTACAGGGGGTCCTAACCTACACATTTTAGGGTTAACTTAAGGGGCCAGGATCATCAACCTGTCCATAGGGGCCATATTAGTCCTAATTTAAGGTCCTCCCAAAGCAGCAGAGGAGAGACAAGACAATGCTATACCGGAGGCTATAGAACAAAAAAATACCCTTAAGGACGTCTTCCCCCTTACCTTAATGAGCTGTTTCCACCCTTACGAGGAGGAGAAGGAGGAGGAGGAGTGGCAAGGGGGTGATTTGCATAGTAATGAAGGAAGGGTGGTGGTGGTGGTGGTGGTGGTGGTGGTGGTGTTTTTGTATTGTGCAATGGTGGTGATGAGAGAGAGAGAGAGAGAGAGAGAGAGAGAGAGAGAGAGAGAGAGAGAGAGAGAGAGAGAGAGAGAGAGAGAGAGAGAATCACACACACGTAGAGAAGATAGTGTAAGTGAGACTGTGGTGGTGGTGGTTCTCTCTCTCTCTCTCTCTCTCTCTCTCTCTCTCTCTCTCTCTCTCTCTCTCTCTCTCTCTCTCTCTCTCTCTCTCTCTCTCTCTCTCTCTCTCTCTTTCTCTCTGGGCGTCAGCGAAAGTCACATTAATCACATCCAAACAGACATTTTTACCACTGTTTTGGACATGGGAAAAAATTATCTCTTTCTTTCCCAATTTTATTTTTTTTTATCTTCCAACATATTTTTTCACGTCATTCTCCTCTCCTCTTCTCTCTCTTTTGCTTCTCCTGCTCATCATTATCTTCCTTTTCCTGCTCCTCCTCTTGCTCTTTTTCATCCTCTTATCTTCCTCTCTCTTTCTTTCTCTAATTCTTCCCCTTCTTCTCTTTTAATGACTTATTTTGTCTTCTATTTTCTTTCCTTTCTTCTCTTCTTCCATGTTTTTTGTTTTTATCATTACTCATTCCTCTTATTCTGTATTTTCTTCTCTTCTTCCTTTTCTTCATTTATTTTATTTCTCTACCTCTCCTCTTTCTTCGTCTTCATTACTCTTTCAGTATTCCTCATGTTCTTTGTCCTCCTCCTCCTCCTCCTCCTCCTCCTCCTCCTCCTCCTCCTCCTCCTCCTCCTCCTCCTCCTCCTCCTCCTCCTCCTCTTTCTCTTATTCATCCTCCTCTTTTTTCTTCTTGCGTCCTCTTCCTTCACTTCCTCCTTCTCCTCCTCCTCTCACTTGTTTTTCTTCGTCACTTTTCTTTCTACCTTTTTCTCTCCTTTGCATCTCTTGTCCTCTCCTCTCCTCTCTCCTCTCTTCTTTCTTCCTTCTCCCTTTCCTGTCTTTGTTTTCTTCTCCCTCTCCTCTCTTTTCTCGATTTTTTTTCTTGTCTCACGCTTGTAGTGAAGATCTGTATAACGTAATTTGTTATAAGTTATTAATATTTGTGTTACCTTCGATTCCTACGTTCTTTTTCTCATTTTTTTCATCACTTATATTTATTTTTTCTCCTCCTCTTCCTCTTCTTGCACTTCCTCTTCCTCCTTCTCCTCTCCTCTTCCTTATATTAGATTTGTTTATCGTCAAGAGACATTCGGTGATATTTTCGTTATTTTTTTCCCACATTTTCGTCATAATAAATAAGTTCCTCTTTCAATTAGAGAAAACGGGAAAGGAAGAAAACAAGACTATGATTGGATTTCACTCTCGGTCCCATTCACGAAATTAATGTTTAATATTCAACGCCAGAAGTGGGATTTTGCATATTTTTATTGTCTTTTATTTTTATGGTAATTCTTCAGTCTCCCCTTGGTGTGTGTGTGTGTGTGTGTGTGTGTGTGTGTGTGTGTGTGTGTGTGTGTGTGTGTGTGTGTGTGTGTGTGTGTGTGTGTGTGTGTGTGTGTGTGTGTGTGTGTTTTAGGAACGTTCAAACTTCCTCGTAATTAATTATCAGGTTTGTTTGATAAAATTTGGCTGATGGAGTGTGTCTGTTTGTCTGTCTGTCTGTCTGTCTGTGTGTATGTCTGTATGTTTGTTTGTCTGGCTGGGATTGGCTGTCTGTCTGTCTGTCTGTCTGTCTTTCTATTTGTCTCTCTCCTCTCTCTTTCTCTCTCATTTTTTTACACACACACACACACACACACACACACACACACACACACACAC
>JAPQNM010000045.1:12471520-12479020 GCA_029783475.1 Metacarcinus magister
CGCTCGCTTCGTCTTTCCTCCTCGTATAGTTTCCTTTCCCTTTTCGTGTCCTAATCTTTTTTCATTTTTATTTCTTTACCTTGGTTTTTCATCATCATCTTTTCATGTTTCCTTTGCAGTTACCTGATTTTTGCATTCTTCTTCTATTTTTCGATGTCTCTCTCTCTCTCTCTTTCTCTCTTTCTCTCTTTCTCGCTCTTGCTCTCTCTATCTCTTTTTCTTTTATGTTCCTACCTACGTCTATATTTTTGTTGCTAGATTTTTTTCTTCTCTATCATGTTTTTTCTCGTGTTTTCATCTTGTCCTCGTGTTTCCCTTGGTGACTCTTCCTCCCTTTACATCTGCACTGCTTTTTCTTTTCTTTTTTTTCTTTCTTTTTCTTTCTCTCTTTCTCCCTCTCCCTCTCCCTCTCCCTCTCTCGTGACTGACTCCTTTCTATCACTCTCACTTCTTAATTCTCGTTTCCAACCAACTCCCTCCGGTTTTTTTTTTCTTCTTCCTTACTTTTTATATGTTGTTCCTTTGGTTAACGATACGCTCTCTCTCTCTCTCTCTCTCTCTCTCTCTCTCTCTCTCTCTCTCTCTCTCTCTCTCTCTCTCTCTCTCTCTCTCTCTCTCTCTCTCTCTCTCTCTCTCTCTCTTTCTAGCGTGCCTGGCGAAGATACAGTTCATTAATCTTTCACTATAACTCATAATTTCTTCACACCTGTCCTCTCTTCTTCCAGGTAGCATATGGTCGACTATCATATAATTTACTCACTTTTTTTTTCTATCTATTGTCATACACAACCAATCTGATTCTTGGTATCCCTCTTCCTTTTCCTCTTCCTTTTCCTTCTATACCTTACTGCTTATTCACTAATTACCTCTCGTTTTCCTCTTCTTCCTCTCTTTCTCCTCCCTTCCTTTCCATTCCTTACTCCTTTACCTTCCCATTGAATCTCTCTCTCCTTTACCTCCTCTCCCTCTCCTCTCTCCTCTTTCCTTTCCTTTCCTTCTATGGCTTACTCCTCTACCCTTCCACTAACGATATTTCTTTTCCTTTCCTTTTCTACCTCTTCCTTTCCTCCTTCACTAATACCCCCATTACCCATTCCATCTCCTCTCCTTCACTACCCAACCCTACTGCTGGACAAACTGAAAACCTTACATGCCCTTCCCTTTTTTATTTCCTTATCGTAGCTATACCTATTCAGACCTTCCCATAGATACCACCTTTACCTCCCTCAAGTCTCCTTCTCTCCTCTCCTCCTCCTCCTCCTCCTCCTCTTTACTTCCTGGAATACTCACTATTTGGAACCTACTGCGACCACCACTCACTGGAATCCTCACTGAAATACACCAGCAGACGCTCCCTCCAGTTGAACATGCTGGAACCGGCCACATCAGACACCCATTCTAACGCCAAGGTATATAGTAGAGTCCCCCTTTAGGTGGCCGTTCCTAGTGCCGGCATATCACCCGTGCATCTTTCCAATCACCGATGACTGTCTAGTGAAATTGCAGGTATGTAGCAATTAACCTGCACCTCAACAGCTCTATCCTCCTTAACGACCTTCCCTTCTATTGTTGGCGGGAGTCTAATGTACCTGCCTCCTTGCCTCCTCCTTCCTCCTTCTTCCTTCTTCCGTCTCCTTCTGTCTGTTCCTCATCCTCCTTATATTCCGTCTTGTTCTTGTTCTTCATCTGTTTCCTCCTCTTCTTCTTCTTCATCTTCCTCCTCCTCCTCGTGGTGTTTTCGTTCTCTTATTCTTGTGTTTTGTTTATTTTTTTCTTTCTTCTATTGTTTCAGTTTTTGTTTTCTTAAGTCCTTCCTTCATATCTTCCTTCTTCCCTCTTGTTTTTCTTTATATTTTCCTTCCTTCCTTTCTTTCTTTCTTTCGTATTCTTTCCTTCCTTCCTTCCTTCCTTCCTTTATATGTCGTCTTTATATTTTTTTCTAGTTTATCTTTTTCTCATTTAATGGCCCTCTCCTTTTCCTTCATCGCTTGCTTCTCCTTTTCCCCTTCATGCACTCCATTCTCTCTCTCTCTCTCTCTTTTTTTTTTTTTCTCTCTCGCTTTCCTTCATTTTTTTAGTTGAAGTGTTTTGTTTTACCTTTGTTGACATGATTTTTATTTTATTTTTGAACTTCTCTCTTCTTTTATTTTTTATTTGATTTTTATTTCTATTGCCTTGTTTTTCTTTTTTCATCACTTCTGTTTTCGCTTTTGTTCTTTGCATCTAAATATTTTTCTCTTAGTAATCCGATCCATCTATTTTTGCCTAAAGGATTATTAATGTTTCCTTTATTCTTATATGGGAGTTTTCTAATTCATTTTATTTATTTTGTTCATTCTTTGTAGTCTCTCTCTCTCTCTCTCTCTCTCTCTCTCTCTCTCTCTCTCTCTCTCTCTCTCTCTCTCTCTCTCTCCTCTCTCTCTCTCTCTCTCTCTCTCTCTCTCTCTCTCTCTCTCTCTCTCTCTCTCTCTCTCTCTCTCTCTCTCTCTCTCTCTCTCTCTCTCTTTTCACTAAAAATACGGTTTTCAACATTAATTCTCTGCCTATTTCACCTTTTCTATTCGCATCAATTAATCAACACAATCTACTTATTTTTTTCCCTCCTTTCCTCCTCCTTTCCTTCCTCCCTTATCTCCATGTTTTCTTCTCTTCTCTATTTTTTTGGTCACCATTATTGTTTGTACACCCACACTAGTTTGTTTATTTCTCCCTCACTCGTATCCCTTCAGAGTGAACAGAAGAGGAAAGTGCAATCATTGTTGGTGTAAGCAGCAAGAGTTTGATGTAAATGTTAACGTTTATCATGTAACAAGTTAAGTTGATCCAGGTATAGTAGAGCAATGCGGATGTAGAATGGTAAAGTAAATAGTTTTGCTTTAAATGGACAATGTTACACACACATATATTATTGTTTAAGAATCATTCCACACTGTAACCTTTCCATTATTCATTCTACGCTTCTTATCACTTGGTATCTTTAGTTCGTTTCTAGGTTTTCTGTCTGTAATTAATCATTGTAAGTACACAGTAATAGCTGGAGGTGTTACTAGCTACTGGGGTTGTGTTTGAAGTACAGTACATCTGGAACATTATTTTGTATGACTATCAAATGTTTTCCAGAGTCAGTTGTTATAATTACAGACTAAAATGGAAAAGTCATCTACATTGTGGATATGACATTTTGTATATTAACATTAAACGTTACATTTACACTTTGTCTGGAAATGTTTGACTGTTTATTAAGTATTCTCCATTACTGTATATATTCTTTTATCGTTGTGTGTGTGTGTGTGTGTGTGTGTGTGTGTGTGTGTGTGTGTGTGTGTGTGTGTGTGTGTGTGTGAGTGTGTGTGTGTGTGTGTGTGTGTGTGTGTCCGGGTTCTTCATGTATATGAGATGCATGTCACTCCAACTTGATAATGTATGCATTGAATCATGAATGACAAAATGATCCTGACTTCCTCTTTCCCTCGTGTCCTCCTTTTCCTCCTCCTCCTCCTCCTCCTCCCCTTTCTCTTCTTTTCTTTCATCTTTCACTTCGCATTCAACATTATCTGCCGTATCCTTTCGTTCTCGTTATTATTGTCATCCTTACCTCTCCTCCTCCTCCTCCTCCTCCTCCTCCTCCTCCTCCTCCTCCTCCTATTTTCTTTCTTTCATGCGCATTTATATTTTTCATTCTAGCTACAAGGTCGACATTTCCGTGATCCGAAGCTTCGTTACTGGTCGGCTTTGCACGGTTCGAAACTCGAGTCGTGTGGTGAGATGTCGTTACTTCCACTAATTATGTGCCAAGAGTCAATTACAATATTTTACAAACTTGGCCGGCTCCTGCTGCTGCTGCTGGTGCTGCTGGTGTTGTTGTTGTTGTTGTTATTGTTGTTGTTGCTGTTGTTGTTGTTGTTGTTGTTGATTTATGTTGGTGGTGCAGCTAATCTTGGTCTCAAATTAAACCTTCCTGTACATGCAAATTTGAAAGCAACTGTTTAGAGAGTTTACGAAGTGCTTTAAAAATAGTTTCGAAGTCACTTTCTTCTATTTTATATATATATTTTTTTCCATTCATTTAATTTTTTTTTAGAAAGCTCTGTGTATTTGAGATTCAGGGAAAAAATTGAATCTCAGTTTCTTTTTAATTTCAAGGGAATCAATTTTATCTTGAATGACTTGACTCTCAACTTCATAATAACCTCATCATAAAATACTATTAAAACTGCTCCAAGATGAGAGAGAGAGAGAGAGAGAGAGAGAGAGAGAGAGAGAGAGAGAGAGAGAAAGAGAGAGAGAAAGAGCGAGAGAAAGAGAGAGAAGAGAGAAGAGAGAGAGAGAGCTAGCCAGCCTTCCGGGAGTGAGAAAAAAGTCAAGAGGGAAATTGAATCCTGGCTGATTAGCTATTCACCTGAGGAACTTGTAACCTTAATTTGCTGATTAATTGAACTTTTCTCCCTCACTTCTTTTTGAGCGAGAGAGACTAACGAAGCTCTAAGTGAATCACTGATAAGTCTCCGAGTACAATTGTTTACTGCTCTCTCTCTCTCTCTCTCTCTCTCTCTCTCTCTCTCTCTCTCTCTCTCTCTGTCTCTCTCTCTCTCTCTCTCTCTCTCTCTCTCTCTCTCTCTCTCTCTCTCTCTCTCTCTCTCTCTCTCTCTCTCTCTCTCTCACTCTCTCACTCTCATTCCCCTCACACATCACACTTTTTGACTCATTATCTCATTTATCATATTCCTCTATCTATCTATCTATCCTCGGTTTTCCCTTGAAGACGAGAAAGAAAAAGAAACTCTGAAACACTGAATCCATCTATCCATCTTGCGGCCAAAACGTACACTAAAAAAAACACGAGACGAGAGACGCTTCAAGCCTCAAAGGGATTTTTTTTTTCAATAGATAAATTGGTTTGCGTCAAGACAGATATCCTTGGATCTTAGTGAATAAATCCTTGTGGCTGTAGGAGCGTAATGAGGGTTGCCTCCTGCCCAGACCCTTGAGCCACAAGTTTCAGATCCTCTAAATCCAGGGCACATTACAGGGAGGAGGAGGAGGAGGAGGAGGAGGAGGAGGAGGAGGAGGGAAAAAAAAACTCTGTGGGGAAAGTGGGATGGAACGGAGGAAGGGGAAGGAAGGACGGAAACCAAGGAAGGAAGGTTAGGTTGTATCCTTGATCAGGGAAGATGTGTGTGTGTGTGTGTGTGTGTGTGTGTGTGTGTGTGTGTGTGTGTGTGTGTGTGTGTGTGTGTGTGTGTGTGTGTGTGTGTGTGTGTTCGTCAGTGATATGTTCAAATCCGTATGTTATTTACTAATTTTGTCGCTGGACATTGATTTGCAATTTCCTCTAAAACAAAAACACCTACTGATATAGTTTGTAATATGTGTGGCCTTTGTGCATAGATAGATAGATAGATGCATACATACATACATACATAAATAGGTGTATATGGCTGAATACGTAGAAAGACAAATATAAAAATTCAAATGACAGAGCAAAATTTGAAAAAGAAAATCTAATCAGAACTTATTTAGCTGCAAGACGACTTAAGCTTTTCAAGAATTAATCATGTCCCTCTCAGGATGTCTTGAGGGTGTCAGCTCAGGGAAATAAAAAAAAAAATATTTCCGTTTTAAGTTCTAATAAATAAAAAAAATTAAAAATGCATCTACACACATGTATGTTAATCCAGATTGATGACATTGATAAAAAGAAATATCAAAAGACGATTAAAAGTTATATTGTAAACTTCTAACTTGATTTTACATAATGCAGAACGAGTGAAATGTATCCCAAGTGAGTTGTTTTTGTTAAATACCATCACTGGTATAATTTTCCACACACACACACACACACACACACACACACACACACACACACACACACACACACACACACACACACACACACACACACACACACACACACACACACACACACACACACACACACACACACACACACGTTCTCCAGGCGTAAGGAAATATAGCACAACCAGACACACAGACATTCCTAATTACAAAATCCACCTTTGAATCTCCGCAGGGAAGGTACATTTACTCTTCTCATTTTGCAAATTGGATCGTGGAAAAAGAGACACGCATGCAGAGGTTCGGCCATTTCCAAGCTTAATTACACGAGAGTATTAGGTAAGGAATCGGAGAGAGGAGAGAGCTAGAGAGGGGAACAGAGAGAGAGAGAGAGAGAGAGAGAGAGAGAGAGAGAGAGAGAGAGAGAGAGAGAGAGAGAGAGAGAGAGAGGACACCTGGACCATTCACAGGACAAAAAGTAAGAGAGCGAGCGAGCCAGTCAGAGCGTGAGATATTCCACTACTTAGAAAGAGACGGTTATGGCGAGAGATTAGGTGCCTTGGGGTCAGGAAAAGAGAGAGAGAGAGAGAGAGAGAGAGAGAGAGAGAGAGAGAGAAAGAGAGAGAGAGAGAGAGAGAGAGAGAGAGAGAGAGAGAGAGAGAGAGAGAGAGAGAGAGAGAGAGAGAGAAAGAGAGAGAGAAAGACGAAAAGCACTGCAGACAGGGTAAGACAAAGACGGAGACAGCTGGGTGGTAGTAGTTGTCGGGAGGAGAGGAGAGAAGGAAGGGACCCAGCTAGTGAGACGTAGAGAGAGAGCCGACCCGCCGCCCAGCCTTGATCCACCTGGGGAAGAGATCTCAGGTCTTAGGTCACAGAAGGCACGGGATTACCACATGCAACTGAGGAGGAGGAGCAGGAGGAGGAGGAAGAGGAGGAGGAGGAGGAGGAGGAGGAGGAGGAGAGAAGAAAATGAACAGCAGAGGAAGAAACTGGATTGTATATGACGATTTTTTCATTTTAGTGTAAAAAAAAAAGTCGTATAATTATAATGAAGAAATTTTTAGGTGATTGTAATCTTTTTCTCCTGTTCTTTTTTTTAATATGTAAAAAAGCAACAAGAATAAGAACAAAAAGATATAACCAGGTTTCTTTTTTCTTTGTTCTCCTGGATAACATTTCCAGTGGACGCCGTGGAGGTATTCACAGTGTGTAATAATTATGAAGAAGGTGTTGTCGCTGGAAGCAGTGCAATTAAGTTACTGTCATACCCAAACAAAAAAAAACTTCAACACACCCACACACACACACACACACACACACACACACACACACACACACACACACACACACACACACACACACACATCAAGATTAATATCCTGTCTAAACCATATGCGACACACAACCAGAGAAGCAGCAGCAGCAGCGGCGTCCTAGTTAATGCAGCTCAAGAACCTCCCTCGACATTCAAAAAGACAAACCTTCCTGCACCTTTTGTGGCCGTAGCGTAAATCTAGGAGGGTAATACGAAGTTGAAGGGTCTGGGAGAGTCGAATACAGGCGGGAAACGACCTATAAATGAATCGTAACACCCAGGACCCCCAACGAAGCCCCCAACGAAGCCCCAACGAAGCCCAACTCGCTCAGCAGTAAAAACACGAGATGACCCTCAACGCCACTCCTTGCGACCCATACGCTTTTACT
>JAPQNM010000045.1:12484020-12491520 GCA_029783475.1 Metacarcinus magister
GACAGACAGCAGGACTCACAACACAGACAAACATCTCTCTGCCCTAGGATAGAGGAAAAATTAGGTAAAAATTCTATACATCTTATATATAGAGCGAGAGAGAGAGAGAGAGAGAGAGAGAGAGAGAGAGAGAGAGAGAGAGAGAGAGAGAGGAGAGAGAGAGAGAGAGAGAGAATGAAAAGACGAATGATTCACTGTAAAGGAGATTGAAGGGGAAGAGAACAAGGACATGAATAAGGAGTTAGAGATTCAGGTGAAGAGTCAAATTAAAAAAGAATAAAAAGACAGATGAAGGAGGAAGGAGAAGGACGGAAGGAAAGCAGGAATTATGGAGGAAAAACTGATGATGGGAAGCAGAGAGAAAGAGATAGATAGACAGACAGATAGATAGATAGATAGATAGATAGAGAGAGAGAGATACAAAAAAAAAATAAGTACTCGTATATGACACAAAAAAAATAAATAAAAAAAATTTATCTCCCCCTACAAAAAACAAATAATCAAAAAAAATTCCATTGCCTTGAGTTTTTTTTCACATAAATCAGCGAAGATCAACGGGTCGTGGCGGAGATTGTGGCTGGAAATTGAATTCTGAAGGGGATGATCCAGGCCTTATGGGAGGGAGATACTACGTGCGGATTACACTGAAAAATTGAAGGAGGGAGAGGTAGGCAGGCAAGCAGGAACGCAGGCAAGCAGGTAGAGAGGCTAGGAGAGAAGGGGAAAGAGGGAGGGAGGCAAGTACGTAAGAGAAAGAGAAAGAGAGAGAAAGAAAGATAGAAGGGAATGAATGGAAGAAAGGTACTTATGTTAATCACTATATATACAATGGAACAAGATAGGAGAGAAGATTAACCATTAGAAGGAAGTAACAGAAAGAAAAATATGTTGTTGAAGTTATTGGAATGTAAAGAATTTTTGTGAGAGAGAAAGATAGAGAGAGAAAGGTGTATAAGGGAAGGTGAACTGGAGAAAGGAAGGAAGAAAGGAAGGAAGGAAAGGAAGGAAGGAAGGAAGGAAAGGAAGGGAATGCAGAAGGGGAAACAGAAGGGGAAAACGTTACTAAGAGTGGTTGAGAGGAAACATTTTTTTGGTCTTACGTAAGGGAGAAGAACAGAACTCAAAGTAACGAAGGAAGGAAGAGAAGAGAGAGAAGGGAAGAGAGAGAGAAACAGATTTATACAAAAGTAAAAACGAAGTCATTACAGAAAGTCAGTGGAAGGGAAGAGAGGATGATAAAAGAGGAAATAAGGAAAGGTAATTTGGCTTTGCACATTAGTCACCATTACAAGGAACACCGCGCAGGGAGAGGGATGAATGGGGATAATGGGAGAGGGGAAAGCAGAAAGAGGGGAATGCCATGACTAGTTACACCTCTCTCTTGTTCCTCTTTATTCGTGATAAGGCTATTATTCGCGGTCCTGATGAAGCTCTCCTCCTCCTCCTCCTCTTCCTTCTCCTCCTCTTCCTCCTCCTCCTCCTCCTCCTATCTTCCCTAGCGCCGATAAGAGCATCATATGGATTGGTACAAGAGCAACCTCAACACACACACACACACACACACACACACACACACACACACACACAGGGCCACCCACCCAAGAGTGCTTTAATAAATTATAACAAGACAACTTTGGTTACACGGCCATTTTTGAGATGAAAACTTGGATTATGTAGCAACTTTTAACAGGAAAACTTTCGATGATGGCGCAGTGATATTTACTATGAAATTACGATAACGCATTAAAGCGGGGAAATACCGATAGCGTTATGATGGGATATAGCTGAACTTGGAAAGGGAGGAAGGAAGAAGTACTGTACACATACACATATACACATAAACACACCCACACACACACACACACACACACACACACACACACACACACACACACACACACACACACACACACACACACACACACACACACACACACACAGTACGAACAAACAAACTTGAACTTTTGCAACATAATGGAAGGGAAAATGTAGTGATGTTATTTTTTTTCTAAGGGAAACTTTATCTTGTGTATATTATTATTATTATTATTATTATTATTATTATTATTATTATTATTATTATTATTATTATTATTATTATTATTATTATTATTATTATTATTATTATACTATTACTGCCGTTTGTGACATAACTTATTATCATCAGTACTGCTGTGTCGTCATACTATTTACAATTTGGGTAACGTAAATTTAAAGAAAGAGAAAAAATGTATGTAGCAGCACTTAGATATAAAAGGTAAATACAGCATCGCGACACAACACGCAAAAGCATGCTATATGTGTTGAAAAAAAAAAACTGCTATGCATATGTATGTTATTTTTTAATATTTTGCTTTTGTTTTGAAAATGTACGTAACATACTGACTGACCCCTTTCTTTCCCTGCCCTTCTCTACAGTGTGTGTGTGTGTGTGTGTGTGTGTGTGTGTGTGTGTGTGTGTGTGTGTGTGGGTGTGTTTGGGGGGGGGGTCTGCCTGTCTGTCATGATAAGAGAGGGAAGCGAAGGTGGAAGGGAAGAAACCTTGAATTGAGACGAGGGAGATGAAGAGATAAGGATGAAAATAGGACATGGAAAGGAGTGAAAGGCAGGGTACTAGGAGGAGCATAAAGGAGAAACGTAGAGAGCTTGTAGAGGATACCTAATGAGAGAGAGAGAGAGAGAGAGAGAGAGAGAGAGAGAGAGAGAGAGAGAGAGAGAGAGAGAGAGAGAGAGAGAGAGAGAGAGAGAGAGAGAGAGAGAGAGAGAAGGTGATACGTATTAATAAGTAGAGACACACGACTCTTCACGAACGACACGACATTAATCATCATTACACGTTAGGGGGGATAAAGAGGGGGAGGGAGGGAGGGAAAAGGTAGTAGAGAAAAAACTAAAAATATGAATGAAATTTAAGAAAACACTGCAAAAGAGGAAAGGGGAAAAACAGTATTTGTAAAGGTAATAAAGTTAATAAGGAGAGAAAGAGAGAGAGAGAGAGAGAGAGAGAGAGAGAGAGAGAGAGAGAGAGAGAGAGAGAGAGAGAGAGAGAGAGAGAGAGAGAGAGAGAGAGAGAGAGAGAGAGAAAGAAAGAAAAAAACTAAACTAATCCTTTGATCACTTTTCCATTAGACTCCCTCACTCATGAAGATCTTTGAAAGTGACGTTCAATCAAATATTCTGGTGGTGGCCACACTTCTTCCTTCCTTCCCTCGGCAGGAGAAGATCACTTGGTTTGTGCGTATTAGAGGCAATTACTGGCGATGAAGATGATTTGTTACTGATACTCTTTGTACCAATACTTGTGGTTCTCAGAAGACATTGTGGCGTGAGGTGGAAAAGTTTTTGAGAACGTGTGATACTGAAGATAATTGACAATGACGGCGGGAAATGGTGGAGGTAATTGACGGTGTATATATATAGAGGACAGATTCTGGAAATGGTCATCGTTGGTGGTGTAGAAAAAAACAGGTATAGGTAATGATTTAATGGTATATAAGAAGTGTGTATAAAATAATTAGTGATGTACAGTAGGTAGGAAATATGTGATGAAGATAATAACAATGATAATCAGTAATGTAGAGAACAAAACAGATACTACTAAGACAATAGTAATTCAAGGCTGTAGATTACGTCTGATTTCTCACTTTCCCCCCCCCAAAAAAAAAGAAAATCGTGATAATATAACATACTTTCAAAAACCTTTATATTCCTGCTTCAATGTCCCGAAGCTTCATTCCTCGCGACTCACCTAATTTTCTTTTTTCCTCAGGTTGAAAAGAAAAATGAGGAAAATTCACCCAGCTCGCCCAGCTCGCCCAGCTTCGAGGTATAGTAGCTTCTCCCCGTGTTTGCCTTTCGAATACCTAATAAGTTCACTTGTTTGCCTCCCTCTTGTTTAGCCCTGCGAGGAGAGGAGAGGAGAGGCTTGGCGAGGCTATGCAAGCGAATTTGTATCTGTTTTTCGCCCCGTCCATAGAGAAGCTTATGTTGGTATTTCCATCGCATGCTCTTTGTTTTTAAATTTATTGTTGGTTTTCTATAGATAATGTAACTTTGATATGTGTATTTTTGTTTATATATTTTTTTATCGCTCTCTCTTTCTCTCTCTCTTTCTCTTTCTCTTTCTCTCCTTTGTTTCCTAATTTGATTTTATATTCTTTCACTTCTTTCTTTCTTGTTGCATAATTTATATAATGTCGTTATTCTCGTTCTTTCTCCCTCTCTTTATTGTCTTTTATTTGCGTTCTGTCATTCATTATTTAACTTTCTTCTCTCCTACGACCCACTAACCTCAATTTATATCGAGTATTCTTTTATATCCTCATTCCTTCCCCTCCCTCCCTTATTCCCTCCCCTTTGTTCTACTAATCCTTTGTTTCCTTATCTCCTTCCACCCCTCTTTATCTCTCCTCTTCATTTCTTACCAACTTCTCTCTCTCTCTCTCTCTCTCTCTCTCTCTCTCTCTCTCTCTCTCTCTCTCTCTCTCTCTCTCTCTCTCTCTCTCTCTCTCTCTCTCTCTCTTCGTTATTACGTATAGTGCGTTTTCCTTCCTTGTCCATTTTCTCATTTCCTCAAGTTTCTCTTCTTCTTATCTTCTTGTTTCCTTACTCCTCTTTCTACATGCATTATATTTTTCATCCTTATCGCATTTCACTATTCGTTTTCCTAATGCTTTTTCTCCTCCTCCTCCTCCTCCTCCTCCTCCTCCTCCTCTTCTTCCTCCTCCTCCTCCTCCTCCTCCTCCTCCTCCTCCTCCTCCTCCTTCTTCTCCTTCTCTTACGCATCATCATCATTATTTTTTTTTTTCCTTTTCTTGTAATTAATTTCCTTCCACAAAACACCTCATATGTTGTCACCCTTTTTGCCATTTTTTTCTCTTCATCTTTATTTCCTTTTCTCTGCTTCTTTCCCTTGCCTCCTCCTCTCTCTCTCTCTCTCTCTCTCTCTCTCTCTCCTCTCTCTCTCTCTCTCTCTCTCTCTCTCTCTCTCTCTCTCTCTCTCTCTCTCTCTCTCTCTCTCTCTCTCTCTCTCTCTCTCTCTCTTTGCCTTATCTTTCTATCATCCCTTCTACATATAAGCAAAACTTATATCCAATTACTTACCTCCTTCTCCCTTCCATCTCTCTCTCCCTCTTTTCACTCTCCTCTCCCTCACTTTTGCTGCCAATCCCCACTCTCCTCTACTCCTCTCTCTCTCTTCTCTCTCTCCCCTCTCTCCCAACTCTCTCTCGCTCTCTCTCGTTTCTCCCTATGTGTGTCAGGTGGGCACGTGGCCTTCTCTCTCACTCTCTTTCTACCTTGTCATTCTTGTCGTCCTTGAATAACAAAGGTCTTCGTGTTGACACTTCTAAACTCCTTTCATTGCTTGTATAAAACTTTTAATATTCTTTCTGTTTTTTATTTTTTATCTTATTTTATTTCTCGTCCCTTTCCCTACCAATACTTTTTCTTTCCTTTTTTTTCCTATGCTTCCTTCCCTTCTCCTCCTCTTCGTCTTTCCTCTTCCGTCTTTCTTCTCTTCCTCTCTCTCGTCCCTCGGGAGCCTTCTGTTTCCTCGGTGACACGTCAGTGGGTGATGTATGAGCGAGAGAGAGAGAGAGAGAGAGAGAGAGAGAGAGAGAGAGAGAGAGAGAGAGAGAGAGAGAGAGAGAGAGAGAAAAAAAAAAGGTAAAGCAAGAAAAGGAAAAAAGACTAAGTGTTTTGAACCATTGTCTATTTTTCCTACTGATTTGCCATGTGATATGCTCTCTCTCTCTCTCTCTCTCTCTCTCTCTCTCTCTCTCTCTCTCTCTCTCTCTCTCTCTCTCTCTCTCTCTCTCTCTCTCTCTTCAATTAAGCAGCCGTCTGGAAGCCAGCTCGATCAACCTTCCTTCTCACATTTCAAAGGAAGGGAAAATAAGAGCTTACCTTTTCCTCGTAGCCCAGCACTTCTTAACCTTTCCTTACCTTGCGTCACCTTGCTTAATTCCTTCCTTACCTTCTTCTTGCCTTTCCTCCTAATCCAGTGTTGCTACTTCAGATTACCAAACAGCTTCCCCATCTCCCCCATCATCCCCATCTCATCAATCTTACGCCCCTTCCTTCCCTTCTTTCCCTTCACCTCCCCAAAGAACGTGTTTTTTTCTTCTCCTCCTTCGCCTTTCACTCCATCTACTCCACGTCAGTAAGTCCTTCTCCCTTCCTCCCTCTTTCAAGACCCTGCAATAAAAAATTCATTAAACCCTCAAGGAGTGGTCGCTTGGGGTCTCTGGGCCAACCAAGGTTCATATACTTAAGTCACCCAAGATCTTAAGAGCGTTTTCTTTCAAGCTATTCACTATTTTTCGGGGTTTTTCTCCCTTCGTTTTCCTCCCTTTTTTTTTTCTCTCTCTCTCTCTCTCTCATTCTTGTGTCGTTATAAGAATGTAATAATAGAAAAGGAGAGGCCATGAATGAAGGGATTGCAGGCATGAAGGGCACAAAACAATGCTTGTGTTTCTACCTCACGTAAAATTACCAATATTGCCAACACGCCCAGCAAGCTAAGAGTGAAATTTACCAAAAATCATAACCCAAAAAATAAAATAAACTCACAGAATGAAATGTCCAACGCTGGATAGGATAGGATAAAAGTGAAGTTTACAAAAATAAATAAAGAAAAAATCCCACTAGTAAGCATGGTAAAGAAATAAAAAGCGAATAAATAAGAAGTGAAAAGTGAAGTTTACGAAAATTATACCACACAAGTAAACCCACTGAACAATATTCCTCAAAACAAGGAAAACTAAAGCAAAACAAATGATGGTCAGGAAATTTTTGGGCGGGAAACAGCAGTAGCGAGTTGAAATCCACGATGCTCTTTTGTTTATATATTAGTTTTCTGATCAGCATTCACTAGTTTACTTTTGATCTATTCCCACCAAAATCAAAATCATTCCACTCTGTAAAACCAGGAACTGAATCTGACTAACCGTGAGAGTATAAAGGAGAAACACCACCACCACCACCACCACCACCACCACCATCAACAATCATCATCATCATCATCAGGAGTGACACAATAACACGCCGATGACACGGGACACAGAACGCCGCTGAAGGAAAACTTTGGGGGAAGCAGAGGGAACGGATTGATGGAGAAAACTTTATACATTACTCCAGCTTATTTCCCATCAGACCTCCGCCCATCCCATCTCGCCCCATCTCTCCATCCCTTCACCCACCCATCAACCTCACCCATCAACCTCACCTATATTTCACCCCTCACACCCATGCCTCCACAAGACTCAAACATACAGGCTTTCAAAGGAGGAATGGCACTTAATGTTCTTTTTAAATCATTATTACTATCATCTCTTCTATTTTTCAACTTCCGTACATACAATCGCTAGTTTTTTTTTTCTCTTCTATAGTTTCCCCGTGCAAGAGAAGTGAAAATGGAAGGCGAGCTTGTTGTGTGCTTTCGCTGCAGCTCATTTCAGAGTCAAGCTTGTCTTGTTTTGCCGAGCTGCTGTTTGCTGG
>JAPQNM010000045.1:12499020-12534020 GCA_029783475.1 Metacarcinus magister
TCTTAATTCTATGCATCTTTTCCCTGTTTTACGTCTTTTCAATCACATACTTCTTTTTACATTTCAATTCCTGCTTTTTACATTTCAATTCCTGATTATTTAATTCCCATTCCTTCTTATTCCTGGATTTATTAATCTTGTTCCTTTTTCAGTCAAGTTATTTCTTCTTCTGCTAATCTCCATCTTATAATTTTTTGAAGTAATTTGTCTCGTGTAGTTTTTAGAAACTCGTATAACTCCTTCAATTTTTTTTTCAATTTTCTCTCTGAAGCTTAACACTTGACGCTCAACTGTACCTTCATTCCTTTCTCAGTTTTCATCTCTCTCTCTCTCTCTCTCTCTCTCTCTCTCTCTCTCTCTCTCTCTCTCTCTCTGGTAATATCAATTCGCTAATTAATGAACCACTATTTACCTAACTACTCTTTATCCCTTCAAACGCTACCAGTTAACCGGCACGTAACAAGGAGCTCGAACCCTGCAGATCCACACACTCATCCACAAAGCCCATCATCAATCAGCCAACCATTATACCAATAGGATAGAAGACAGACGAAGATAAGACCACACTCTCACCAGCCTTGCATCCCATCACTCATCATCCCTTGACTTATCCCACTGACTTTGTGTCTGTGAATCGTGCGTCTGGCAGTTCCGTAGTGACTCGGGACTCGGGGTTCGCATGCGCAGTGGGATTCGAAGCTTTGCGAGTTGGGTAACTTGATTATTCCAAACAAAGTGTTCATCAATTTAATCTGCTTACCTCAGGTGGTCCTCATTAGCGCTCTCATCCCCAGGGAGATTGGGAAGCGAGCGAGAGAGCAGCAGAAGGAGGAGGAGGAGGAGGAAGAGAAGGGAAAAGAGTAGTAGTAGTAGAGAGGAGTAAAAGAAATAAGATTGTAGGTAATAAACGGTGGAGGAGGAGGAGGAGGAGGAGGAGGATGAAGAGAAGAGGAGGAAGTAGAGGAAGGAAATGAATGAGGAGAAGGTGAAAGTAGATGACAGTAATGAAAATACTTTATTAAAAACTGAACGACCGCGATGATTAGTATGCAGGAAAAGAAGGTGAAGAAGTAATCCCTCACTCATTTTTGTAATGATTGTGCCTTTGTATCTCTCTCTCTCTCTCTCTCTCTCTCTCTCTCTCTCTCTCTCTCTCTCTCTCTCTCTCTCTCTCTCTCTCTCTCTCTCTCTCTCTCTCTCTCTCTCTCTTCTCTCTTCTCTCTCTCTCTCTCTCTCTCTCTCTCTCTCTCTCTCTCTCTCTCTCTCTCTCTCTCTCTCTCTCTCTCTCTCTCTCTCTCTCTCTCTCTCTCTCTCTCTCTCTCAAAACAGTAGTAGTGATAGTAGTAGTAGTAGTAGTAGTAATAGTAGTAGTACTTTCAGCCTCAATTATAACAGCATGCTGTATAAAACCCAAGTTCCCAGAAACATATACAAAAAATATTTAAATGTTTCTATGGTAACTCCTCTTTCCACTCTTCCAATAAACACATCTGCAAATCTGAAACATTCTGAAACATTCTGAAACATCTCTACATTTATACATCTTCCTTCCAGTAATTCCTCTAAACTTATGATAGCCTATACCTCTCTTCTCTTTCCCGCCCCTCAATCTGTCACTCTGATTCCCCAGTATAAGCAGAGGTAGTAGTAGTAGTGGTGGTAGTAGTAGTAGTAGTAGTAGTGGTAGTAGTAGTAGTAGTAGTAGTAAAATATGCCAGGGAGGAATAGATCTCGGTTGCCTTCCTTCAGCCCAGCTCGCCCGCCGCAGACTCGCCTGGAATGTACAAAAAAATTCCAATATAGATGCTTATTTTGAGAGTTTCTAGGGAGGCTTCTTCCCCTCATGCCTGTATACCACGAAGAACAATTAAAACCCTAAGCCACTTATCATCTCTCTCTCTCTCTCTCTCTCTCTCTCTCTCTCTCTCTCTCTCTCTCTCTCTCTCTCTCTCTCTCTCTCTCTCTCTCTCTCTCTCTCTCTCTCTCTCTCTCTCTCTCTCTCTCTCTCTCTCTCTCTCTCTCTCTCTCTCTCTTTCTTTCGCGTTGTTTCTTGTTTGTGAAAAGTCAACTCTCTGGAAAGGCTCCATTGAAGTGTAATCCGCACAACATCTTCTGGTTAGTATGATGGAAAGCCGCCACGCAGGAAATTAAAAAGAGGGTTTGAGCCAGAAGGGAATGTAAGGAAAACAGATTTAATTAAGGACAATCCGTTTGGAGGGGATGCTGGGAGGAGGAGGAGGAGGAGGAGGAGGAGGAGGAGGAGGAGGAGGAGGAGGAGGAGGAGGAGGAGGAGGAGGAGGAGGAGGAGGGAGATGAAGGGAGATTATGTGTAGTGTTCGTTCGTTCTTTCTTTCGTTCGGTTAATAAGGTTAAGTTTGCTGGTTGGTTTCCATAGTGATTTGAGGTGATGTGGTGGTAGTGGTTGTTATTATTATTATTGTTATTATTATTATCATCATTATAACAAAAGTTTGACTAATAATCGTAAATATTTTTTTTTCCATATACATGTACATATTAATCTATAACAGAAAATAACTTAGCATAAACAAAAATATAAATTGAAAGTATATATTGTGCCTAAAAGTAATAAAAGATATCCACAAAGGAAATATTTGAGTGTTATGAGATATTACTTAAACCAATTTCCTATAAATAATCTACTATCTAACTACTGGGCCCGTATTCTACATAGTTATATGGACGACCATAACTAACGCTCATAGCTAACAGAATTTATGACAGTCAGTCTTATGGTCGTCCAGAACTCGTGGGTCATATCTCATACACCCTCTGCCGCTAGAACGCACGCTCACAATTTGTCAACTTTAAATATATGGAATGAAGTAGGTTCTTGGCATTATTTTCTTGGATTTAAATTGTTTTGACTTCATAAACATAGTACACACCGAAAAGAATATTCACGTAGGTCGGTTTTTTTCAATAACAAACTAGACTTGGGGCTTGAAATGGGTATCACGAGAGAGATTAGTGCCTCCGTATAAGAGAAAGAACAGGCTAAAGCTGAAAATATACCTCTTGTGTTGTTTTGGCGAGCTGAAATATTGTGTGAATTAATAGCAGTGTTGTTACAGCTCATTTTTTCAGTTATACACTAGACTTGAGCATTCAAATGATAATCTACGGAAGCACTAGTGCACTATAGTGTCTCATTATTGTGAGCAGGAACAGAATAGAGCATTAAATATTACATTTTCTTTCGTTTGAGTGGGCTGAAGTATTATATATATGTATTACCCAAAGCTGTAATAAATCAATATATATATATATATATATATATATATATATATATATATATATATATATATATATATATAACTATAGGTATATATATATATATATATATATATATATATATATATATATATATATATATATATATATATATAACTATATATATATATATATATATATATATATATATATATATATATATAATATATATATATAACTATATATATAACTATATATATATAACTATATATATATATATATATATATATATATATATATATATATATATATATATATATATATAAGCTCAGCATCACTGAGCTCGTTAAGCACGTCCCTCCTTCGGAAAATATTCCTCGGCTGGGGACCTTGTTGTTGTGGTGCGGCTATGTTGACACACTAGTGACGGTCATAGGCGGCGCTAAGACAGGGGGAACCCTGTCTTAGCATCCGACACCATTTTATGGTCGATCATAAGCGTTTATGGACGATCATGAGAGTTTCTGACAGTATTATGACTGAAATGCGCCATTTTCTTTCGCTATGAACGACGGATTGAGCTATGACGGTTTGTAGAATACGGGCCCAGTAGTGTAGATTTTGATCGGCCGGTCATGACCGAGCGAGCGGTGGGAATTGAATTGTTTTCTGCCTCTATATACCTAATTCCAGTGAGCCTTATCTTGATGCAGCAGCATTTAAGAAGGTCAAAAGAAGGCTATGTACACTACAGGAGTAATCAAACAGACTCTGTCATCCTAAAAATAGTGTATAAAAACTTGTTTTCATCATATGTTCTACTTAAACTAGCTGTAACTTCTTTCGTTTTACTCGTATGGAATTTTCAAGCAATGCTTCATAATCTGCACATCTTTTCGATCCTTATGGTATGTAACAAGTACTGATAAACACAATATTAAGAAAACATATATTACGTCCTCACGTAAATTACGTAGATTATAAATAATGAAAAAAGAAACTAGACGTAGGATTGGAATGGGATAGGGTTTAAAAAGAAGCGAAAAATATTTATAGTTTCACAACATAACTCTTTTTTATATTTGATCGGTATCTATCTCATGAAAAATAGTTATTTACTAAAATAATGATATCATTAAACAAACAATATTAGCTTTTAAGCTAAGATACCAATTGAACAAAGTGCTGTGTTTATTAGTTGGTAATTTCATAAGGAATATCTGATATCTTTTCCATCAACATTGGTAAAGTATTAGATCCACCATACTGATTTTATCATTGGTTTTAACCCAAATAAATTCCTTTATAGCAATAAAAGATTCTGGTGAAATTAACTGAAACTAAGCTGAAAGTCTTACATTCTTCCCATGTACAACATAGTTTAAAAAGAACAAAATCGAAGAGGAAATTTTGCAAAAAATTTCCAGGAGTAGAGAAAATGACAAAAATGCACCATATGTTGAGGTCAATTCTACACATCCACGAGGGTCTGTAAGATGGTTAAACGTGTCGTAAGACTTAGTTATGAACTGCTTTGAGCTGTAACAGTCATTACAAGAATAGTCGTGCACGTTAAGACTATATGTGTTCCTTACGGGGTAACGTGTCGTGTGTAGGAGTATACGCGGGTTACGGATAGCTATCATATCCTCTTGATGGAGCTTGACACTGCAATAAAAGTACTGCATTACATTTTTTAATGAAAATAAATAACTTCCATGGCCATTGGCACCGGTGACAGAGTCAGTAGTGTAGATTTTGATCGGCCGGTCATGACCGAGCGAGCGGTAGGAATTGAATTGTTTTCTGCCTCTATATACCTAATTCTAAGATGGTTAAACGTGTCGTAAGACTTAGTTATGAACTGCTTTGAGCTGTAACAGTCATTACAAGAATAGTCGTGCACGTTAAGACTATATATGTTCCTTACGGGGTAACGTGTCGTGTGTAGGAGTATACGCGGGTTACGGATAGCTATCATATCCTCTTGATGGAGCTTGACACTGCAATAAAAGTACTGCATTACATTTTTTAATGAAAATAAATAACTTCCATGGCCATTGGCACCGGTGAAAAAGTCAGTAGTGTAGATTTTGATCGGCCGGTCATGACCGAGCGAGCGGTGGGAATTGAATTGTTTTCTGCCTCTATATACCTAATTCTAGTGAGCCTTATCTTGATGCAGCAGCATTTAAGAAGGTCAAAAGAAGGCTATGTACACTACAGGAGTAATCAAACGGACTCTGCCATCCTAAAAATAGTGTATAAAAACTTGTTTTCATCATATGTTCTACTTAAACTAGCTGTAACTCCTTTCGTTTTACTCGTATGGAATTTTCAAGCAATTCTTCAAAATCTGCACATCTTTTCGATCCTTATGGTATGTAACAAGTACTGATAAACACAATATTAAGAAAACATATATTACGTCCTCACGTAAATTACGTAGATTATAAATAATGAAAAAAGAAACTAGACGTAGGATTGGAATGGGATAGGGTTTAAAAAGAAGCGAAAAATATTTATGATTTCACAACATATTTCTTTTTTATATATGATCGGTATCTATCTCATGAAAAATAGTTATTTACTAAAATAATGATATCATTAAACAAACAATATTAGCTTTTAAGCTAAGATACCAATTGAACAAAGTGCTGTGTTTATTAGTTGGTAATTTCATAAGGAATATCTGATATCTTTTCCATCAACATTGGTAAAGTATTAGATCCACCATACTGATTTTATCATTGGTTTTAACACAATTAAATTCATTTATAGCAATAAAAGTTTCTGGTGAAATTAGCTGAAACTAAGCTGAAAGTCTTACATTCTTCCCATGTACAACATAGTTTAAAAAGAACAAAATCGAAGAGGAAATTTTGCAAAAAATTTCCAGGAGTAGAGAAAATGACAAAAATGCACCATATGTTGAGGTCAATTCTACACATCCACGAGGGTCTGTAAGATGGTTAAACGTGTCGTAAGACTTAGTTATGAACTGCTTTGAGCTGTAACAGTCATTACAAGAATAGTCGTGCACGTTAAGACTATATATGTTCCTTACGGGGTAACGTGTCGTGTGTAGGAGTATACGCGGGTTACGGATAGCTATCATATCCTCTTGATGGAGCTTGACACTGCAATAAAAGTACTGCATTACATTTTTTAATGAAAATAAATAACTTCCATGGCCATTGACACCGGTGAAAAAGTCAGTAGTGTAGATTTTGATCGGCCGGTCATGACCGAGCGAGCGGTGGGAATTGAATTGTTTTCTGCCTCTATATACCTAATTCTAGTGAGCCTTATCTTGATGCAGCAGCATTTAAGAAGGTCAAAAGAAGGCTATGTACACTACAGGAGTAATCAAACGGACTCTGCCATCCTAAAAATAGTGTATAAAAACTTGTTTTCATCATATGTTCTACTTAAACTAGCTGTAACTCTTTTCGTTTTACTCGTATGGAATTTTCAAGCAATTCTTCAAAATCTGCACATCTTTTCGATCCTTATGGTATGTAACAAGTACTGATAAACACAATATTAAGAAAACATATATTACGTCCTCACGTAAATTACGTAGATTATAAATAATGAAAAAAGAAACTAGACGTAGGATTGGAATGGAATAGGGTTTAAAAAGAAGCGAAAAATATTTATGATTTCACAACATAACTCTTTTTTATATATGATCGGTATCTATCTCATGAAAAATAGTTATTTACTAAAATAATGATATCATTAAACAAACAATATTAGCTTTTAAGCTAAGATACCAATTGAACAAAGTGCTGTGTTTATTAGTTGGTAATTTCATAAGGAATATCTGATATCTTTTCCATCAACATTGGTAAAGTATTAGATCCACCATACTGATTTTATCATTGGTTTTAACCCAATTAAATTCATTTATAGCAATAAAAGTTTCTGGTGAAATTAGCTGAAACTAAGCTGAAAGTCTTACATTCTTCCCATGTACAACATAGTTTAAAAAGAACAAAATCGAAGAGGAAATTTTGCAAAAAATTTCCAGGAGTAGAGAAAATGACAAAAATGCACCATATGTTGAGGTCAATTCTACACATCCACGAGGGTCTGTAAGATGGTTAAACGTGTCGTAAGACTTAGTTATGAACTGCTTTGAGCTGTAACAGTCATTACAAGAATAGTCGTGCACGTTAAGACTATATGTGTTCCTTACGGGGTAACGTGTCGTGTGTAGGAGTATACGCGGGTTACGGATAGCTATCATATCCTCTTGATGGAGCTTGACACTGCAATAAAAGTACTGCATTACATTTTTTAATGAAAATAAATAACTTCCATGGCCATTGGCACCGGTGACAGAGTCAGTAGTGTAGATTTTGATCGGCCGGTCATGACCGAGCGAGCGGTGGGAATTGAATTGTTTTCTGCCTCTATATACCTAATTCCAGTGAGCCTTATCTTGATGCAGCAGCATTTAAGAAGGTCAAAAGAAGGCTATGTACACTACAGGAGTAATCAAACAGACTCTGTCATCCTAAAAATAGTGTATAAAAACTTGTTTTCATCATATGTTCTATTTAAACTAGCTGTAACTTCTTTCGTTTTACTCGTATGGAATTTTCAAGCAATGCTTCATAATCTGCACATCTTTTCGATCCTTATGGTATGTAACAAGTACTGATAAACACAATATTAAGAAAACATATATTACGTCCTCACGTAAATTACGTAGATTATAAATAATGAAAAAAGAAACTAGACGTAGGATTGGAATGGGATAGGGTTTAAAAAGAAGCGAAAAATATTTATGATTTCACAACATAACTCTTTTTTATATTTGATCGGTATCTATCTCATGAAAAATAGTTATTTACTAAAATAATGATATCATTAAACAAACAATATTAGCTTTTAAGCTAAGATACCAATTGAACAAAGTGCTGTGTTTATTAGTTGGTAATTTCATAAGGAATATCTGATATCTTTTCCATCAACATTGGTAAAGTATTAGATCCACCATACTGATTTTATCATTGGTTTTAACCCAAATAAATTCCTTTATAGCAATAAAAGATTCTGGTGAAATTAACTGAAACTAAGCTGAAAGTCTTACATTCTTCCCATGTACAACATAGTTTAAAAAGAACAAAATCGAAGAGGAAATTTTGCAAAAAATTTCCAGGAGTAGAGAAAATGACAAAAATGCACCATATGTTGAGGTCAATTCTACACATCCACGAGGGTCTGTAAGATGGTTAAACGTGTCGTAAGACTTAGTTATGAACTGCTTTGAGCTGTAACAGTCATTACAAGAATAGTCGTGCACGTTAAGACTATATGTGTTCCTTACGGGGTAACGTGTCGTGTGTAGGAGTATACGCGGGTTACGGATAGCTATCATATCCTCTTGATGGAGCTTGACACTGCAATAAAAGTACTGCATTACATTTTTTAATGAAAATAAATAACTTCCATGGCCATTGGCACCGGTGACAGAGTCAGTAGTGTAGATTTTGATCGGCCGGTCATGACCGAGCGAGCGGTAGGAATTGAATTGTTTTCTGCCTCTATATACCTAATTCTAAGATGGTTAAACGTGTCGTAAGACTTAGTTATGAACTGCTTTGAGCTGTAACAGTCATTACAAGAATAGTCGTGCACGTTAAGACTATATGTGTTCCTTACGGTGTAACGTGTCGTGTGTAGGAGTATACGCGGGTTACGGATAGCTATCATATCCTCTTGATGGAGCTTGACACTGCAATAAAAGTACTGCATTACATTTTTTAATGAAAATAAATAACTTCCATGGCCATTGGCACCGGTGACAGAGTCAGGGCCCGTATTCTACATAGTTATATGGACGACCATAACTAACGCTCATAGCTAACAGAATTTATGACAGTCAGTCTTATGGTCGTCCAGAACTCGTGGGTCATATCTCATACACCCTCTGCCGCTAGAACGCACGCTCACAATTTGTCAACTTTAAATATATGGAATGAAGTAGGTTCTTGGCATTATTTTCTTGGATTTAAATTGTTTTGACTTCATAAACATAGTACACACCGAAAAGAATATTCACGTAGGTCGGTTTTTTTCAATAACAAACTAGACTTGGGGCTTGAAATGGGTATCACGAGAGAGATTAGTGCCTCCGTATAAGAGAAAGAACAGGCTAAAGCTGAAAATATACCTCTTGTGTTGTTTTGGCGAGCTGAAATATTGTGTGAATTAATAGCAGTGTTGTTACAGCTCATTTTTTCAGTTATACACTAGACTTGAGCATTCAAATGATAATCTACGGAAGCACTAGTGCACTATAGTGTCTCATTATTGTGAGCAGGAACAGAATAGAGCATTAAATATTACATTTTCTTTCGTTTGAGTGGGCTGAAGTATTATATATATGTATTACCCAAAGCTGTAATAAATCAATATATATATATATATATATATATATATATATATATATATATATAACTATAGGTATATATATATATATATATATATATATATATATATATATATATATATATATATATATATATATATATATATATATATAACTATATATATATATATATATATATATATAATATATATATATAACTATATATATATACTATATATATAACTATATATATATATATATATATATATATATATATATATATATATATATATATATATATATATATATATATAAGCTCAGCATCACTGAGCTCGTTAAGCACGTCCCTCCTTCGGAAAATATTCCTCGGCTGGGGACCTTGTTGTTGTGGTGCGGCTATGTTGACACACTAGTGACGGTCATAGGCGGCGCTAAGACAGGGGGAACCCTGTCTTAGCATCCGACACCATTTTATGGTCGATCATAAGCGTTTATGGACGATCATGAGAGTTTCTGACAGTATTATGACTGAAATGCGCCATTTTCTTTCGCTATGAACGACGGATTGAGCTATGACGGTTTGTAGAATACGGGCCCTGGAGTATAATACTGCTTTGTATAATAAAATGATTTACTGTTAAAACAAAAAGAGCATTACTCGTACACCTATAAAAGATTCAATGTAAATGATGTGTATATTGATGTCAGTTATTCATTATTTGATTTCGTGTAGATGTGAGTGAGTGAGTGAGTGAAAGTGAGTCAGGAAATAGTGATTGAGTGTTTGAGTGAGTGAGTGAGTGAGTGAGTGAGTGAGTGAGTGAGTGAGTGAGTGAAGAGTGAGTGAGTGAAAGTTCTTGAAGGCTTGTATCCCTATGAATGCCGAAGTCACTTTTTTAAGACACAACACAAACACTGATTATAATACAATTTTACGTTACAATTCAGCGGTAATTAAGGCGTATAATTACCGTAGACTTTAAGAAATCCCCTTCCATCGTTCTTCTTCTCTTCATTTCCCCTTTTGTCTTACTCACAAACCCCTTGATTCCTTCTTGTAGTAGTAGTAGTAGTAGTAGTAGTAGTAGCAGTAGTAGTAGTTGTTGTTGTAGTTGTAGTTGTAGTCGTAGTAGTAGTAGTAGTAGTTGTTGTTGTTGTAGTAGTATAATAGTCAATCTTAAAATCTATCCACTTTCTCTTATTCATCTCCGTTTTCTTACGTGAACACACACACACACACACACACACACACACACACACACACACACACACACACACACACACACACACACACACACACACACACACACACACACACACACACACACATACACACACACACACACACACACGTATATATATATATATATATATATATATATATATATATATATATATATATATATATATATATATATATATATATATATATATATATACGTCTGTCTATCTTTATATCTCCATGATTTACAAAACAGTCTTGATTCTATTTTTAGATCCTTCCTTAAAAATTCCTGGACACGCGCCATTACATTCATGCAAAACAAATGAGTGTTGTGCGACGTTCGCCACATCACCCCTATCACCCCACCACCACCATCATCCTCACCACCATCACCACCACCATCACCACCACCATCATCTCCACGTACGTACATGAATTATTTTTTGTTTGTGTAAGAGTATGATTTATTTCCCCGTGTTGCTACGTGTTGCATCCCATGAACGCCTGTATCCTGGTGTTAATGTTATGCATCTGCGACACCACACACACACGAATTTTTTTTCCCCGTACTTAACAATCATATGTCTTGCGTTCTTAAGTTGTTTTATGTGTTCTTTCTAGATTTTGTCTCAAGCATATTATCACACTAACGTATTATTTGATTACTGTTTTACTTTCTTATCGTCTTGAAGTCAAGGCCGTATGTTTAGAGAAAAAATATAAGGACTCACTTTATTTTCCTTACCGAGTTCGTATGAGGATTTTTCAGGTGTAAAAAGTCCTTATTTTACGAAGACCATCTAAAACATGGAAGTATAGAGCATTGGTATAGGAAATAAAATGCGAACCTGGTACTACGTATTACATCATTCTTCTGTAATAAATTGTTAACATGGGCTTTTCTTGTTTTCGATCCACCACCACCACCACCACCACCACCACCACCACAACCACTACCACCACCACCACCACCACCACCACCACCACCACCAACAACAAAACCTTTGCCGCACTCTCATGGTCACCTGGAAAGTCCTGATCACCCTAGTCAACATCAGTTCCTCGAAATCATTGTTTGTCTTCCGAGCATCTTCACTATGCTATAGCAGTGACCTTCCATCCTCCTCTACCTTCACCTGTTCCTACTCCCTTGTCTTCAATACTTTTTTTCCTACTGCTAACTTTTCATTATCATCTTCTCTCCTCCTCCTCCTCCTCCTCTTTTTTTTTCCTGTTTCTCCTTCATTTAGTGATAAGGAACAACTTCAAAGCGACACACAAATAATAACTGAAATTCAACTTTGACATTTATTTGTAAGGTATTGGACAGAGGAAATAACAACGACCATGTTAGGTATACAAATAATGGTGTTCAGCTCTTCTAAGTTGGTTAAGAAAAAAAAGACCTTGAAGTGATCATTTCAGGCAAAAACCAAACTAGCATTGTGTAGAAAGGGTTAAAACCTGTGAAAAAGAAATTGATCGGATTCATTGCTAGAACCTATGAATGTAAAAGCCTAAAAAATAATATCGTCGAAAAAAAATTCTAATCATATTAAAATAAACACGTTTTAGTATGATAGTAATACTGATACCAATTTGACAAATATTTTAAAAACAATCCACAAGTAGCATTTTTATCAACTGCGCATGTAACCATTATCCTCCTGCTAGCTTTACTTACAGATTAGATTGCGTAGTTACAAGTAAACAGCCTCGGTTAGGACAAACAGTTGTTTTATTGTTTGTCATTTCCCTAGTATTACTCCTTCCTCCCACCTCTTCCATTCTTTTCATAAGCTGATAAGAACATATTTCCATTGGTATCGGTATGAGAGACATTTGTTTTCAGGACAATAATACTACCGGGTATGGGAAGGTGTGTTTAGGAGACGTTCAGCCTCACTAATGTGTACACAACAAATGTAATAGGAAGTATTTAGGGTTACATAAAATCTCAACACGTATGATATTTAGTAATCTCCACACAGTGAATCACTAATGTCTGTGCAAAGAAATGCGTATAATGTTAAGAGTGTTAGGATAGCAAAGATTGTGTTCCCTGGGATTTACTATGGGTACTTATGTGGCTTCAGGTCAGGATAAAAGGATAGGTAACGTCCACACTCAACAAAGGTCACATGCAGACGAAGAAAAAGACGAATTTAGGGTACCAGTTATTCCGACATAGCCAAGTTTCCCCTTAAATCCTTCATAAACGATATTGTCACTCTACGTTCTATTGCAGTATTCATGTGGTATTCATGTGTTATTTATATGGATAGAAAACATATGGTAATTTTATTGGTGTCGTGTTGTGCATCTGAATTGTATTAACTTTCCTGTTTTGAGCATCTGTATGTATGTATGTATGATAATGAGATACATTTGATACCCTCGAGAAGGACTAGGTAGGTTATCGGGCTATTGCGTTGGTGTACAACTATTCTCTCCTCCCTCCCTCTTCTGCCACTCCTAGCTAGATGTTTCCTCTCATTTTGTCCGTCATGATCAAATATTTCCTACTGTTTTGTGTGTGTGGGTGTGTGGGTGTGTGTGTGCGTCTCTGTGTGTGTGTGTGTGTGTGTGTGTGTGTGTGTGTGTGTGTGTGTGTGTGTGTGTGTGTGTGTGTGTGTGTGTGTGTGTGTGCCCTCGAGTAATAGGGAGCCCAAACATAATGTGAAGTCTGGTTCTAAACAAACATTACCTTCCCTTATAGGTACTTTATGCTAATACTATTTATGACATAAGCTATTACGTGTGAAAGAAAAATAGTTTATTTTATTACCTCCGCCAACGAAGATGAGCGAGAGGTTATATTTTCACTTTGTTTGTCTGTCATTTGTTTGTTCGTAAATTTTTTTTCCTGTTTGTTTGCTTGTTTATCATCAACATGACCCCCTTATCCTAGAGCTCGCCTCCATTACATTTTGAAGGATCAAGGTCATAGGTAAGGGCCAGAAACAAATTAATTTAAGTCGTCAGTAGCATTTCCCCATTGGATGTTATCTTGGGCGTTACCTTCAGAGCGACCAACACCAAGCTAATCGCCGACTTACATGATTTTCAAATATGCATATTCTGCCAAAAAGCACCACAACGTTGCAAATTTCCCCAACAAGACTCCCCTTAACCTTAAATATTAATTCATTAAATTATCTAATTCTTAATTTTAAAGGTGAAGGTCTGGAAATTTCCACGATTATCAGCAGCGGTGGTGGAGATATTTTATATTTTCCTTTAGTTGTTAGTTTTTTTCTTTAACTTATATAAATATACCCAACATTTTGATAATTTTTAGGTGATATGAAGATTAATTCATTTCAAGTGAGAAAACGATGTATTTTTTTCATCATATCAATCATGAGTATTTGTTGCTATGAAAGAAAATGTATAAAACCCAAGGCACATGACTGTTTTCAGTCAAAGTAATGTTACTTTCACTTCATAATATTAAACTACCTGCACTGATTTATTAATTTTGAATTAATATCCTATAACTTCAACATACAACTATATATATATATATATATATATATATATATATATATATATATATATATATATATATATAAATATATATATATATATATATATATATATATATATATATATACATATATATATATATATATATATATATATATATATATATATATATATATATTTGTTAAGCCTAGAAATTGCCTCTCTGAGATAACAAAACAAAAAAACAGGATGCTGCTGAGCTTTTAACTTAATTTTCATTAATCAATTTCATGTTCGTAAACATTTAAAAGGAAAAATATCAACATTCGCTAAGTCATGCCATGCCTATCTTATTCTCTCTTCATTATTCTCTTTATATCTTTCTCTCTTTCTCTCTCCTGAAGTCACCAAGAGGATGGTGCTTCCTTCCATATTCAAGGCAAGCTGTGCTGTGTCCAAGTTATCCTTGGTGTTCATGGCCACAGCATCGCATTGGTCCCGGCGCTGCTACGTCACCTCAGCTGATCCTTCAGTCCCCGGAGAGGCGTGACGTAGAAGGGGCTCGGCACTGACTCTCTCCGTCCATTGGCTGAGACTCGGGTAGGCTTGTCTCCATCCTTTACTCTGATTGGTCAGGGTCTTTCGCTCACAAACAAACACCCCCCCCCCACACACACACACACCCACACACCCACACACACACACACACACACACACACACTTGCGACGTAACAGCATATGACCTCAATGTATAGTATGTATGTATTGTTATTCTCTCTATCTTTCTATCTTTCTGTCTATCTATCTATCTATCTATCTCTCTGGCTTAGAAAACAACATAATGAGGCTGAGACTCTTGCTTAACAAGGTTATTACTACCAAAAAAGGACATGCCACTTAGTCCACTAATAAAGGATTATCGGAGGCGACAAAGTACGTGTCACATTGTCCGAAAGTGCAAGATATTGTATGAGAAGTAGTCAGTCTCTCTCTCTCTCTCTCTCTCTCTCTCTCTCTCTCTCTCTCTCTCTCTCTCTCTCTCTCTCTCTCTCTCTCTCTTTCTCTCTCTCTCTCTCAAACCTGTTACTGTGTGCGTGTTTTCGTCCCCCCACCGCCCCTCCTCTCCTCAGCTGCACTGCCGAGCTGGTGGTGCCCTTTGGTGGTCAGCTTCATCCTTCTTAAACTGACGATGCAAGATTGCATAGCATTTTCTTTTGTCAACATGGCGTCTTAAGGCCGTGGAAGAGTTTAGTGAAGGGGTGACGCGCTTATCCTGGTGGGTATGTTACGTAGTGAAGGCTTTGGGGCGGAGTTTCTCGCCACACGAACAGGGACGCGAGGTAAATTACGCAACACTACCAGAAGGAAGTCAGAAATCCCGGAGCAGCTGCAGCGAAGAGTCGACTTGATTCTTAGTTCTCCAAATTGACTTCCTTCTCTCTGGCTCCGATGCCATCCCAATCCGCAGACATGGAGCTCGAAGTAAGTCTCGGATACCGTCATTGGTGCCTCAATACTTATATACTTTACCGATACTTATGATGTGCTACTACTAGAGATTTTCCAGTTTCCATTTTGTGTAAAGTCACCGTTGTGTAAAATACCAGTTTATTTCAATCTTTGTTAATGTTTCGTTTAGTTATGATAAGTCGTAAATGCCTTGTGTTATGGTTGGGTTAAGTTGTGTTTTTACTTGAATTGCTTTGCTGCGTTGGTTTGGTTTGAGTCGACCTGTTTTGTCACTGGTGTTGAGCGTCGCAATTCTCCGTTGTTGTGTGTTAATTTTGTTGTGCCTGACTAATGGTGTGTCAGAGTAATGGTGTTCCCCTGTGTAAGACTTGCCTGTGTAACATCTCAAGGTCATTTGATGCTTAGTAATGTTCCTACGTCATATCCTTTCTTCAAATTACGCAGAGAGCGAGAGAAAGAGAGAAAATGATAATAATTCAGAACAATGAACTTTTTTTTTAGTAGTTTTCATGGTTTTGTTCTATTAATCAATATTCTTAACCCAATTATAATGTTTACCATAATAGTGTCCTTCATTACTTTAAGGTTTTGTTAGGTTAATCAAGAGAAAGAAAAAGAATACATCAGGACAACCAAATTTTTTTTTTTTTGTAGCAATCATGATTTTGTCCTTTTAATCATCATCATTCTTAACCAAATTATGATGTTTACCACAGTTGTGCCCTCTACCACTTGTAAGTTGTGTTGTGTTTTTGTTGTTTGTTGTTTGTGTCGTGTTGCATATGGCGCCTTAGTTATATGAGGTTAGTTAGTTAGTTATTAGGTTTTCAAGTCCGCCTCAGTCCTTGGAGTCAACCAGTTATAGCCGCCCCGAGGATCCTCTCTGGCCCTCCTGCTTACACTTACACAATGCTGCTACTGCCCAAGGGTGTGACTCAGTAAACAAACCCCCCAAAGCCCTGCTGACCCCCCCTACCCATTCTACCCATCCCTACTCCTACCCACTCCTACTCCTACCCATTATCCCCTCCCGCCCTCCCTCCCTTCCTTCACTACACATACCTATGACCACTCTTTTACCTTTTTATTCTTTTTTTTTACCTGTTTACTCTTACTACTTTAACTCTTTTACCCCTCTAACTCTTCCACTCGTTTTAGTGTTTATTTACGGTCAAATTTTGTTTTGATTTTATTTTCTTGGTTCACGTTTTTTTTTATATTATTATATCATATGTGGATTGTCTGTCTCCTAATCCCTTTAACTATACGTATTCCAATCGTATGTCTTCTTTGTTCATAGTATCATCAGCTCTGTTCTTTATGTTTTAGTCTCCCTTCGTATTTTTCTCACCTCCACCACCTCCATCACTGTCCTCCTTGACGCTGGATCTCTCTCTCTCTCTCTCTCTCTCTCTCTCTCTCTCTCTCTCTCTCTCTCTCTCTCTCTCTCTCTCTCTCTCTCTCTCTCTCTCACACCTTGCTTTAACCTTCGTCTTTGCTATTATACAACTCACCAAAAATGTCCCCAGTATGTTTTGTGTATTCAGCTTACGTTATATCCCCATTTTTGTTTTCTTCCCCATTCATTCATTCATGTCATTTGCCTGGATGCTGTATATTATTTATTTTTTTTATATCATTCCTTATCATTACTATTCGTTAGTTAGTCTTTTTTTTCTACTGCCATTTTTTCCCCATTATTATCTTTCTTTCTCTCTCTTTCAGTCACCTAGTATAACATTTTCAGTTTGAGTATAACAACATTTCTATTATCTCCTGGGTTTTTTTTTTTTTACCATCCAGTATTATTTGCAGAGCTATTTATAACATTTTACAAACGTGTGGCCTGGACACATCAATTATCTATCCTCCATGGTATCAATATCTATATTAATGGGGTTTTTTTTATTGTCATGGTAATAGGAAACAAAAAAAATATCATCGCATATATATGTAATTTAGATCAAACGAGTTTTTATAAAGCATACGTAGGAGGTACGCAGTTTCGCCTCGTGTGTTCAGCAACAAAACAAACGTGGAGGGCAACAGGGTCCACACCACACGCACTGCTAGAAGATGTTAATGTCGTTGTCCCAAATAAGCCTTTGTCGCACCCCGGGTGGGCACAAGGCAACGCTCACTACCATCCTTGAGGCGCCTTACAGCCACTCATTTATCACGGCGCGGGAACGAACACTCACACTCGCTGCCACACCATCCATGCCTACAAAATAAACGCGGGGTCAATTTCGTTAACATGGAACCTTGAATCATTACTCAGAACATAGAGAGAAAAACAAAACAAATGTGACATGTTAAGATGATCTATTCAATTTCATAACAATTATTTATTATCTCCCCTTATTCCTTCATTTACACAAACATGTCCCTAAGACTGAAATGCATCTAAGACTTCTAGGTAATGATATAGACGTGCAGCTAGAGCCAGGCATCGACCCCACCTACGTGTTGCATGCTAATCTTGATCTGAGACGACAAGGCTGTGCTTAGGAATGCAAGGAGCGTCCGATGATGTCCAACGAGAGTCGTGGAGAACAAGCAGACAGGCTATAAGCAGAACGGCAAACAGAGAGGCAGACAAGCAGGCAAGCAGGAAGATAAAAAGGCCAGCAGAATGGCAGGTAGACAGGGAATGGATATATATTTAGGTAGACACATTGTTAGAGGCAGAGGGCACAGCAGACTGGACTTGTCACCTGCAACTGATCGTAACCAGCGGCAGGACCAGAATGGAAATGACTCAGCTGCATAAGTAGTGGCGATGCGAGGTCATTAGTCTTCTGCTGGATGCGAGAACACTTACTGCCTCGCGTAAACACAATTACATAAACAGTGTGCCTAATTATTTGGCCTCCATGCGCATGTGGAAATTATACTATAGAAACAAATGTATATATATGTTTGGTTATGTAGGTTATGTGTGATGCGTGTTGGATATAAATATTTATATAGATATAAATCATATATTTTTGTCTGGATGTAATAAGTTTTTTTTTTTCTTTTGCATATATATATATATATATATATATATATATATATATATAATATATATATATATATATATATGTGGGTGTACCGTGTCAAGTAAGACAATGCAATGGATTGAAAATAGATAAAAAAAGGAAAAGAAACTCAATAATGCGACAACATTCTTAGAGTAATCTGGTCTCTTCTTTTTTGGTTGTAGTTTTTGTTTTGTAGTAAACTGTGTGTGTGTGTGTGTGTGTGTGTGTGTGTGTGTGTGTGTGTGTGAGAGAAGAGAGAAAAAGAGAGAAAAAGAGAGAGAGAGAGAGAGAGAGAGAGAGAGAGAGAGAGAGAGAGAGAGAGAGAGAGAGAGAGAGAGAGAGAGTGAGAGGCGCTAATTTGATTAACAGTACCCAACTCTCACACAGCTAGCTAGACACATAACAATTAGGACAACCTTGTTCTCTACTTCCCCTTTGTAATACTACCACCACCACCACCACCACCACCACCACCACCACCACCCCTTACATTCCCCCAATCCCTCTCCCCTCTTCCTGTCCCCCATCCCTTCACTCCCTCCTCCCTCTACACGTCCTTCTTCACAATTTACTAAACCTCACCCCACCACACACACCCACACACACACTCAGCTGATCCTTAATGCGCAGTAAAGTGTGTAATAAGACCAGAAGGATTGAAGGAAAGGATTCGATCTTATTTGAGTTGATATTGTTCGAAGGGAAAGAAATAGTTGATTGGTCTCTTAATTGTTCTTAATAATATGTGACATGAAACGCAATGGAACTTACCATACGAGTTTGATTTCTAAAGTATTGAAATCTTAGTCCGAGAAGGTCAAGATAATTTTCAGCTTTGATTAAATTGAATTCAAAGGAACAATTTCTTTCATCCTTTTATTTATATCAAGAAATGACCGAATGTATTTTCCTTCCAATCATGATTCAAGGCCTAGACATGTATTGTTCCTGATAACCGAGCAAGGAAGATAATGAAAGTATTTATCTAACTAATCATAATGTAAAACAATTAACGAAGAAAATATTTCACACGATTATTTTTTTAGCGGTTGACAGAAACTGAATATATCTTTAGACATTTAACATTTATCCACCCAGATGATCAACAGGTTAGCGTCACTGTCTACTTCCTAATCTGGCCATACCCAAGTTCAAATCCTGGTGAGAACAGCAGACAATTAACTTAGTAAGACATCCGTTCTGGCACAGTCTGGCACAGTCGGTCGGTAAATAACATATCAGAGCAGAACACAAAAATAAATTAACAACCTGGATGAATTTTTTTTACGAAACAAATATAGAAGAAAAGTCCTTCTGCATACCACTCATAAAAAGAAAACACAATGAGAGTTTTAACAATAGAAATCATTTTGAATGTTCGAAAAACCATGATATTCCAAGGCGAGTCAGTATATCACTTGCATGAGGTTTGAAACTAAAGAAACGGAGATCAGCTCTGCGGCACAGCACCATTTGGAGTATGCTATAATACCCACTAGTATAGTTTTCACTGCAAGTCAACGTGTCCAATGGAACGATGAAATGTTTCTGGATTTGCGTCACTGTTGCCACCTGTCTCAGCAGTGCTTCCCTTCATTACCTGGGCAGGGCGGGAAGGTAAATGTATTCAACTATATAATAACCTATGAGGCTTAAATTGAATAAATGTCTCTACGATAATCAACTATGTCGGTGCCAGCAGCATACAAATTTGCGCCAAGTCCGTACAGTATAAATAAGAATTGTTTGTTCTTTTATATTTATCATTCCAGTCTCCCATAGACGTTGATTTTGCTCCTAGTTTTCAGCACCTTTTAAATACTTCTAGACAGTGATGTATGTGTATCCTTGCCTTCCCTCCAGCTGGGAAGGGAATTCATGGTGATGGAGGGTCTGATAGTGATGGTGGGGGGCGGAGGGGCGGGCAAGGCGCCGCATCAAGGTTGAGTTGCCAGTTCCAGGGGGAGTGCCCTCTCTATCTCTCGGTCTCTCCCTTTCCCTCGCCATCTCTCTCTCTCATCCCTCTCACTGCTGTTTTGGAGGCGGTTGAGGTCGGGTCTCTGTTGGGTCGCTGCTGCTGCTGCTACTGCTACTGCTACGTGATCACCATTACTGTCCACTTCTATAGTTTGACTTGAATAGTTTGGTTCTGTAGGAAGACGCTTGACAGCAAACATGAACGGAGCGTCAAAACACGACACTTACGAGGCAGACATGAATTTATCGAAGTCTCCCCACGACAAGGTAAGTATCAACGAGGTATTTCAGAGCCACCTCAAACGACTAGTCACCCATTGATGTTGTTTTTCTAAGTGTAGTATTCCATGAAGGGGTGTAAGTAATGCTTGTTGTCGACGTAATGATTCACGATAACGTAGTGAGGCGTGTGAATGGTTGATATCAAGGTATAATAGTTTGTATGGCTGCAGAAGGTGATTCTTAAAGCATGTGATGTGACGCGCGATGATAAGTGTTCAGTCATCACATAATGTTACGTAGTTAGCACCATATGACCTTTGATGTCTGGCACTTCCTAAAACGTTTTCGCATTAACTTACTCACTCATCACATACTGTTAATTAATGACCTCTAGTTACGCTGCCATGTGTGTTGTACAGAGGATAGAGTAAGTCTGTTTATTTGACGTGATATAATGTCCTCCGCGTTCCTGCAAGACGGCTTATAATTCTTGGAAATGTACACAATGGTGCGGGGCGTTGTGGGTACATACTACACACCTCCAAGCTGCACCAATCACGGGCCCAGGCTCGTGGGTGTTACCTAAGTCTGCTTCACACCTGAGGGTTCTTGTATGTTTATCTTTTAATGTTTTACCTTCATGCAGTGTTGAATGTATATATGTGTATGTATATATATATATATATATATATATATATATATATATATATATATATATATATATATATATATATAATGTGTGTTATATGTGTATATATATGTATGTATGTCAATATGTATGTATGTCAATATGTATATATGTATGTATGTTTATATATATATATATATATATATATATATATATATATGTATGTATTAATACATGTATGTATGTACGTATGTATGTATGTATGTATGTATATAACCATGCTCTTTTTTTCGTAGGCACAGTCAACTGTTTATCATATTCCACGAAATTTGTGTGTTGAGTAAGCCATACGGCAAGATTCCCATCAACAACCTTACCTTCGTTGCATTATATATGTGATACAAATTGTCAGCATATTGAATCGCGTTTGACCCTGGGACGCGTTGCTGGGCCCGGCGCGGTGCGGGGAACTAAGGGATGAGGAATGTTTGTCCCCAGGCAGGAAGCGCGTCGAGGCTCACCTCCCGCTGCCTAAGATAACTGGCGCCAATACAAAGAAGGGGCTCCAGGTGGGCTTCACACTTTTTGATGCTCTTTAACTTCTCCATCAATGGTTCCAAGTCCCAAGTTTCATAATATTAAAGACATGAAGTCACAGTATGTAGCGGTGACTTGTGGATTCTAGTATAGAGCTGCGCCTAAACATTTTAATTTTTGCAAAGGAGAGGCTTATTGATAACAGTTTACGTGTGATTGTTGTTATTCAGGGACTTCACTACATTAATCAAAGTCATTTCTACTAGATTATTCAGAGGCATTTCGAGATGATAGATGTAACTTTTTCCTTCGTGGACATGACTCGTTAGTAGTCTGTGTAGCACCACCTTGCGGAGCCTCAGCCAAGCCTTGAGAGTCAGTAGAAGTTAGTGGAAGTTTACATATGTGTGGCTCCCGGCGACTCCCTATAAGGCTTGGTGGGCTGGAGTACTAACTCAACTACTACGTCCTCGAGAAGAGTTGTGTTTTGGGGCGAGTACGATGACGACCAGACCAGGGTGAACACACACTCACACTCACACTCACACTCACACTCACGCTCACGTAATAAACAAAACCATAAAATCATTGTACTGAATGTAAACTCAAGTTCCAATTACCTCGCCTTTGCCCCTTGCTAGGCAACACCCGCAAGTCTATTCCTACTTAACTATCTTAGAAACCGGTTATCCTGCCCACCTAATTAGTGCCCTGCTTGGCTACCTGTATCCCACGGCAACACCCTCCTGACTATCATTACCAACCTCATCCTTCCCGATCAGCCTCCTTCCCGCACCTTATCACAAGCTGACATGAATTTAGTGGAATTCCATGTTTAGTATCTTTAGGGCTCCTGTAGTCTGTGTTTAAATTACACGTCTAGTATAATGTGTGTATGACAGACTTAATAGATTTTACATTGAAAGGGCACTGGTCAAGGAAAAACAAAAATATGTAAAAAAAAAACAACGGCTTGTCGCCAGACCCTGCAAATAAGACATTAGGAGAAAAGAAGCAAGGGGTGGAGGTCCAGTTAACATCAGATGAGTGTTATCCATGATATCAGAAAGTATTTTTTAACAATGAGTGACCAGGAATTTTTGGAGGCAATGATGATGAGGTAGGCTATTGTGTGACGGTGGTGGTGACCAAGTGATGACCGTGGTGACAGTGGTGATGATGTGGTAGTGACGACAGCCAGCTAGACACCCATCTGAGTCCCGCCAACACACACACACACACACACACACACACACACACACACACTTAACCACCTCACACACACACATTTGTCAACGAGTATATAAGATCACTTCTACGTATGTCACTCGTTCACTATGGAGCAGCGGGTGATATAATATATAAAAAAAAATACAGGTGTCTTAAAGTAGATCACAACGTATTACAACAACACACAACCACCACCACCACCACCACAAGCTTTTCCTGCGACACTATCTATTATATACTGTCGATTCCCGCAGCAGACCTTGGTGAAAAAAAATATATATATGCATAACTTTCTCACATGTGTTATAGATAGGTATGCAAGTGGCTAAGAACATGGTTAAGACACTATACTAGTAATGATATGTGATGGTGAGTGGTTGTGAAAGGGGTATAGTGGTGGTGGTGTAGCTGAAAGTTTGTAATGCTTGTTATAGTGATGGGTTAGGGACGTTAAGTTAAGGTGGCAACAGTAGCGGTAAAGGAAGGTAGGATGGAAGGTAGCGGCGGCATTACTGTTGTGTTGAGTTAGAGAAAGCAGTGAAGGCCTCTCGTGGTGCCTCCCTCTACCCCTCATATCACCCACACCTCCCAGTCTCGCCTAGCCCCGCCCCGCCCATCCCCACCTAGCCTCTCCAAGACCCAACCCAGTATACGCCTGTTGTTATTGCTTCATGGTCGTAAATGCAAGACTTTTCCCTCTTTTTCTGTCTCACTTTGTTAATGTATTCATGTGTTTTCCTATTTAACTTACGTAAGCGAAGCAGCTCCTGGAATGAACATTACTAGTTAAAAATTCAGGAAGGGATAAAAGGAAGGTTACAAAATCGTTATTTTTGGGTTACTGAAATGCGTTATAATAAAAAAGTGTATGAAGACACAAGAAGCTAACAATCAAAATAAGACAATGGAAGAAAGCAGCACCATTATTAAGCATCCCACCACCCCAGCCTCCTCAGCTTCATCACCTGCGGCATATCAATGAAATCTCTCGGTCAGTCAGGTGGGCTGGCGTGCTTGAGACAAGAGTCCATCTAGGAAAAGAAAATATTTTCCGTGTGTTGAGATGCTTTTATACTATACAAGTGTGTAGCTAGGTAACTGTTAAAACAAATTATAAGTATACAAATCATAGAGCGTGATAGGAATTTACGTAGTGTAGTTAGACTGAAAGTGGGGTGGATATGACTAGATAACTTACATCAGTCTGACTCTCAAGGTCGTAGGAATGTGGATATTGCTTCAGGCTTCTGTACGGTGACCAATGTAGTGTTTTGACGCTCGGCCTACCTCACCTCTGTTATTATTTTTTTTCTCCTCTCACCTCTCCTCAGCACCAGAATAGAAGGTAGATCAGTTTCTTTTTCTCTTATATCTGTATTTATTTTTTCTATTGATATATTTTTTGTTATACTTGTACTCTCACTTTCTTTGTAACTCTCCCTTTTCTGTATATTTTTCTCTTATTTCTGTATTACTGTTTTTCAATTGATATTATACTTCTTATTTTTAATACTTGTACTCTCATCTCCTCCTTTGTAACTATCACTTTTCTGTATATTAACTTGAAACTTGAAACACACACCTTCCACGTCGTCTTGTCACCCGTTTCACTATACAATATCGCAAGTGGATGAGTGTGCGATTGAAACACACTTTAGGAAACTTTACCGTAATAACATGGCAGCAAATAAATATTTAGCTGACATAATAGGTTCTAAATTCTAGGTATTGAATATATTGTGTCACTCTAATACAAGCATGACAGACCATAATTCTATCATCACGATTAAACTATTAGGATCAACTAGCAAGAATGTCAACTAAATAGCTTTAGAACTTATTTTACAGCCTATCTGCAGCCTAAATAACCACTCATTATATATACACTTCAATCTAGGGTGTCATGAATACATATAACACTGTGAGAAGAGACATTATAGCTTCAACACACTGTACACTACGAACTACAACATACATGATATCACTGAAATTCCATTATGATCATTTAACCAGAAATATTATGTTTTACCAACTCATTCTCTTGCTACAATGACATGTGTTTTGTAGCTGTCAATGTCACCAGATGTAAAGAAAGAGAAGTGATGTAAGTCATCTCCATACACACTTTGTAACGTTTCCCATGACGATAGAGAAGCAAGGGACTAATACTAAGACTGATAAGAGGCATCCGTTGAAACGCTTCGGAAGAGAGACTGACGGTGATAACATAATTATTCTCTCCAAGCTATCTTACCAACTAGGAAAGAACTGAAGGCTCGGGACCAGCTCAGGACAAAGTAACGCCATTTAAGTATTTCGGATTCTAGTTAGTATCGTCCGGTCGCAGGAAAACTGGATGACGCAATAAATTCTTAGTATTGGCTGTGGATCGTTTGAGTGAAGGGCGGAGCGAGCGTTGCTGACGAAATATTATGTGAAACGCGCGCACGAGCTTGCAATTCGTTATTTTCCAAACATTTATTTTCTCCTCTCTCAATTTAACTAATTCACACATAGGTTAGATAAGAATACATTTTCTTCTTTAGCTTTATTAAATTCTCCTTGCATACATGTATTGTTTGCTATAAAATTACGGAGCAAAGTTGAATGACTGGCATGTATGAGTTGTCTGTTCTGTTCGTAATGGTGTCATGGAGCAGGGAAGGTCATGCTTGCTGCTCGTATATAAGGAAAGCGACCTGCCTCTGCTGTCAGTCTTGCACACGTGTAGGTCGAGAGAGAGTGAGAGTAAACACGTCCAGCTGGAAATATCACTCCCGTTCATATCGTTATACAGGTGAGATGAAGTGTAGAGGTCGTTATAGCACAGTGTTATTTTACGTCTCAGTTCTTCCATTATTATTATACTAATCAAATCCAAAAATAGAGTTGAAGTGTTAGGTTTATTATAGCATATAGCCATTCTTTCATGTGCCTTTCATTGTGGTTAGTTGCTATTATTAGGCACCAAGATTGAGCACTTTGATACTTATATATCTGCCCTTTATACTACTACTACTACTACTACTACTACTACTACTACTACTACTACTACAACCTTCCCCATGACTAAGTGCTACGTCTTTTTTCCCTCCCTTTGCAGCATCCCACACTGATGGAGGGCGGTCAGTACATCCTGGAGGGCGATGAAGATTCCAACAGCACTACCATCATCTTCTCCATGTCTGAGGAAGTCGGGGCACTTGCTAACGCCCTTAAAGCTTTCCAGGTACGTCTCTTGCATAGTTTTTTTTATTCTTTGCTTCCCGTTCTTGTGGTTATGTCTTGTATCTGTTTATTTTGAGAGGCTAAGGATTTCACTTTTTTTTTTTAAGGTGTTTCAAGAGAGAGAGAGAGAGAGTGAAAGTAAGTAAGTGAGTGTATCTTTGTTTCTTATTTCCAGGCCAACAATGTGAATCTGAAACACATAGAGTCACGACCCTCAAGGCGAGAAGCCAAGTATGAGTTCATGGTGGAATGTGATCAAGCCACCGGTAATTTTGATGCTGCTGTCGAGGGTCTCAAGGAGAACACTTCCTACCTTCAGGTCATCTCCAGGAACCACGAAAAAGAAGGTACAGTACAACACACTTACCTTTCGTTAAAGTTTCTGGTTTGGTTTGGTTTGGTCTGAATAGCTTTATGGTCTTACTAGTATAGAAAAACTGGCTTTTTTTATGTATTTTAATTTGATCTTCTCCCTCCTCTTCCTCCCTCTCCTCCTCCTCCTCCTCCTCCTCTTGCAGATTCCGTTCCATGGTTCCCCAGGAAGATCGCGGACTTAGATCGCTTCGCTAACCAGATCCTCTCCTATGGCTCTGAATTGGACTCTGATCACCCAGGCTTCACCGATCCTGTCTATCGCGCTCGCAGGAAGTACTTCGCTGACATCGCCTACAACTACAAGCAGTGAGTGGCATTTACTTCGTTATTCTCTACTACTACTACTACTACTACTACTACTACTACTACTACTACTGAAATTTTATAATGTATCGTCTTACTAGTCAAAGTTCATGTAATTTCCTTTGTTTCATGTTGTATCCTTGCCTCCTCTCAGTCACCAGAAGATCCCAAGAGTGGAGTACAGTGATGAAGAGACAAAGACTTGGGGCACTGTGCTACGTAACCTAACGCAACTGTACAAGACCCACGCCTGCAAGGAGCACATCAACGTGTTCCCGCTGCTCATTGAGAACTGCGGTTACAGGGAAGACAACATTCCCCAGCTGCAAGATGTGTCCGACTTCTTGAAAGGTGGGTCGATGCTCTTTTTTTATATATTTTGTTTAATAACCTATAACATGATACTTAGGTTAGTCAGTGCTGTTTTACCATCGGAAGTGATATTATAGGTAACCTTTCTTCACATCTTCATGATACCTAACATTGCAACACTTAAGCCGTAACAAGAAAAGGCTAATAATTACACTCGTTTCATACAAAATGTAAATGCATCATATTGTATCCCCGTTGACAGACTGCACAGGATTCACACTGCGACCGGTTGCTGGCCTGCTCTCCTCGCGTGACTTCTTGGCCGGCCTTGCATTCCGTGTGTTCCACTCGACACAGTATATCCGCCACAGCAGCAAGCCTCTTTACACCCCGGAGCCCGACATCTGCCACGAGCTGCTGGGCCACGCGCCGCTCTTCGCCAATCCCGCCTTCGCTCAGTTTTCGCAGGAGATTGGCTTGGCATCCCTTGGCGCCCCTGACGAGTTCATTGAAAAACTGGCCACGGTGAGTAAGAGGAAAGCTGATAGTCACTACTTTTAGTCTTATATATAGTATGGCAGCTACTTATTCGTTACTGACACATACTAATAGCTCTTCTTATAACATCATGGACAGAGTAGGAATGGAAAAGTAGATCTAAGGTATAAATGTAAGGAGAGTAAGAATTCAACCACATTTTCCCGCCCTCACAGTGTTATTGGTTCACTGTGGAGTTTGGAATGTGTCGCCAAGATGGTGAGCTGAAGGCTTACGGCGCCGGGCTGTTGTCGTCCTTCGGGGAGCTGGAGTACTGCCTCTCTGACAAACCGGAGAAGCGATCCTTTGAGCCAGCCAAGACTTCGCTGCAGAAATACCCCATCACCGAGTACCAGCCTGTTTACTACGTCTCCGAGAGCTTTGAGGACGCCAAGCAGAAGATGATGTAAGTTCAATGCGTAGTGCATCTGACTGGATTAGACTCTATCCCCTCATTAAATCAATATTAATACAAGTAATTAAGGGAAGAACTTGCCTTATGTGGCTTGTATAGTACTTAAGTTTCCTCTGTCATGTTTCCATATGTGTAATATTATCTTTTTCCTCAACAGCCAGTTTGCAGCGACCATCCCTCGCCCCTTCTCAGCTCGTTACAACCCTTACACACAGTCGGTGGAGATCCTCGACTCCAAGCCTCAGATCCAGTCGTTGGTGCGTGAGATCAACTGTCACATGCAGGTCTTGACTGACGCCCTAGTGAAGCTAAGCTAAAAAGTACCGAGACGTGACCACCAGTCCTTACAGCTGTGATAGGCTGTTGTAGTAGTGCCCTGCCTTGTATAGTACAGGTTCTAAAGGGCATTGATGTTTTTCTTTTTTACCGTATTTAGAATTGTTACGTTGTTGTCTGCAGTATAGATGTGTTGATGTACTGTATACGTAAAGAGTAGGTTGTGTATTGTTTGTTGTTTACTTTTATTATTACTGTTATGGGCTTAAGGGGAGGTAAACACACAGCCATGACCTTGCTCTTCCCTAACACGGCTGGACTTTGGACATCAGCAAATTAAGATCTGGTTAATTAAGTATGAAGTCAGAGGCCAGTCGACTTATTATGCTCTATGTATAATAGTAGCCATGCATCCCAATCTACGTATATATGTTACTCAGTCAAAACTCAAGTGCAATTTTGTTCATAGCTAAGATATCCCTATAGATCTTACTTAATTGGGCTATATGGGTTTGCAGTGTATTAGTAATGTGTAAGAATGGTATAAGACAGTTAAGTTAGACTACAATAGTTATTAATGTTCCCTTTAAATGTTCGTATGGATGGAATGTAATATATTTCCCGATGTATCCAAATTCTGATGTTATGATGATCACGTTAGTATAGTGTCAGTCACCATACGAACTTATTATTATTACATATCATTCATCCTCGTGAAGTGGGATGACGAGCGATGGAACCCAAAGTAGAGCTTAGAGAATGATACCTGAACTTCCACTATACATTGTCTCTTAGTTATGTTATCCCTCTCCCATGCAGCGAAGGATGTACATAGACACATAAGATGAAGGATGTCAATAATAAAAAACCGTTTTTACTTTTAAACAATATACTTAACAATTATTATTATCATTATAGTATTCAATTACACTACAGGGACTATTCTAATTGGTCTTAACTAGTAGTCTGGGTAAGTCTGTGTGGGCTGTGGGTGGCGTCCTTCATGGAGGTAGCTTGGCCCTTGGCTGTACTCGACCTCGGGCTTAGGGGAAGGAACGATGTACAAATCTTCGTTTATCTGTGGAGAAAAAAAAATAATGGTTTACTTCAAAATTTCGACTGTGTGTGTGTGCATGTGGTACAGTGTTGGTGTTGGTGTTTTTTAGTGGTGGTTGTGACGGTAGTAGTAGTAGTAGTGGTGTGTATGTAGTATAGAGTTATATCAATACTTGACTGGTATGTATTCTTCAGTGTCATTTCTTCTACTCCCTTCATGTTTTCTTTATCAGTTTATCATATCCTCCTCCTCCTTCCACCTCTCCCGTCTTCTTTCTTCCATCAAGTTATGTTCCTATCTTTCTTGCCTTAACTCCTTCACCCTATTCTGCCCAACTCTTCCTCCCACTTGTTTTTTCCTCAGCCTGTCCACCCTCTCTCCCTCCTCACCTTGGCTTGCACTGATAGGGTGTCCAGGTCACAGCTCACGTTAAACCACCATTCACACACACGGTTGTCCTGGTTGTAGATGGTACCGTTGGGGCAGAGGAAAGACTCCTTAAAGCCGTCGGTCTTGCAGTAGTGCCACACCTAAGGATAAAAAAAAAATTTGATCAACTCGAATCTACATTACTTAGATATTTTGCGTTTCTTTGTTAATTTAGAGAAAGAAAAGTAAAGTGATTGTTAGCTAGTATAGTTACGTTTGAGAAAGCTTGCTAGTTCTTGGAAAGACTTATTTTAGTGTGTATCTAAAGCACAATCAAATTAGATATTATAAGCAAAGTAGAAAAGACTTAAACTCTCGAAAGACACAATGAGCCTGCGAACACCTGCTTGTGATTCCTACCTGGCAGTTGGCTTCCCCGTCAGCGTAAAAACCTGGGAGTTTGTCACTGCAGGAGAAACTGGTGCTGGGAACGAGGGAGTAGATTGGGTAGTCCGTGCCGGGCTCACCTGAACACAAATACAAACACCTCAACACTCTGAACAGAATACATAGGAAAAGAAATACGAGTCGTAGAAAATGGCAAGTACCTCGATAAACAAATGCATTAAAATAAATTATATATGATTATTATTCTCGGCCTTTTTACTCCTCGTTTACTTAATGATATCCATAATGAATTGAAGTGTAAATTGTGGTTCTCAGTTTCATGGTAAGGCACGAAACGACAGAGTAGTGCCACAACGCCCCACAGAGTGACCGGCAGCTTAGTCCTCACGCCTCACCTGGGATAGTGTTGACGTCGTCGTAGTCCTCGTCTTCCTCCTCTTCGGAATACTTTTGGTACTTGGGAGGCTGTGGCCGGTACTGTTCAGCCTTGGGGGCCGGTTGGGAGTACCTAAAGTGAGAAGAGTGACACGCCCATAAAGTCATGCTAAACAGGACGTCTTGAGCCTTGTTACAACCTTTCATGTTTAATGTTAGATGCTTTCCCTTGAGGTAGTATGTGGTGGTGGTGGTGCCTTACCTAGGGTCGTCCTGGTAGTACTGTGGTGACTCCCTGTACAGTGGGTCGTAAGGGTCTTGCTGTGGATTGGGCCACGCCAGGGACGCCCCCAACACACCTTCAGGAACGGGAGACATTTATACCAACGTTATATTCGTCTCCATACAGCACCCATGAGTTTGTCATGTTATGTTACTTCAAAGAGGATAAGGTAGAAAAATACATTACAGATCAGTAACAAATCATTAAAAAAACTTACACATTAAGACGAAAACTCTCATGATGATAGTTGCTGTTGTCTAGAAGAGAGAAAATATAAGAAAACACATTAGTCAATTAGTCTAGACAGCGTGAAGACAACAGCACACACACACACACACACACACACACACACACACACACACACACTACACACACTTACACACACACACACACAGACACACACACACACACACACACACACACACACACACACACACACACACACACACACACACACACACACACACACACACACACACACACACACACGTACGTATAATACAGCCATCAGAACCTATTGAGTAGCACAGCAGGAACCTAGTGTGTGGTGTACCGTCATTACTGGTGTGCTGGGACCTGCTGACGGTAGTGGCGGGACGTTTCTGTAGTGTTACATCGCTCTTCTTCCGCCCCGCCAACTTTCTACCGGCGTCTCTCAACTGGAGTTCTTTGCGCGTCGTTGTTGGTGTTCAGAAAGACTACAACGTCATTAATAATAGTTATGGTTCCTTATTACTTCCTTACGACGTACTTGGTGTTTTCAGTTATATTTTTCTTGTGATTTATGTATTATTTTATTTTGTTTATTCATTCATTCATTCATTTATTATTGCGGCGAGAACTTTTTATATTTAGTTTATATTGATTTCCATGAATTGGTGTATCGGAGAGAGAGAGAGAGAGAGAGAGAGAGAGAGAGAGAGAGAGAGAGAGAGAGAGAGAGAGAGAGAGAGAGAGAGAGAAACGACTGACCACAACGAAAAGTGGAAGTCTATTATGTTACTTTCTACCTAGCCATCTGTCGCGTAAGCAAGTAATTACCTCTCTCTCTCTCTCTCTCTCTCTCTCTCTCTCTCTCTCTCTCTCTCTCTCTCTCTCTCTCTCTCTCTCTCTCTCTCTCTCTCTCTCTCTCTCTCTCTCTCTCTCTCTCTTTCATATCATATCATATCATTCTTCACACTACAGACGTTCATATTACATCCAATTCATTGTTTATCATCATTCATTACATTAAATTGATCTCAATGATGAGGCCTCGTTAACCTCACTCCATTAACCACCTTCACCTAATCACCTAATCATCAATCCTCCCACAAGACAATCACCTGAATCACAGAAGCACAGGTGAACACTTCCTAACGCCTGGTTAGAAAAATTTGATCAAAAAATAAATAAAAAAAGCGAGGGATTGCAGTGAAGACGAATTATCATTATTATTATTGTTATTATTACCGAGCTATTTGGGTCAGTTATAAGTTGCTTCACCAAAATGTGTTCGCCCTAAAGATGTGTTGTGTTGTAACTTATATACGTAAAGAGTGTTTGGAGAAAGCTTGAGAGTGTGTGTGTGTGTGTGTGTGGAAGGGAAGGATGACGTTGCCTAGATAAATGAGGGAAGGAATTGGAAGATAGCTAGCTGGAAAACAACAGGAAAAGAGAAGGGGGAAACTTCGTAAGGGAGAAACTAGGAGAGAGGGGAGAGGAAAGTAAGGGATAGAGAATAGATATGAGGAAGTAATGAAATGAAAAAGGCTGAGGACGAAGGGAACGGAATGATAAATAGAAGAGAAGAGAACAGGACATGAAAAGAGAGACTGGGGAAGCTTAAAAAAAAGGAAAAAAAATAAGTATACGAAAGAAAGAAAAAGACAGGAATGAGGAAAATAGATAGAATACAAGAGGTGTAATAACAATTGTGGTAGTGGATGGTGGTGGTACTAATGGTGGTGGTTAGTGTTTAGTAGTTAATGGATTGTGGTGGTGTTAGTGGGTTGTGGTGGCAGTAGTGGGTTGTGGTGGTGGTGGTGGTGGTGACAGGTGGGGGTGGTGGTGGTGACAGATGGTGACAGGTAGTGATACATACTTAACCTCCTTTACACTGGTCAACGCACTCTTTCTATTATCTTGATTTTCGTTTTCTTAACACACATCACTGAAAATTTTGCGAACACTGATATTTATTATGTTTTAACTTTATGCACATGAATATATATGTTTCCTTCAATATAGAAAATAGAACTAACGTGGCTATACTATATATTAAACCATTGAGTATAAGTGAATATTGTTATATATCCATGAACACTGCATTACATTACTTTACACATTTCGTATATAAATTGGTTAAAAAAAAACCTAATTAGCTAAATGTTTCAAAAAATATTCCAGACACATATGCATATTATTAACTAATAGATTAACCACCATACAATACAACGTCAATTAACTATACATTGATTAATAAGTATACATAGTTATCACCTTTAGAAACTATCAGCAGGAATCTACAAACGTTCCTCATAAAATAAATCTACTTTAGAATAGATGGTTTATGGTGTCAGTGAAGAAAATTAATCCAGTGGTTATTTAGTTACGAAAAAAATCATTAATCCTGCACTTAATTAGTTACGAAAAAAAATAACAACCTGTATTAATTAATCAAATCACACAGTATCCCTTGAGGTAATACAGGTGTACACAGGTAAGCGTGACAAGGGGTGGCACTGAGCTTACCTTACCTGTTGCTGCGCCGTGAGACGAATAACTAACTGACTCTCTTCAGCGGCTGTATATATATAAACCATCAGCACCTAAGGATACGCCCCCTTTCCAATATAACACATCTTCACATACATTTATTTTTACATTTTACATGAAACCCGTGATTATCTGCAAATTACTGTACAAGTCATGATGTTTCTTTTTTCTAGGTACAAAAAAACGTTTTATAACACGTAAGGATTGAACTTCGAGAGAAAGTTGTGTGTCTGTCTGTCTGTCTCTCTGTCTGTCTGTCTGCTTGTCTGTTGCACGCAAAGGGAATACATAACTTTCCATTTTTCTTTTTCCTTTTTTATTTACAATTCCTAATGCTTGAAAGTGAATATAATACAAGGCAAAAACGAAAGTAGTACGTTATAAATGTAGTATGTTCGTGTACCGTCTATTACAAACTCATGCAAATTAATATCAGTTTGTGGTTTTTCGTCCCTATTATGACTGATTATTTAGCATGATGTGTTCTGTCACCTCAGCTTTCTGTTGCGCCTCACCATGAAAAAGTGCGTGTAGAGTAGATAGTGAGACAGATTATCGCTCTCTACTCTCTCTACACACACATACACACACATATATACTCTCTCTCTCTCTCTCTCTCTCTCTCTCTCTCTCTCTCTCTCTCTCTCTCTCTCTCTCTCTCTCTCTCTCTCTCTCTCTCTCTCTCTCTCTCTCTCTCTCTCTCTCTCTCTCTCTCTCTCTCTCTCTCTCTCTCTCTCTCTCTCTCTCTCTCTCTCTCTCTCTCTCTCTCTCTCTCTCTCTCTCTCTCTCTCTCTCTCTCTCTCTCTCTCCTCTCTCTCTCTCTCTCTCTCTCTCTCTCTCTCTCTCTCTCTCTCTCTCTCTCTCTCTCTCTCTCTCTCTCTCTCTCTCTCTCTCTCTCTCTCT
>JAPQNM010000045.1:12539020-12556520 GCA_029783475.1 Metacarcinus magister
CAATCCAAGTCCAAGTCTAGGTCCAAGGAGGCGTAAACACAGCTGTTGTTGTTATTGTTGTTGTTGTGATGGTGGTGGAGGTGAACACCCTATTAATAAGAAGCACAGGTGTGTATGTATGATATAGTATTGTATGGATGATATATAAGTATGTGCATGCATGGTAGAACACAAGGAAGGTGATAAATTATGATGGTGATGTGAAAATGAAGGATAATGGGGAAAGAAAGTGATGCGTATCTTAGCGTAATGTATGTGTGGTAATGACAGTTTATTATTAGTTCTCTTGTACTGTATTATTTCACTGTATTGTATGAATTTATCGTAGGGAAAGTGTATGTGTATGTACGTGTATATATTGTATTCTAGGTGTATATTGTCTTCAAAAAAATGTCCAAAAACACATTTAAAAACATTTCACTTGAACAGAGAGATAAATGTGGTGTTGGAAATTAATATAATCAGTAAACTTGGCATGTAGAGATGCAATTAAGTGGCTGAAAGAGATTAGTGATTAGCCGTACAGACACAGCCGAGTCCTGGAATGCTGGGAATATAGTCAGTACCACATTGGCCGTACAGACACACAGTCGAGTCCTGGAATGCTGGGAATATAGTCAGTACCACATTGGCCGTACAGACACACAGCTTAGTCCTGGAATGGTGAGAATTATAGTCAGTAGCTACCAGTGATCCTCGTCAGAAAGAAAAGATAATTTTTTCGATGATTTCCGTTGAAGTATTAGGTTTTCAGTCTCTCTCTTCTTTGGTTCTATGGTGTTTGCAATGCATTATTATTTTGACGTGATGTAGTCCTAGCAAATATCATGGTTATAACACGTCAGCGGAAGATGCTTAGTTAAGAAAATATAGTAATTTCTTTAGTACATAGAGCTTATTCGTAAGAAAATAGAAATTAAATTCATGGTTTGTGTGGAAGTAAAAAAAAATAAAAAATTATTGCCCATTGCTTAAACACAAAAAAATACTCAAGAAACATTATGTGCATCTAATTTTTTCTATTAGTACTATTGCCTCTTCTTCCTTATTGTTTTGTATGAATGTAAATGTTCTATTAGTTATGTCCTTGTCCCATTTGGTCACCCTTGTTGGCACTAAAGCTGTTCAGTAGGAGTGGAGGTGGAAGCCTGTTGGTCCCATAATTCACATTAACTACGTGAAAAAGATTTTGTAAGCAATCAGTTATAGTGTAATTTTTCTTGTTGTGGACTCTGCCTTTAAACTGCAAGCACTTTTTCTCTTCTTACATTAAAAGGGTACTGTCTAAAGGCAAATTAAATTAGGTTAGAAAAAAACAAATCAGTACAGTATGAAAAATAGAAAACCTGTGAGAGCATCAAGTATTTGTATTGGGTTTTAATTTTACATCCAGTTTCACTTCCTCTATTAATGACGTGATACTTTATTCAACAGGATGAGTTAGATGCAGCAAGTTAACTCCCATGTAAGGTGTCGCCATGTTCAGTGACTGGCCTTCAGAGCTGGTCCCTCAGCAGGGCTGGGGCGACGAGGCTGCCATCAGTGCTTTCAAGGTAGGTGTGAGAGAGAGGGAGCGAGAGCGAGAGCGAGAGCAAGAGCAAGAGAGAGAGAGAGAAAGTATGGTTTTGTGCCTTACTTTTATACATCAGGAACATCATAATGTAGAAAATTGAAATTATTAAAAAGAGAATAAGTAAGAAATTCATACCTCAGATTATGATAACTCTTGTTTAATGTGTTAATGTGGAAAGTTTATAGTATTCTTCAAAATGTATGTAATGTGTATATATTATCAAGATTGTTTAGTTATCTATCTATCATCCTATTTTTATGTATATTTATCTATCCATATATTTATCTGTATTTATGAATTGATCGGTGTATGTCTGTGTTAATTTATTTGCCTTAGCTATACCTGTTCATGTTTCTATTTATCTAGTTATCAATCCATCCATTTTTTTTTTTCTTAGGATGCAATACCATGGACTGTTGGGAGAGACTTTGTGGCAGGAACAGCCAAGCATCTGGCAGGGAGTTTGGGCCTCACCAAACCTGGCCCTCCTACCAAGAGCAAGATTATTCATGACAAACAGTTGCAAGTCCTTATGCCTGTGAGGATTCCTGATCATAATTTTGTTTGCATATTATCAATGTTTTTTTCTCATGAAGTGTGTTCATAAGTTCTATTTTTGTGTATACTTTGAATGATAACTTGGAAATGCACATACATACATACATACACCTCCAGTTAACTAGTTATTGTTATAAACTTAATCTTTACATTACAATTGGTTTCCTTGGTGTTCCTCCTCAGGCTCTGGGTCATGGATTGAGTTTCCCTTTGTCGGAGATTGACATCCTGCGTGACTGTGTGAACGTGTACTGTGAGTGGCTGTCGGCTCTCCTGCCCAACCCTAAAAGCAGTGTTCCCAGTCCTATACTCAATGATCCCAACCACTATGCAAGGATCATCATCAACCATTTCTATTATCTGTTTGTCCCGAGAGGAGCTCAGGGTAAGTGTGAGGTAGTGTTAAAAGATTTTGTAGATTGTTTTCAGTCATTGATTTTACACTTTCCAAGAGTGATATGCATTTCAGTTTTAATTTCAGAGCTACATTTGAGGTTTTTTAGGGAATTTTAACAACAAATTTATGTCATTCATGCAGTTATTCTATGTAAGACGGATATAGTGAAAAATACAAAATAAATTAATCCTACCATTTTTCCAGGACCTGATGTTATCAATAGACAAGCCGTTCTGTGTCACCGTGTTCTGCGCACGCTGCAGAACATAGCACAGAACTCACCTTACCTTAGCGAAGACACGTGGCAGACACTCCTCATGTTCCTCCTCCACATCAACTCTGCACTCCTCTCACCTCCCACAGTAAAAGGTAAACCCAATGCATGGTTATTGTTATCATATTGCTTCCTCTTACTTTATAACTCTGCCATGTTGAATATTTATCTACATAAAGAAGGTATTTATAGTGAGATATATATATACTTGTTTAAAATTTTTGTTGCCAGTGATTATTTTATGCTATGAGAATACAACATTTATTTAGACAGTTATAAAAGTAAGGGAGTATCTTTCTCATCTTGCCTGTGACACGATACAATGGGGAGTGGAGAAAACATCTTATATTTTTTTTAAAGGTTGTTTGATAAATGGTAAAGTGAGGCTTTAGCAAAATCAAGGAATATATATGCTAAGCTGCTTATTGCTTTAGTGTTCAATGCTTTCTCCTTTGAGTTTGATCTTTGAGTCTGTCATGGACAAGAATTTTTTATTTCCGTGGTGCACAAGGCCGACTGTGACATCTGGGTACCACACTTTACTTTCCCTTGGTTTCCTTAGTTACATTATTACTGACTGACTTTTAGAAGAGGATATACTGCTCTGGACTTGCATTGTGGCCTATAGATTTTTAGTCAGGTGTACTTTTTATGGAGAAAAATTAAACTATTGAAACTATCATTTCATGATCCACTCATTTCATTCTTTATAGCAGCAAGAAATTATATTTTCATGATAGTTGCATATATTTCAATTTACAAGATTCAGCAATAACATTTTGAGTTCAAATTATGAGGGACAACCTGTGCATTGAAGGAAGTGTGTAATTGTATGTGTGTGTGTGTGTGTGTATGTGTGTGTATGTGTGTATGAGTGCGTGTTTACGTGTGTTATTCACCATGGTCTGGAAGATCACGCGTTGGACTTGTGATCATCAGCCATCACCCTCCCCGAAAGAGGTCAGAGCTCATAGAGACAGATCTATGGGTAAGGCTGAGACCTCTCACACATCACACACACCCATCCCCTTGCTCAAGGGGGACAGTAACCATGACCTGGCAGTGAAAAATCCTTAGCGAACTGAGTGGGGTTCAAACCCACGTCCTGCCAGGTGGAAGGCGAGGACGTTAACCACTGATCCACGGGAGTGTGTTTGTGTGCGATATGTATGTGTGCGTGTGTGTGTAACAAAACTGCATGCCTAGTACTGCTATCATTTTTTTTAATCTGCATAAACTTAATTGCTTTTCTTCCTATAAGTAAGCTTCTTTCTCCTATTATGCTTGTCATGTTATTTTCCATCTTTGCATTCATTTCCTCAGCGGTAATTTGTTGATTTCATATTTCCAACAACTTTCACTTTATTTGAGAATGTGTGATGGTATGTGGCTTGAGGGCTACAAAGAACTGCCAAGTATTCATCATCTACAATATATTCACTTAGAGAGATACCTACATTATTTCCAAACTAAAATTCCACTATCCATAAATGTATAATATGATTTAAAAAGATCAAAATCCATTAGGAAATAAAAAAAATTTGTTCCCTGAGTAGAAAAAATTACAAAAATACACCATAGGTTGAAATTAGTTTTACAAATCCACGAGAGTCTGTAAGATGGTTAAACGTGTCGTAAGGCTGCTTTGAGCTGTAAGAGTCATTACAAGAACATACACGGAAGTTAAGAATATATGTGTTCCTTACGGGTTAGGAAGGAGTGTGTAGGAGTCTACGTGGGTTACTGATAGCTATCATATCCTCTTGATTTGTTATTGATGGAGCTCTGGAGTATGATCTATTAAATACCATTCATAGTTGGCCTGTGTAGGGGTATTCCTGGTACTTGGTGACTAGCCTTAGCATAAACCCATGGTATTAGGTAAGCATGGGTCACAGTTATCCTATCTTCTTTGGGTTGTCTACTTGATATGATTTTCTGTTGTCTTGGTCTCTGGCTGTACTCCTACCTTGGTCCGTGTAGGAAGTAGAATTACTGTGATGATAATGATGATAGCAATTAGTGTTTATGTAGGGCTATACATATGCCATGAGAGAATGTTGTGTTAATTTCCTCATTATTCTATAAAACTTATGTGTTAATATGTTGCTGAAATGTTTCTTGTCAATGAAAAGTAGTACATAGTCATGATTTTTGTTGTTGCTCTATACTAATGCTTGATTGTAGGATTGATTAGTGTTCAGTAATATATGATAATGCAATTTTTTTTTTTAATGTTCTCTACTTTTTTCTTTTACCTGATGAATCAATTCAAATTATTTTACATTACCTCCTGTATCACACTCACATTCTTTCCTATTCATATGTAGTTATCTATATTATATTATTTTCAAATTGCCTATAAAACTGTTTTTGTGTGCTATGCTTCCTTAGGGCACTCACTCATTACACCAACAGCATGATGATCACTGCCATGTAGTCTGTCAACTTCAAGCATAACAACAACAGCATTAGTTGACCTGTTACTTCGGCTGCCTAAACTATATCTTATTCCACTCTAGTTCCAGATGAGAATGAGGGTGCTCCCAGCTCCACTCTAAGTCTAAACTTTACTGGAGATGTGGCTGGTATTTATGTACTTGTGTTGTGTGTTGCTTTTGGTGCTTGGTTTATGGCCACTTTGAGTTGTGCTGTTTTCTCTGCCTGATACTCGATACTCTCTTGTCTTGGCTGCAGAAGAGGGTTAATCAGGATCACTTCTAACCCTGTAACACTGTGATATGGGTGCCGGGCATGAGGTGATGCTAACTCAGTCAGTCAAAGGGAGACATTATATCCAGAGATGTACATGGTAACCACATTACATTTATTCACCTTATTTTTTACGTCTTTTTTTAAAATGGGATAAATACTCATCTTTTCTTAATGTCTTCATGTTTTATTTTCTTGCTTTGCCTGGATAAAGTTGTGAAAGGTAAGACTTCAAGCTTTGGCTTAAGAGTTTTTAAGGTATTGTTCTCATGGACAGACAGTTTGTTCTATTGCTTTATTTGAACAGCGAAACAGTTTTGTGTATATCATTACAAGACATAGAATTGTCATATGAGTTAGTAAAAGTATAATTAGTGTACCATCATGTAACAATGTGCTTGGGTTAAATAGTATTAACATGTAGGTTTTTGTGGTTTCAAAACTGAATATTCTTAATGCTTTTTTTGCCCTTTGTTGTGTATCACTTTTAATTTTTATTAAGGTCAAGAGAAAGGGTTATAGTAATAGGCTATTAATGTGTATAGTCTGTTTCGCTGTTTTGTAGGTTATGTTTTTTCAGGATGAAAGTTATATTTACTGCAGTGTTTGTTGTTCATGTCAAAAATCTTGCTCAGTTGCAGCACATGTATTTTTATCGTCTATAAGCTTGGACACTTTATATCCTGGCCATAAACTGCTTTACATAGCTAGAAGGATGCTTTGTAAAATTTTTGTTTGCCATAGTACATTGTAAAGTGTGATTTGTATATATTAAAATATAAACATAATTTTCTGTGGCTGTATTGAATGAAAAATCATATATAAATTTTCTCAAATTATAAGTATTAATATATGACTATATATATATATATATATATATATATATATATATATATATATATATATATATATATATATATATATATATATATATATATATATATATATAAATGTAATATATTAATCATTTGTCTATATAGTACATGTAAATATATAAACACAGTATTCATATATAAAAGCTAGTGCCTTGTGAGTGAAGGTTTGGACAGCTATGAATAAATGTTGTTTTACAGAGGATGCCGGCGAGCAGCTGTGTGAGAGGGTGCTGAGTGTTCTGTTTGAGACGTGGCTGCTGGCTTGTGCTCGCTGCTTCCCTCCGCCACCACTTTGGAATGCACTCAGGTGGGCGGAAAAACTCATTATGACTACCAACCCATTTTATACATGTTTTTTATATTACCTTATTTAATGTTTTTGCTTTGTAATCTCCATAATTTCATGTTTGTACATTTCATGCTTTATTATCAATCAAATCAATGTGTCATGCTGTTTTACTTGTGGTTTTGTGAACGTTTAACATTTCATCCTCAGAGAGAGTTGTCAGAGGTGGCGCCATCGAGCTGGCCTCATTGAACAGTGGAACAGAATCAATTTTGCTCTGACACGCAAGCTCATCAGCTTCATGTATGGCTCCTCCTTCCCGGAAATATCTATTTGTAAGTTTATTGGAAAACTTCAGTTGGATCATTCTTTCCATCACTGAAATATAGACATAGCAAGAAATTATTATGATTCTTGTATTCCCATTTTTTGGAGTCTGCGAAAAAAAACCACAATGGAATCTAATTACTTATTTTGATAACAACTACTTTGTGATTCATATCATATATTTTGATATTACCTTATATTGGAAAAGTAGTGTAAGTATGATATTTTCCTCACTAAGAACTCAAACTGCTCTGGAACAGTTTCCTTTTAACTCCCTTCCTGGTAAAGAATAAAACAACTATCATGTTACTTTTGTCCCTGCAGCTGAGGATGACTTGAACATCATTCCTGCCAACATGAGCCGGGATTGCATTGCTCAGGTCTGGTACCGCATTCTACACATTATTGGTAAGTCACCTGAAGGCTGTATGTGTTGTTTTAGGTGTAGATTTTATTACATTACCTACAAACATATTTAGAACATTTTATGAGTATTAAAGGTGATTAATTCTTTACTTTATATTCTGTAGGTAACCCAGTGGATCTGAGTCGCCATACAGTCATCAGTAAGACTCCGGCCTTCCTTAAATATGCCATCTCCTCTGCACTTGTGATTGAACCCAGCCAGCATCCTTGCCTCCAGATGCTGCCCACCATCTTTCTAACAGCAATGAAGGGCATCTCAGGACTAGTTGATGCTTTTCTGGGTAAGGAAATAAAATTATATAGTTTTGTACACATAAATATTAGGTTTTCTATGCTAGTTTTGCCATTTACAGACCGGGGATAATATTAGCAGTAGTACCTGTTAGTGTCTCATACATCTCTTCCATTTTCTAGGTGTTGTATAGTGCTTTATATATTCTTGTTCACGTCTTAATGTCTCCTCCTTAGGTGTGCCCAATACCACACTGGATAACCTCAACCAAAAGGCACGACAAATATCACCGTCATCTGTCTCGTTGTCAGGGGAAAACAAAGGTAATTAGTTAACATTATGTGTATTCGTGTTTATTTAGCTACAGGAAAAAGCTGTGAACTCCTTAACATAAAAGTATTGATGACCATTGTGAATTATAAAGTGTCGTGAATGTATCCTGTTTTTTACTACATGGTGATTGTCTTGTAGATGATGGTGCTCGCTTGTTGGCAAATGGAAGGCCAAAGTGTAACAGTATTCTACACCTGTTTGGACCTTGGCTGTTTGAAGCTGCACTTATCAACTGTAATCTACAAGCCAGTCCAGGATCTCAACACAGTACGTATCATTTGCTGCCAGATGGTATAATGCAAAATATATAGCGTTTATAGTGTTGTAACTTTGGTTGTGAATTGTATCATATTGTACATGGAATTACAAATGCACTTACACAATTGTTGTACACAGAATCAGATGCCAGTGGAGGAGTGAGTTCAGGATCTCGTAGGCCTGTGTCAGGGTTTGGAGGAGAGGTCACCAAGAAGACCAGTGATGCATCCTTGCCGGGAGACCTTCATTCCGACCGTCTCACCAACCTGACGCCACAGCACTTCCAGGGAGGCAGAGCGGAGGCCCTTGGTGCTCTGTGCAGGTGTGTGTATGCATGTTTATTTACATATTCATTATTATTTTTTTTTTTTTTTATTTTTTTTTTTTTTACCATTTGAAAGATTAATCCATCACAGGGTTATTGAATTGGGTGAATGCACATTGAAAGTGAATTTACTAAGTACCATGCTACGTATAAATTTAAGCATTGTATGTTGTAACACTTCATAATTTTCCAGGATATATTGCTCCAAGAAAACTGGGGAAGAAATCTTGCCGGTATACCTGGCCCGGTTCTACATTGCTCTCCACCAAGGGCTGCGGGAGGGTGACGCCACCATCCTGTCACCTCACGAGTCCAACACAACACCAACACAAAGATTCCACAGCACAAGGGTGTGTGTCTGCCTTACATTAATTTTTGACAGTGGTGAAAGTAGTCATGATGTTATGCATTATCATCATACTTTGTTATCCTATCAGTTGTTGTACGTGTCGTGTGTGCTGTAGGTGGTAACTAATGCATATCCTCTTGAGTGCTTCATTCTCAAACTACAAAATGTATCCAAAGGCCTCCTTATGCTTCAATTTTTATCTATCCATCTATTCTATCTATAGTTTCTGCAAGATGTGGATTCGAACCCTGCTCAGGTCACTAAGGATCAAAAATATTTACATACCAATTATTTCTCATTTCTTCTTAAAATACTAAGCATCTTTCCCTTTCGTATTTTTTCCAGACTGGAACATGTAGTGAGACAGCAGCAAGTGTACTGGTGAATGGGGTGGACCTGTTCCGCTTGGACCTTCAGGGTGTTGTGAGCCTTGTGCCAAGTGTGCTGGGAGTCCTGGAGTGTGTCCTGCCTGAAGGGGAACTCAGCACACCTCTGCAGCTTCCTGTCACCCTGCTCCGCCGGGCTGCCACACACATCCTACTCTCCATCCTGCCTCTCCCTCTTCACTTCCAGGTCTGTAGTAAGGGTTCACTTAATGCAGCTACTGAAACATTTATCTGGCTTCCACAAAACCAGAAAGACCAGAATACTGGATACTTTTTAAACTGGCTACGTACAGTTTGAATCTGACGAGCTTCATACCTCGCCGCTCCTCCGCTTTACTTTGTTTTTTGTTAAACAATTGTTGGCACTTGAATTTTAGCCGGAGAGCTGCTGTGTATGTACATTTTCCCCTGTCCACATTTATTTGATTATTTGTCCAAATTTATTATAATTCTAATTTTATTCCATGTTTAAAAGATCAACTGAAAGGTAATTTGTTAGTAGAAAACTGAAAAGGAAACATGTTGCGCTCAGTATGTTGAAGAAAGTAGGTTTAGTACTTTTAGCTTGTCCAGGTTTTCTGGCATGTGTAACTGATATGTTTATAGTAATGGATCATTACACTATTTGTTCTTGATTTCTAGGGTCTCCAGGTGAAGGAAATTGGGAATAACAGTGGAGAACGCTTGGCTCTGTCACACCTCCGGCCACAGCTTGTCAACCTACTTACTAATGCATTACAAGTGGAGACAGACCCGTCCAACACACAGATGCTGCTGGGTACTGTCACCTTGTTTTATTTTTGCATCAAAAGACTTGCACTAAATTTGGAACTTTATTTCAATATATATCTATAATATAATGCTGCTTCAACTTTTCTTCAATTTTAAAAAGTTACAAGGGATTCTTACATCACTTAATGGCATAGAGATGTGACCACTATATTAACTATCACTTTTTGGTGCAAACAACCTGTTGGATGACCTTAAAGTCACCTGACACCCATGTAAAGTGTATGGGTTTTGGCATCAAGGGTTTGGTACCATAAAGCAAGGCCTGTAACTCTAATGTCTAATGGCTTCTTGATACTTCCAATGATGGGCAGCCAAGAACACACCTTACACACGTTTGAGGATGACATAACCAAAGGAACTGAACCCTGAACACTAACAAATATTCTTTATAAGCTGCCATCAAGTCACAAAGGCTGAGACACGTAGATATAGAACATACCTTTCAAAATTATGATGATGTTGTGTTTACTCGTGTATCTAATTTGTAACCTATGCATTGCAGGCGGACTTCTCTTCTGTGTTCAAGATGCTGCTCTTTGTGAAGCAATGGACTCCATATCACAACATAATTTCTCAACTGATAGAGATCATAATATTATGTCTTCAGGTGAGTAAAATCAAATATGTAGGTAGGTCTATATGACAAGAAACTTTATAAATTTTATTTTCTTAAACACTTTATTATAGTAACTTACGGGTGAACAAAATTTGCTCTTGTGCTCCCCTGCAGTTCAAGGTTTGTTGTAAATGATTTAAGCTTGCTTGTTTGACTCCTGATTCCTTCCATCATTACGTGCACTCTCCCTACCAGAGTACATTATATATCTGGCTAAGGACTCAGACGTTTTGTCCTTTATTAGATCCAACATTTTCTAATCATCTTGTAGTGCCTTGCATTTTATACATATTTTGTTAATGTTTGCAAATTCATTAGTATTTGCTCTGGTTTGGCAGTTTTGCTTCTTATTTTTATAGAACTACTACATTTATTGATTACTTTGCTAAGTCCTGTTTACCTTGTCCTTCACAACAGCAGACTAAGGAACAGGTACTAAGACTATCATATTTTTTACCCCTGCATATTATGATTGTTGATTTTTGCTCTAGTTTGCTACCATTGATTGAAGTGAACCAAAAATTTTCCTCCTAGTGAGTCACCTATATTTTTGTATAGCAAAATATTCTCTGCAATTTTAGTTTTGTACCTTAATCTTGGCAGCTTGAGCTTATTCCCCTACACTCTGTAGGTGCCTCAGACACTGTTAGTTCGCATGGTGACTATAACAGTCTGCTGGATGAGAGCTGTGAGGCGCTGCCGGAGGGAGGCCTTGGACAGATGACAGCCACAAGCTTTCCCTCCACCACCACCACTACCCATGGTAAACATTTGGCTCTACTCTCCTCAAACCACTGAACCTCTTAAGCTTTGTACCCTTGTAATTGATATTAGCTTCTTTGATTTATTTTATGAAACCAGTGTATGTAGATTTATGTGTTCTAAATTATTTCAGATGTGTATTTCCTTCATTATTATGGCATTATAATTGTACTTTGATTGTTTTCGTTCTCGTTCTGAAATTTATGATTATTTTGCCCTTTAGAAACATGCAAACATTAGCACTTATTCATTTGAAGAATTTTCTTCCAGCAACCTTGCTGACCACCACAGATGGTGAAGCTACAACAATGTTAGAAGATTCGGGTAAAGGAAACCATATCATTCATTTACTAACAACGTAGCATTAATTAACACTTCATTAATTTAGAGTGATTAGTAATGAGCCAAAATTAATTATGATTAACTGCATGGTTTGTGATACTAATATGTTCTCTCAAGGGCCTCAAGTATATGTTTAATTAGAAAACTAACTTCTGTGATTCAGTTCTGCTTTTTTTTTATGAATGAGAATTTTCACACAAAAAAATTGCTTCTAATGCCTTTAGAAAAATATGAACAAGTTTTGACATAAGGGCTCAAGTTTTAGTGAGATATCGGTTATCTAGAACAATCTAGATAGAACTAGTAATGGCTGTGGTCTACATACAAGGTCTGTGAAGCTAAATGTTATTGTGGAAAATATTGTACATGGATCAGGACTACATTCTTTGTGTCTGACAACCTTACCCACCACCCACAGACTCAGCTCACGCCCTGTTTGTGCGTTCCATCTACCTGGTTTGTCACAGACTTATTTCATCCTGGAAGAGTGATGTCAATGTGTCACTGGCCGGCTTGGAGCTCCTGTCTGGCTTGGCTCGATTGAGTATTGCTGAACAAGGTTTGTCTATCTATATTGAACGGCACATTGTTTTTATTAATGAAGTTATCCCTTCGCAGGATGTACAGTACCAGCATAAATGGTCGTTTAGTATAGTAATTTCCTCTAATTTCATTCTATACTATAAAATGTCCATGCCTTGGTTTTTAGCAAGGTACTTGGTATTTGGAACATCAGTAATTAATTGATTATAGTATTCTCATAGTGAATAACAAAGGTGTTTGTGATGTCCCCCAGATGGGTTGGAATGTAAACGAGCCGTCAAATGGCTGTGTGACTACATAGCTTCTCAGTGTTCCAGACCACCTCGGGCACACTCCAAGGTGGGTGGTAGCTTTTTGATCTTCATTTTATATTTGCTGTTTTATAATGATGCCAAAGTGATGTGTTGTAAATCATTTAGCCAAGTTTCATTATTCGTCCATTACTTTCCAGGACCTTCACTCCACTATTGTTGCTGCTTTTCACTGTGCAAGTGTGTGGCTTGTGGCTCATCCTTACCTGCTGCAGGATAAGGAGTGTCTGGCCACTGTGTTGGAGGTTGTGGAGTTAGGCATCTCAGGATCCAAGTCACAGGTAAATGTTCTTTCAGAAGCTCAGGGTGAAAGGTGGAAACACTCTTGGGTTCGTCTGACTATCTATAAAACTCTCCTTTGTTCTTTAGGATGATTCATTAGATTTTTATGGTAGCGTTAGTCTGAAAGGAAAGCTGATCAGGATTGTTGAAATTGTTGTGTTTCCTTCCAGGTGAAGTCCAGTGATGCTCCTCGACTGAAGCACGAGAAGGACTTGAAACCTGCCAGCATGCGAGTGAGAGATGCTGCAGAAGCATTAATGTCCTGTGTACTGTCTCAGGTAAATAATTTAATCATATATAAAACTTTTAATCACCCAAACATTGATATAAGTTATGTCGGAATATTTTTGTCTATTCACAAATCATTATCTGTTTATTTGTTCTTTGCAACTGATTCTGGTTGTTGCAAAACTCAAATTCTCATCAAAACTAACAGAGTCATTTTAAAATGTGCTCTGTCTTTTGATTGGTAATTCCATAAGAAACATTTGATCATTTCCAGGTTGGCACATTCCCCTCTGTGTGTGGAGCTGAGTCACTTTCTTCTCTGCTGGACGAGATGACACTACTGAGGCATTGCAACACCTGGGGAGGATCAGACCAGCTCACCCGGGACTCAGCGGCTCAGCACTTCAGATACTTTGTTGCCCAAAACTCCATCATGCTCGCCCTTCTCGAACAACCTCTCGGCAATCACCAAGGTACGTACACTCATCCCTGATATGTGTGTGGCTTATGGGATGTGATTAAGCTTCAGATGAGAAATATTTGACATAATGAAGATGATGTTCAGTGAAGGAATGTGTCTGTATTCACTTTCATCTTGAGCATCATCATCACACCTTCATTAGTGACAGTAAAGAAGTTAGCAACCTTTGTATTATTAATTTTCTCTTGTTTTATGATGACACATTAGGCAGCTTAGGTAATGATACACATTCTTGTACAACTGATTTTCACATGCTGTTCTAACTTAACCTAACCTTACCTAACCTAACCTAACATAACCTAACATAATCTAACACATGCTGCATTCCTGGTATGGAAACTTGCAGCATCATATAACACCAGAATCCATAAGAGAACATTAAACTTGTTATTTGCCTTCTCAGTATATGGATAGAGTTTCTTTCAGTCATCCCTTTATTTACTTCTATATTTGATGCATTTTCCAAGGTACTGTCACCAGGGAATGGCCGCGGCAGAAGAGTTTCCATTTATTCCTGTCTTTACGTTCCTTCCTTGCATTATCTAATCCTCTGTATTTCTTCTCGCTTTCTCTTTGTCATTTTACTTACCTAAATATAGTGTTTTCATCAACCACTACCTCATTTACCTTGAGTTGATAGTTATACTGATGTAAAATTTTAGTCTGAAGTGAATTTGAAAGTGATGTATAAGGTGGTCCTCCATAGGAACTCCCATCAAGTATGTATTATCACAGTAGAATTAGAAACCTAGAACCCTATATTATTAGAGTTTGTATGTTTGCACTTTTTTTTTGGTTAATCAGTTTTGTGGAGCATGATAAGTAGAATGTCTTTTATTTATTTATATTAGAATCTGTAGAAATAGGAAGCTGTTAGTCATTCCTGGAAACATTTGCATTAATGTATGATTTTTGAGTAATTTAAGAGGTAATGATCTGATACTTGAATGACAGTTTGCACCCTGCCAGACCCCCAGCCAACAGTGACAGCTCTGATAAGGGGACCATTTGGGAGGGTGGCTTGGACCATGCATCTGCGACACCTTCCCAGACACAAGTCCTCGGCCAAGCTATACACAGTCAACCCGGGACGACCTCTCCCCATGAACGACGTGGGAATAAAACACAATGTGAAGCCAAAGTACTTCCCGGACAGTGTGGACAGAATACCTCTATGCAAGGCGTAAGTTGATGCAGACTAACTATTCCTTGGTTGTCCTTGAGGTGTTGGAATTAAGAATGTGTGTCTACTTATTCTGTGTGTGTTGTACCAGGTGACAAGGTGACATAAAGGGTACATATAAATAACATATGTACTGCTAGTGTATTTATTCAAACTTTTTCATTGACAGAGACAAGTCAATGCCAACGTTAGAGAGTGTCATTACGAATGAAGAGAAATCTTCACTTGAACATGAAAAACTCCTCCAGATATTGGATCATCAGGTGATGTTTTACCAGAATTACTAATTTGCATTTGATATTTAAATAAACTAGGTACTTGAAAACTTATTGTATTAAACCATGATAATTTGTTTTGAATTATAAACTAGAATACTCGTGTTTGATCATTCAGATTGCATTTGAAGAGAATGTTCAGCATCAGGTGGAGAGAGAAACCTCCGAGTACCCTGACGTGGAGACTGAGTGTGGCGCTCCACCACTGTGCCATGAGTTCCAGACAGCACGGCTCCTCCTATCACACTTTGGCTTCCTGTCACTGGATGCTCTGCAGGTGTGTTATCATGCCAATACTAATATACTGTTCCTGTGAGGTTAAAAGTGGTACTGATGCATTTATAAACTCAAATTACATGGTCGCTGTAAAGAATGAATACAAATAATACAAGTTATGGTGTGGATACATTTTGAAAGCTGTAATTCATTAAAAAAAAAAATTCCAGCTTCTCACATTTTCATCAACTTTCACTGTGTTATTTTGTGTTTGCTTCAGGAGTCTGTGGAGTCAGCTGTACCGTCTCTGGTTGCCCTTGACTCCAGCATGGGAGGGTTTGCTCGAGACCTTGACATTCTCGACAACACCAACAACCGAACAGTTGACACCGCCCACGTGTTCTATGTGCAGGCCGGTCAGACGGCTGCACTTGACATACTATCCAATGTGGTGAGATATTTTAGTCTTGTATTGGATTGTTTTAAATATTTAGGCTCCAAGATTATTATTGAAAGTGTATATGAAAGATGTGGTATGGGAAGTTATTGCACAAATGAAGTGAAATGTGGTGTAGTGAAATGGGTGAAAAGGAATACTTTGGTCGTATGGAGAGAAGGAAGAGTGAAGAGTTTGTGAAGAAAGTGTATGTCAGTGAAATTGAGGGTCCAAGGAGGAGAGGAAGGCCAGTTGTAAGATGGAAGGATAGAGTAAAGGAGTACATGCATGAAAGAGGTGCTGATAGAGGGGGAGGGATTGAACTAGCAAGGAGGAAGTGTTTGTATAGGGAGAGAAGGAGGCTCTTCTGCCATGGACATTGCCTTTAGGGATGTTGCCAGAGGAAACAAAGCGTTAGTAACTATAGATAAATAGATAGATAGATAGAACAAGATAACTTCACTCATTACAGGGGTAGTGTTCTTCTAATGGGAATAACATGATTAAAATTATGAATCTTTACTGGAAGTTACGCTATCAATAAAGAAGACTGATTGTATTACTTATATGGTTTACAATTATACTATTGTTTCAGATGAGTTACAGTTCTGTCCATCCTCACTTTATGGAGTTTCTGAGTGGCCTGGGATGGACTGTCAATGTCCATCAACACCCTGGATGGACTGGTCATGTTTCCACGGCATTCTCAGTCACTGCACAGTCACAGGAAGGTAGGGGTCTTACCATTGTTTCTATCATGTAGTGTTGTGATGCATGTGATGTTGAAGTAGTGTGTGTAATGTCAGTCTCTCATAGCAGTCTCCATAACAGGGACCGTTGACAGTAACCATGGAGGGAGTGGGTTCAGTGGGAGGACTCATGTACTGTATTGGTCAGATGCTCTCAGTGAAATGGCATTTGTTGTCCCCGCCCCCTCTCAAGGACTCCTCACCAGCCATCCTTCCAGCTCCGGCAATATCAACACAGGTAATTGATTGAAGGTAAACTGTGGAAAGTTGGATGTCACAGTGGCCCTGTGTCCCAGCATAACGGATTAATTACCACCACAGACTCAAAGGCCAATGTGACAGGAGATGAGCGGCCACAGCTACTCGCAGCTATAGCGTGTGCTAACACTTTACCTTAATTTATTGTTAGATATGTTTGCTAATCTAATTAATATGTGATGTGCTCTTACATAAATTGTGCCCAAGATTAACTTTATTTTATGTTTTCAGTTGGTTTAGTGTTGGATTCATGTGACAAGGGTGGGAGTGGAGGAACAGGTGGTGGTGGTGGTGGTTCTGGCAGTGAGCGTTCAGACTCCCTGCCTCCGTGTGATGCTGACGTGGAGGCTGGCTCCTCCATCTCCTCACACGCATCACAGGTGGGTGGATAGGCAAGAAGTTACAATAATCTGTGAAAGTTTTTGTGATGTTACTGTATAAAAGAAATTCAAGAGTTGAATATCAATTTTTTAGATACATGTGCAACTTAGGGCGATGAATAAAAGAATGTAAATGAAGTTGATAAATTAGGAAACGTTTTTACCTCCAAAGTGTAGAGGTTCAAGTGCACAACAAAGAAAGTCTACCAATTGTTTCTCCTTTTTTTTTTCATCCTATTCATATTCATATTGTTATTTATCTTTTTTATTAATCATTTCTTTATTGTGCTTCTAGATTCATTTTGTTAACCTTAAACTCTCTTATTTATTTTTTT
>JAPQNM010000045.1:12561520-12566520 GCA_029783475.1 Metacarcinus magister
TATCCATAAGCAGGGGCGTACCTAGGGTAGGACTTTGTGTTGATACTATTGGGTAAATACGTAGCCTACATTGAGTGTTGTGATGTTGAAGTGTAATATAGAATAAAGGAGCATAATTATGTAGTATTTTCACAATTGCTAACATGCAACAGTAGACACCGTCGAGAGAGAGAGAGAGAGAATAAATGCATTAACTCCCTTTTATTTGATATAATGTTTATACACAATGAAAAAGCTACGTCAAAATGGTTTCTCATTTTTAGCTTATTTTCCTTAATAAGACACTAAACATTATAGTCATTCATAGTCAGTTGTACTAGGACTTGGGTTAGAAGTCTAAACTTGGAATTATATTAAATGGAAACTATAATATATATATATATATATATATATATATATATATATATATATATATATATATATATATATCAGTTCATTACATATTTATTATCATTATAAAGCTTTTTCTCTTTCTTTTGATCTACATTTTATATAATATTAATTTGTAGTTCAATAATAATAATAATCATAATAATCATCATCATTTTGTGGCCGCTAGCAGTCGACACCGGATGGACTTTTAAAGAGGTGATATTATTTCTTCGTGTTACACCTTCTCTGTTCCTCTCCATGTCTATTTGAGGCATGGAGGAGCAGTAACACATTATTCCTCACCATTAATAGTGGTTGGATATAAAGAAAACATTACCTATTAAGCGTAAATAACCTAATATAAAAATCTAAACAAGCTCCAACAGGTACAGTAGGAGGGCGGCCGTGTGTTGACTGCTGGATCACGTATATATTAAACCAAAATTGAGATTTTTATTATACAAAGAAAAACAATTATATATGCTTAAAAAAATTGGCTGAAATACGTAACAGTTTTCTACATAATCATTTGTTATATTTGATTCGTATTTATTTCATGAAAAATGTTTATTTCTAAGATCAATTATAAAATCGAAATATAGAATAAAGTAATAATAATGAAATTAAACCAATTTAAACCATAAAATAGAATATAAGAAAAATGATTGAAACCGAAAGTAAAGCCTAAATAAACCATAAAACAAAAGAAAAACGATAAAAATACCGAAAAAATTTGAAAAAAACACCGTAATTATTTGTTTACATCCAAGAGTGTTAATTATAGCGTGTTAGGCACAGTTTAAGAAGTGTTAGGACATGAAGAGCTACAAGGATATAGATGAAGGTGAGTGTGTTGTGTTATGAGTGTGTTGTGAGTGTGTTTTGGTGGGCTGACAGGCTTAAAAGGCTGAAAGTAGCGCTAGGGATATGCGGTATAGACAAAAATATCCGTATACCGGTATGTCGGTATACAGGATAGGTGCATATCCCTAGACACACACACTGGATAAATAATTGTGCAAGTCTAGTCTATATTGTATAATAAATCTTTTGTATTTCTTATGGGCCATAAGAAATACAAAAGATTTATGATACAGTATAGGCTAGACTTGCACAATTATTTATCCAGTTGTATTGCCATTGACGTATGTACAGTATACCTAGAACACTTCACATTAATTGAGGCCACGTCCTTGTCATCAGCACTGCTTCAGGTGCTCACATATGTGTCCCACTGTCATGACATTATTATCAATCTTCTCCCTTTATCATTGTCATATTATAAGTATCGGTGGGTGTGGATACCAATCTTTCTTTCTGGCGGACCAAAATGTTGAAAAAGCTGAGAAGTGAATAAATGAATATATGAATTAAGAAATAGACAAATAAGTATATAGATAATACCTTCGGAGGTTAACAAATGTTTAGCTGCCAAGATAAACAGTGTAAGCAGGTGAGTGAAGGAGGACAGTAACTGTTTGGTCATCAGTGAAAATTCACACCCTGAGTGGCGTGAACCCGAGCCTGCCGTATGTGTGTGTGTGTGTGTGTGTGTGTGTGTGTGTGTGTGTGTGTGTGTTTTGTGTGTGGGTGTGTGTCTGTCTGTGTTTTGTGTGTGTTTGTGTGTGTGTGTGTGTGTGTGTGTGTGTGTGTGTGTGTGTGTGTGTGTGTGTGTGTGTGTGTGTGTGTGTGTGTGTGTGTGTGTGTGTGTGTGTATGTGTGTGTTTTGTGTGTGTGTGTGTGTGTGTGTGTGTGTGTGTGTGTGTCTGTGTTTTTTTTTGTGTGTGTGTGTGTGGGGATGTATGTATGTGTGTGTGTGTGTATGTGTGTGTGTGTGTGTGTGTGTGTGTGTGTGTGTGTGTGTGTGTGTGTGTGTGTATGTGTGTGTGTGTGTGTGTGTGTGTGTGTGTGTGTATGTGTGTGTGTGTGTGTGTGGGGGTAGATGGATTTATGTGTGTGGGTGTGGGTGTGTGTGTGTGTGTGTGGGTGTGTGTGTGTGTGTGTGTGTGTGTGTGTGTGTGTGTGTGTGTGTGTGTGTGTGTGTGTCCAATCAATAGCAAGGTAGAATCCAGCAAAATATTTTATACGTCCCTTGATTTGTGGTCTAACCAACACCCGATTGGTGTTCAGAGACTTGTTGGCAGCGGGTGAGGCCACAGCTTAGAACAAGAGAGAAAGCTCCCACTGCATCTTATTCTTTCTATTAATCCCGTCTCGTTGATCACGTAAAGCAGTTAGAAAAAGTTACACTGCCAAGGAGTATATGCACTGATATAGTGACTCTCCTCAGGATCATTGGTCATGGCGTTGGTGTCGACGGTGGTTAAGTCGAATGGTCTTGGGAAAGGCGCTGCCATTCCCCGCGGAGCTGCCACTGTCACCTTAAGTGTGTTGTTGGCGGTGACGACTGTAACGATGTGGACGCCATCGGTTCTAGCAGAGCAGACACCTTTGCGTTATATCGTCAGCTCTACAATGGGTAACTTCCTGATGGCGACGGGCATAAACTTGCATGTACGGACTCAATACCTGACTCTCAGCCTCAACAACAAAAGTATGTGTTCTCGTCTGTCTGCATGGCCTTCACGTTTTATCGATACTGTAACCATTGTAAAATTGATTATCTTTTCATGTTTTTTAGGCAAATCGTTTACAGTATTTTATATTAATGTTCCACAAAACACAATCTGTTCAGAGTCATAGTTGTTATGGAGACAACCAATGTTTGGCTTCTTGGAGTCTCTTTCAGCATTTCAATGATAGAAAAGACCATCTGTGTGTGCTTGTGTGTGATTTTTTTGTGTGTGTATGTGGGTGTGTTTTTTGTATGTGTGTGCTTGTTTGTGTACGGGCGTTTGGGTGTGTAATTCAGCAAGGTTTTTGAGAATAACGCACTGTACATGATCGCCAGCCATTACCCTCAAAAAGTGCTGGAAATGAGCAATAGTAGAATGAGACAGAGAGGAATGTATTCAATGGGAAATGAATGAATAAACAAAACAAATGTAAAACATTATTTGGGTAGTATGGATTACAGATCATTTGTCACATGAGAAACATATTAATAAAATCACATATTAATAAAATCAGCTGCTGAGAAATATAAGAATGGCACTAAAAAATCTGGATGAAGAGATGATTAAGAAATTGATAACATCATTAATTCGACCATAGTTAGAATATGCAATGATTTCCACCACAGGCTCAAAGACCAATGCGATGGGAGATTAGCGCCCGCAGCTACGCACAGCTACAGCGTGTGCCCCACTTTACCAATATAAAACATACATACACATATTATAATTGAATTTTGAGGTCACAATTAATGTAATATTCTACAGACACTCTTAGGTGGGAAAAAAAATGGCTTCAACGCATTATTAATCAGTATCAGAATCCAACACTAATTCTTTCTGGTGTGTTTCAGGCGCGTGTCTCGTTGCCTGCTGGACCGACACCCGCTGTACGTCGGCAGGAGCGGAGGACACTGACAACGGGCTGGTGGAGTGCAGCCTGTCACAGAAGGCGCCGCCCGTAGCAAGACTCATTGAGATACCGAACGCAACATACTATTTTTGGGAAGGTATGAATGTGATGCTGAGGTGAGAATATCACATGGTTCAAACATACACAAACCCCAAAGACACACACTAGCATTGCATTGTATCTGATTCCATTATTTGATTTTTTTATGATAGTGTTCTAACTAATTTTCATTCCACGTGGTGCTTCCTGCATTGCACAGACCAGGTCAGTTCAGGCTCCTACAAGTTACAGCAAGACGGTCTTCTTTACCTGGCGTCCAGTGAGAAGAAAAATTTCATTCTGGCTCAGTATCGGTGTAATAAGATCCCAGGGCATCGGCTGGCTATCATCAAGACGCCCCTACAGTTTGAAGCCATTAGTGACATCAAGAAAGAAAAGGATGAGTGTGTGTATCTTTTTTAAGGAGTTGTATTGACATAGTTGTGATATTATACACTATTATGCATTTTATTACACTATTATACACTAGTGAGGTCCCTTGTTCATGTCTCATATAAATAGTCAAGCCCTGTTTTAATTGCACTGTTACTTCTAGCGTGGACTATTTCATGATCTAAACTTTTCCATAAAACGGGGCACCGGGACACCTATTGATGCCCTACAAGCATTTTTACTTCAGTTTCTTATCATTACCTTTTGTCTTTCCTTTGGCCTATGTGAACAAGTGTTTTTTTTTAATCTATTGTAGCTTCACGTTCTTCCTCCGACAGTGTGGAAGCCTTGGCTGGATCTGACACTCAGCAACGAGACGCTGGTGTGGGGAGACGGCACGCCTTTCAACAGCACTCCCGCGGCCAACATGATCTCGGTGACAGCACTCGGCGTCGAAACTGTAGACAATGCAGCGAAACACAGCTACATCTTACAAGACACCACCACTTTGCTTCCGGACACCCCCAACGTCTGGCACTACTACCTCTGTCAAGCCAATCCTCTAGGCGTGGATTGGTAGGCTGAGACTTCACTTGAGGAGAACTTCAAGTCGTGATGAGGTTTGAAACATGTGTCTTTTTCATGATTTTGTTTTAATCAGACGTCAAGATAGAGTTGAAGGGTATGAGGTTGATAATTAGCTAGCAGGT
>JAPQNM010000045.1:12574020-12579020 GCA_029783475.1 Metacarcinus magister
CTTTCATTATTACTGTTGCTACTACTAAGTGCTTCTTCTATTGCTGCTACTACTACTACTATAAATAAATTATATCACAACGATTTATTTAGTTGTATTATTTTATCGTCACGTCACCTTCCCTGCATACATCCATACCTGTGTAGTATAAAGCGAGGAGGTGACACAGGCTGGGAGGATGGTGGCAGTCCTTGATGAAGTCTTTAGCCTCAGATAGTTATGGGGATCAGCCTCGATCAGCAAGCCTCGCCACCCTTGTACAGCCTCCAGCCACCACGTGTTGCTGAGCCAAAGACCGTCCTGGGCACCAACCTCCACGAACACACCGCCACGCTGTTGTAACCGAAGAAAACAAGATGTTTTATTATTATTATTATATACATATATATATATATATATATATATATATATATATATATATGTATATATATATATATATATATATATATATATATATATATATATATATATATATATATATATATATATATATGGGGTGGGGACCAGGATTAGATAGTTGCCAGGAAGTTAAAGCCACTGAGCTATCTTCTCCCTCCCTCCCCCGCCCTGGATCTATCACTAGTCTGGTGGTAGTGATGGGGGTGGTGGTAATGGTGGTGATGGTGGTGGTGATGGTGGTGATGGTGGTAGTGGTGGTGGTGGTGGTGGTGGTGGTGGTGGTGGTGGTGGTTAGAAGAAGAAGGGTTTAACTAGGGTCAGTGAAACAAAAACGCAGGGAGAATGATATGGAAACGATATTGTAAAGGATAATGGAAGATGCATATATATATATATATATATATATATATATATATATATATATATATATATATATATATATATATGTATATATATACAAACATTCATACATAGATATGTAATTATGTAACGTACGTATTTACATACATACATACATAGAGTGAATGAATTAATTAATCAGTTATTAGTCTCTCATTATCAATATAAGAGTTTCACAAAAATATTAACTACGTCAATATTAATCTATGACACACTACCGTGTTTCCAAAGATCTGGCGCAGTATATCTTCGGTAAACTTATAAGAGACTATGTTGGCCCAGGGCGGGTGTTCGGGGGAGAGGGTCGTGCCAGTGATAAAGATGGACGAGGGAGGCTCCAGACTGTCCCTCAGGTGCTCCACGAGGCGCTTGTCTCTCCAGTCCAGCGGGTGACTCAACATATGACGATAACATGTTTCTGAAAGTGACAAGAATGTGGTAGGTAGTTTCAGTTATTTGTGGTACCTTAATCTCACTTACTGGTACCTAATCTCACTTAGGTTGTGGTTGAGAAACGAACAGCTCGTAATAATATACTTGTTTGTGGTCAGAATATAGCGTACCACACACATATATATATATAATATATATATATATATATATATATATATATATATATATATATATAACACTATACACATTTCACTCATCCATAGTTAGAAAACAAGACTGAACTTCCTTCGTACTACGTTTAGAAAAATCACATATACTTACCTTCTTTATGATAAGGAATATTGTTTTTTCATTATCACCACCATAATAAATACAAAGCGCCGCACCTCTCGAGGAACTTACTGCAGATAGGAGCGGGGGAAGGGGCAGAGGAAGGGGCGGGCTGCTGCTGCTGCTGCTGTTCCCATAAGTGTACCTGAAGGAGCGTGAGGAGGGCCGCCCAGGTGTATAGAAAACTGTATGGGGGACGCCCGGTGAAAGACTGCAAGGAAAGAGACCAGTTGTTATCATCATTATTATTGTCATCATCTTCATCATCATTATTTGGTAACTTCATTATAGGATGACACGCTTCCTATTTTCCTGAGCTTCCTATCTTAAATACCACATAGATAAAGATAAATTAACAAATATAATAATATCAATAAATATAGATAACACAATTGAAATAAGTGATTCTCGTATGCAAATGAGAGTAAAAAAACCCCACATACATTCCTTTTTCAGTAGTAAACGTCGCTACTCCACCACAACATTCACTAAGGGCAACACAGTCGACACCTACCATGCCTATGTGAACTCTTTGAACCTTCACAATCAACACCAACGTAGCACATATGATGGGAGTGGACGAAGAACAGGAGGAAGTGAAACGCTGAGAGCGATGTGTAGGTGTAGGAGTAAGTAGAGTAGGGGTTAGGAAGTGGACGTAATAGCGTGGAGAGACTTGGTTATGTGAGGATAGTGTGGAGGGTGGAAGTAGGAGTAAGACAACTGAACGCAAGGCTGAGGTGGCGATCGGCGGGACGTGTAAGAAGGATTTGTGTCAAGTTTTCCTGGTAAGGGATTAGCGCGCAAGTTATCCTGCTTAGCGATCAAAATAGAGAGAGAGAGAGAGAGAGAGAGAGAGAGAGAGAGAGAGAGAGAGAGAGAGAGAGAGAGAGAGAGAGAGAGAGAGAGAGAGAGAATGAATCATAACACTCGATAGCCTTTGCCGTGCTATGCACTTCGTCAGCATGTTTTCGGCATCTCCATCACCCTTAACCCTTAAAGAACAGACTCCCCTTCCTCACCTACCACACACACACACACACACACACACACACACACACACACACACAGAGAGAAAAAAAAATGTGAGGAGTTACTGAGTGGAGAGTGCCGAATAGGAAGAGAGTGAGGAGAGGGAAGTTACATTTTACTGGGAAGGGACAACAGAGTGGGAAAGTAAGTTAGTTATAAGAGTGATCTGAGTCACCGAGAAGAAAGTAAGCCAGTAGGTGAGATGAGGTGAGGACGCCTCTGTTGGTTATCAGTCTTTACCTTAACGGCAGAAACACGATAATATGAATAAACCATGTGAAGCTTTGATCCTCAGCCTCTTCAGAGTGTTGAAACATAAGCTTTAACTAGCGTGAGGAAATGTATGGGAATAATAGACGAGGTTCTTATGAAATCTAAGAGTTGTTCGTGATTTAATATTCTATGGAGAAGAGTAACCATTAGCAGAGTGTCGTTAGGGATGAAGTGAATGATTTGGCAACACTTGGGGAGGAGGAGGCAGGAGGAGGCAGTTAGGCAGGGAGGCAGGGAGGGTGATGGTCTGGGTGAGTCCACTGGCACGGCCAACTAAACAGTGTGAGCGCAGAAGGTAGGGAGTCAACACGCCAGGCTCGTATGCTGCCGCGCGCCACCACGCTGCGTCCCGCACTGGCCACTGCGCTCTCTCACCCTGACCGGACTTGAACTTACTTGTAGTGCTGCGGCGGGTTTTTGGAGAGATATATTAATAATCGAGACAGTGATGTGGTGGTGAGATTCAGTGATGTCTTGGTACTGGTGTGTAGAAAGATAAACGTGACCGAGGATTTCAACGCAAACTGTTGTGTGTCACTCGTGGACAATGTGGAGTCAGGGGAGTGAGAGAAGAGCGCACAGGGGAGGGATCTGTCTGCAGGCGGCTGTGGCAGTGGTGGTGGTGGCTGTGGTGATGGTGTTGGGTGGAACTGATGCCACCACAGTCAGATGTCCACCTAAATGCCTCTGTTTCCGCACCACTGTCCGCTGCATGTTCCTAGGGCTTAAGAGGATACCGCTGGTGCCCACCAAAACCACCATTCTGTAAGTACTCAAACACTTGCCTTAACTACTTCTCTTCTTCCTTCCATTCTATTCTCCTATCTCCCATTTATCCTTCCATTCTCCCTCACACCTGATTATTATTATTTTTCGTGTGTAGAATCAATCATTATCTCTTTTCAGATTTTTTTTTTCTATTATAAAACTGTCACCCAAAATTCTGATTGAGCTGGACGTTGATATTACCTTAAAGAGTGAGCATAAGGGAAGCTTAGGAAGTTAAAACCTTTTTGTGCTTAGTGTGTGTGTGTGTGTGTGTGTGTGTGTGTGTGTGTGTGTGTGTGTGTGTGTGTGTGTGTGTGTGTGTGTGTGGTGAGGGGTAGGTAGGGTTGGAGGATAAAGGGATTGAGGACGGAGAGAGGGAGAAAACTTGACTTCCTCTTCTCAATGACCTCAGCGATTAAAAGAAAAAAAACCCACTAATTATAATCTACAATATGCCTCTCAGTTTATGACAGTAATAGGAAAAGAAGAGTATATATGCTGCATTCTAATTATCAAGAAACACACATACTCGCACATACATACGTGTCTCCGGTTTGTGTAGAAAGGGAGCTGTACAAGGTGGTGGTGGTGGTGGTGGTGGTGGTGCAAGGGGAGGACAGTGTGGCAGGAGAAAGATACTGAGCGGTCGTGTAGGAATTAGGTGGAGGTGGAGGAGAAATATTAATAAGCAGTGCAGGAAATTCATGTCACTGATGCTGCTTTGTGAGAGGCGAGAGAACACGAGGATAAAGCTTAGCGTGTGTGTGTGTGTGTGTGTGTGTGTGTGTGAGATAATGAAATGGATGTAGTGTATGATAATATTGGGTGAAAGTAGATGCCGAAAGTAGTCGTAGATGATGATGATGATATGGTGAGGGTCGTGGTTATGGTAGTGATAGATGGTGGTGGTGGTGGTGGAAAAGGAGCATCGAGTGAGTGAGGGTTGGGAAATGCCACCACACTGCAGGAAGGGAGGAAAGTGGAGGGGACTGAGGATGGTGATAGTGGTGTCGCTTCTTAGCAAGTCAAACTGCAGCATTATACGAAGGGCGCCGTGGTGGTGGTGGTGGTGGTGGTGGTGGTGGTGGTGGTGGTGGTGATGAGGGAAGGAAGGTCAGGTAGTGCTATGATAGTAATGTGTGTTGTGGGGAATGGAAGCAATGGAAGTCAAGGTGATAAATGTAAAGCTATTGTGGACTGTTTTTTTCTTCTTGCTATCTTCTCTTGACAGGTAAAACATGATCATTATTAGTGTGTGTGTGTGTGTGTGTGTGTGTGTGTGTGTGTGTGTGTGTGTGTGGGGTGGAGACAGACAGACAGACAGTATCGCATTCCTAGCAGCCAGCCAGACAGACAGACAGAAAGAAAGATAGATGAAAACCCTAATAAAAGAGAATGCTAATTAA
>JAPQNM010000045.1:12584020-12596520 GCA_029783475.1 Metacarcinus magister
TCCTTTTCTTCCTCCTACTCCTCCTCCTCCTCCTCCTACTCCTTCTTCTTCTGCTTCTTTTTCATCTCTTTCTGCTCCCTTTTCATCACCTCCTCCTCCTCCTCTTCCTCCTTCGCATTATTTTTTCCCTCTTTCCCCTGTCATGTTCTATTTCAGATCCCTTAAGTTATATATTTTTTTTGGTCTCATTTTAAGTATGTAGTTTCTTTGACACTTTTCTACTTCCTTATATGAATGTTTGTTATTTCTTAGCTTGATTTTTTTTTTTACTTTAATGTATTTTTGAAATCTTTTTGAACCCCTCTCTCTCTCTCTCTCTCTCTCTCTCTCTCTCTCTCTCTCTCTCTCTCTCTCTCTCTCTCTCTCTCTCTCTCTCTCTCTCTCTCTCTCTCTCTCTCTCTCTCTCTCTCTCTCTCTCTCTCACACACACACACACAAACAAGCTGGTGTAATAACTCATACCTGCACACCTTCAAGTCGAGTCTAATGAGGTTGCTTATGGCTGGTTCGCTCATAAGCCTTTCCTTCCTTATTCACCTTCCTCCTCCTCCTCCTCCGTCATAGCTATAATTTCCCTTTACGAGACGACTGTCCTTTTTACGTGCTGCCCCTTTTCACGCCTCATCTTACACGTCTGTCTGTGATTCTTCATCTTTTGCTCTCCTCTTCTTCCGTCCACCTACTCATTCGTCTTGGCTTGATTAATGAATGGGTTGTGTTTGTGGTGTTTCCTTTTTTTATCCTCATTTTCCTTCTGGTTATTTTTTTGTATAAAATTTACTTTTTTCGTTACGTGATGATCGTTTCTGATTTCTCCTTATTTTCGGTTTCCTTTCATATATTTCATTCTTTCTTGGTTTCTATTTTTCCTTGTAATTTCCTTTTCGGTGTTAACTATGCCTTATTCTTTTATTTTTATTTTCCTTAACTCTCCTTCCTTTATGTTACAGTCAGTCAGTCAGTACATTCTTCGTCTCAACCCGCTTGCCTGCCTGTCTGCCTGCCTGCCTTTTAGTGACCCCGTTGGAGGTACTAAAAACATTCCTCATTTTACACACGTCGAGGGTTGTTCCTTTACGACGCTCCAGGGGAAGGGAAGGCTTGTGTGTGTGTCTGGAGGGAGGGAGGAAAGAGGAGGAGGAGGAGGAGGAGGAGGAGACATACAAGACAAAACCCTTCTCCTTCGGTGCCTTTTGTCAGGTCCTTTGCAACCCTTCCTAACTTGTCCTTGAAAAATAAACTCGTCCGCATTATTTTTCCACCCTTATCCCCACGCTGGACGTACGCTAACTCCGCTTAATATAGTTTGATGAATGATGTGGTCGGAGTCGCCGCGCTAGGGTCGGTAGGGGGCTGATGTATCGTCGGGACCAAGACAAGACAAACTGTGGCGAGGCGGTGAGAGGTGAAGTGTGGCGTCGGTGTTGTTGCCTGCGTTAAGAGTGTTGTTTGTTGGCGAACGAGGGGACGGGGACGGGTAGGGCGGCAGGGTAGCTTGAAGGGTATGCAGGGTGTGTGGGGTAGTGTGGTGTGGTGTGGGGTTCTAGAGTGCCTGGCAAGGATCTGATGGGGTTACTGACGGGTCGTGTTGTACTGTCTGACGGGTATGCTAAGTGAGGGGCCTGAGCTGTCGAGCTGTTGGACGTGGGGGAAGGCTTGGGTGACCCCTTGGCTTGTGTTTCAGGCGAGCGACACCTCTCGTTTGGCAAGGGTAGGAGGAGGAGGAAAAATAATAGGATTACGAGCTCTTAAGGCACTGAATTGACGTGGGTACGAATCAGTGAGTTCCTGAGACTCTATTGTGAGGTGACAGTGAGGTCGCCTTCAAAACCCCGTATCGTTCTCTCTCTCTCGTCTCTTACCTCTCGCTTTTTTTTCTTATTATGGTAATCAGTACCTGTCGGACACGGAATAAGTAGGTGTGAAAAATTGCCTTCGATATTTTAATGGCAGAATGGGCGTGTGTGAAAGGTTTAATTAAGGTTCCCATTGATTGAAATTCTCCCTATCGGCTTAGTAGAGGTTCCTCCTAATATTACATGGCTCATTATGGCTCCAGGGAAATTAAGGTATTGAATGGAAGATAGATTTATGCTATACATATTTAGGTTCTTTTCCTTTGTTTCTCTTACGCATACGCCCCGCCTCGTGTGTCCAGGTAAGGCTGCATCTTGGTCACAGTGAGAAGGTCGGCGTGGTCTCATTACACGGTTGGTTCATGTGACTCACTCGCCAGACCGCCCCGCCCCTCCCCGTCCCGCCCAACCATCCCTGCTTCGGGAACACCATTGTTTGTTTATCAAGTGACGCCCACGCCCACGTCTGCCCTCGAGACCCAAGCTTTGTGGCAAATGTGTCATCTTAAGCGTGGAAAGTGTCGTCAGGTCGTGATAATTAATTGCCTTGAGTGCGAGTGCTAATAATTCCCTTCTCTTCCCCTGTCACCGCCCGCTCAGTCCCACGAGGTTTGTCCAAATATTTACCCTTGTGACTGCGCGGTTCACACTCCTCGCCTCCTTCTGCTGCCCGTCTCTGCTGGTTATTTCAGACGCTGACGCTCCGGCAAGACAGTTGGTGGGGCGTTTGTCCTCATTGCTAATACGAATGTTAGTTAATTCATGAAAGCATTCAACTTTTTGGGTATGTAAATAGGTTCCAGATAAAGGTCAAGAAAATGTTTAAATGTAGTCGTTGATAAGCACTGAGGAATGGCACAAAGGGAAGAAAAATATTAAGTCTTTGAGAGTAAAGATATTGAAACGTTGGCTGGTTTTTTCTAAGGTCAGCACCAAAAGACAACTCAAGATACTGTTCTGTTTTTAAAGTGTATTTCAACTCGAATAATTTTTCACGTGTTTTTTTTCTTTCAAAGCGTGTTGGCAAAAAGCGGAGGGAAGGGCGAGACTTGGCCGGCCATTAGGTAAATTGTGTCGGGCCAAGGCAAGGGTAAGGGCAAGGGTAAAGGTAAGGGCAAGGTAAGGGCAAAGGGTCCCTCGGCCGCCTTTGAACGCGTTGTTGTTCGATCTTGCAACACCAAAACTGTATTCAAATTGAGAGTCATAGAGTTAGTGCACTTTTTTATTAGCATGTATTCGTGGTGGTCCTTCGCTTCATGTTTTGTGAATGATTGCGTACACACACACACACACACACACACACACACACACACACACACACACACACACACACACACACACACACACACACACACACACACACACACACACACACACACACACACACACACACACACACACACACACATGAGAAACCCTCTGACAAAGAAAGAAAACGATATTTAGTAACATAGAAAATTGCAGCAATGAGGAGAAACCTGTGAAATGCAAACACTATTCTTGACGTAATTAACATAAGTGAACATGACACTAGAGTTGACGATGCCGCCGGAGCCTTGCCTGGGGGAGCGTCACACCTGCTGGGGGCGCCTGGCTTGGGGGTGAGGCCTGATGCATGTGAGGGAGCAAGTCGGCGTAGACGCTTTATGCTATGCTGAAGAAAAACAAGCAACGTATACATAACACCAACCATCCACTTCCTTAAATCTTCCCCTCGCTACCATTATCACCAAAACATGCTATTGTGTTTGTTTTGTATTCATTTAGATAACACAGACCATCTTGGAGAGCGGCACAGATAGCGTATCAGCCGCGCCACTTGGCAACATTTTCTCCCCAACATTCGTGATGGCATCTCATTCCTCACCAGACGCCCGTCCCTTGGTAGCGTTCTCCCTCCCTCCCTCATAAGATAAAGCTTCATTTGTAGTCCTTTCCTCCCTCTCCTACCTCCCCCCTGCCGTTAGACCACTCCAGCCCACTCAGCCTTGTGCCGCCTTCCCCACTCACCCACTCACCCACTCCACCACCAGCCTAGGCCAGGCGCCCGCACACTTCAGGCCCTTAGAGACGTCCATGCAAACTCCTTCTACAAGAGGATGTAAACAGCAGTTCACAAACAGAAGTGCCGGGCATGAAAAGATGAATAGCTGCATGTCCGTTTATCTTGATATTCACAATAGACACAAAGGCGAGACTGTCACGAGGGTGTGTGTGTGTGTGTGCGTCTGTGTGTGTGTGTGTGTGTGTGTGTGTGTGTGTGTGTGTGTGTGTGTGTGTGTGTGTGTGTGTGTGTGTGTGTGTGTGTGTGTGTGTGTGTGAGCGCGCGCGTGTGTGTGGAGACAAGAAGGAATAACCGATTTAATCAAACGTTCCACCTGCGTTGAATTCTTCACTTGAGTCTTATCAGATTCATTACTATTAGCGTCACTGCTCCCTTTGGCTGTGCCTGGGGCGAGGAGGAGGAAGAAGAGGAGGAAGGTTGCCTGTTGCCTCTCCTCGCACGTGTCTTCCATCTCACTTATGCACTCCACTTGTGCACTTAACAACACTTCCTCCTTCTGTCACGTATGAATGCAAATTGTTTATGAGACTTTAATGTTTTTTCTTTCACCATCTACGGTACAAATACGCAAATCCCTGCCTGTTGCTTGATCTTCACTCATTAGAACATGCATCGAAAGAAGAAGAATGTCCCAGTATTGTTCAGTATCTCTTTGCAACACACGTATATGGAAGGTAAATGGCTGACGGAGGGTGAAATAATCTTGTGTGTGTTTTGTTGTCCCGAGGAAGGTAGCGACGCGTAAGGGACTGGGAGTGACAGGCGGCGGGAAGGACACGTCGGCCACCACCTGACGAGGCTGATACAGTCTAAGCTTCACTATTTACAAGGATGTACACGGACCACTGGTGTCATTTTTTTCTATTGCAAGTGAATGGATTGAAATATGAAAGAAATGCGTTATAATTGCACTACATTCTCACCTCAACGAAACTAAGGTCAATTCTTATGTTATGTGTCTGCCTTTCCTGCCTCTGACTTTTAAGCGATTAGAAAAATAGTAACAGTATTGTCTGATGTCAGGCGAAAATAAAAAAAAAATTTCGCTGTCTGACAGAAGACTTTATTTTTTCAAGCTGTCAGCCGTAATGGAGCGATAATTTGTACGATGTTTTAGCGAGGCGCTGCGCTGCGTAATAATTTCACAGCGTTCTTTACGGGGAGTTTATTGCTCCCTCGAGGACCCTCTTGTATAGGGGGGAGGGCGTGTGCCTGCCTGGCCTGGCCCTCGTCAGCACAACTGTCGGTGAGAGGTGAGAGGCCCTGGAGGGGTAATGCCTCAACGTGATGTCTGCCTTGCCTTGTTTGTTTATGGAAGACTTTTGACATGTTTTGAAGGATCAGGTTTTCAGGGTTTACACACGAGGGAGCAACCACCAAAGGAGACGTTCAAAGGCGTGTGATGGGGACCGAGGTAAATACAGCTCCTCTTTCACTACTTGTGCTCCTCATTTCTGACCATCCTCTCTGCTACTGCCTTTACTACTACCGTTACAGAGGCTACGTAATTAAACTTAAAGACACCATTATCTATTATAAAAACTTTCCATGTACTTACGCCACCTCTTCATACGGTTTCAACCAGCCAAAATTTTTTTTAAGTCACACAAGTCAGTTTTGATTAAGTTGGCGATGAATTAGAGCCTCGTGGACCCTTAGGGAGGACCTCAAGGAAGTGAGTGAGTGAGTGGGTTCGGCGAGGATGTGGGTTCAGGCCGATCAATCAGCTGGACTTTCGAGGTTGTTAGGTTGCAGGAAGAGGGGGGGTGGGGTACGTATTGTGGTCCTGCCTAAAATGGTCTCCTGTGTGTATGTGTGTGTGTGTGTGTGTGTGTGTGTGTGTGTGTGTGTGTGTGTGTGTGTCTTTTGAGGTCTGATTCATTATCATCATTATCATCATCATTATCATATCATCATCATCACCATCATCATCTTGTCGAGGTCGGTCGGCAGTTCAATGCACTTGCTGTGACCTCTTGCATATTTCTGTATTTCTTAATTAACCACTTAAGCTAATCTCATAAAGCACACACACACACATACTTTCTCTCTCTCTCTCTCTCTCTCTTTCTCTCTCTCTCTCTCTCTCTCTCTCTCTCTCTCTCTCTCTCTCTCTCTCTCTCTCTCTCTCTCTCTCTCTCTCTCTCTCTCTCTCTCTCTCTCTCTCTCTCTCTCTCTCTCTCTCTCTCTCTCTCTCTCTCTCTCTCTCTCTCTCTCTCGTGCGTCATAGAACATCAAAAATATTACAAACACAAACATTGACTTTCCTTATAATTCAAACATTGTCAAAACTCCACCATCAACTAATAAATCAAAACACAAACATACACTTAGAGTTTATATATTAAATTAAACCAAAACAAAACCAACAGAGACTTAGTGAAGCAACTTTTAATGAACAAACCCAAACCACTTAACGAAACGTATCTACTCTCTCCCACGCCACGCCCTAAGACACCTTGCAGCTCCTTAATAAGTATTTGCAGGATCATTTAAGTAATTACCACTTTTACCTGTCGTGAGTCTGGCCATAAGTGTCAATTAGGGAGAAAAGCAGCGTGTTGAGGCGTCAGGAGCAGCAGGTAGTTACATGGGTTTTAATGGTTTGTGTAATGAGTTAAGTGGTAGTTAAGTAGATGGATGAGGATGTTGCTAACTTTTTTCTTCAGCTAACTAAACAATTGGTTCCTGGTGTTGGTCTTCAAAGTGATTCATAACGTGGATCACCTATATATATATTATTACAGTCTAATAGAATTTGTAGGAAAGGAATGTATTGAAATAGTTGTTTGTTTGTGAAGGCATTTGTACAGGTGATCAGGTTACAAAGGTACGTAATCCTATGTAACTACTCTTAGATCCTACCGAGGCGACTAAATCCTTATGCAACTTTTTATCAAACGTCCTCGTGTCTTTTCTTTCTTTTTTTTCATTTTTTATCATGTGTGCGTCGTGAGCTGAGGTGAACTGGTGCCTTACGAGCTGAGTGGAAGTGATTGTTTACCTGGTGGAGGTGGAGGGGAGGGGGGGGGACGGTGCTCCTCACCTCACCTGTACGCATATCCGGGTCCATCGCACCTGTCTCTGTTGATGACGGTTTGATATTCTGCAGAGCGAGTGTGTGTGTCGTGCAGGTGTGGTGGTGGGCGTTGGGGGGGAAGGGTGGAGCAGAGATGGGTGTGGTGTGGTGTGGTGTGGTGGAGAGGGCGTGGGGGTCTGGTTGAGAGGTCGTTGTTGGGGCGCGCGCGATGGAGAGGGCGTTGTGAGGAGGGGGGCGGTGGGGCAGGGCTGACCACGTAAGGGTTTGTGGTATTGCGTGTGTGTGTGTGTGTGTGTGTGTGTGTGTGTGTGTGTGTGTATGTGTGTGTATGTGTGTGTAAGAACTCTATACGCATGCAAAAAGGGCTTATTAATTTCTTAATTTGCATAATTGCCCGTCATTAGCCAGGCCAGGATGGAGTAGCACAAACTTGCATAAAAACTACGTAAATCCTATATAACATTACGGTTCGTTATGACTTTTTTGCTGCGGAGAAGTCAAGTTCCTTACTCCTTCTTGTTCAATGAGAGTCAATGAATAGTATTAGTGCTATGCTTTACCTCGAGGTCTTCTTTGGTGATTGGGCGAAGAACAATTTTCCACTCCACAGACTTTTGCTATTAAGTTTAGTAGTGGTGATGGTGGTGATAGTGATGGTGACTGGCATTAACCTCACCACTACGACTCTCACCACTACGACCCTCACCACCACGACCATCATCACCACCACCTTTCGGATTGAACAACTAAATTCAGAGTAGAGAAAAGAAAAAGAAGAGCACGGTGTACTTACCTTTTTTGTTATATTCTAATGATATACTTTGTTATTCATATTTATAATCCCTACAATTGGCGGCGAAACGAAGTAAGGTTTAAGGCTTCCCATGAGAGGACCCTGGGGAGAGAGAGAGAGAGAGAGAGAGAGAGAGAGAGAGAGAGAGAGAGAGAGAGAGAGAGAGAGAGAGAGAGAGAGAGAGAGAGAGAGAGAGAGAGAGAGAGAGAGAGAGAGACGTAAAACCACATATTCTCACACCTATAACTTCCTCCCTCGTTTCCTAATCTGTCTCCATTACATATAAAAAATCCAGTCACGTGTTATCCTCTTACCTCTTGCTCTCGTATTTATCACCTAATCTGTCTTTATCACTATCAACACCTTCGTACATCCTCCCTTTTATCTCATCCACTCACCTTCTTCATTTATAACCATTCGCTTGGTATTAATTCACTTGTTTCTAGCGTAGCCTTCCGTGTCCTGCTAATCTCGTTTTCTGTTGTTGATTAGCTTTATCTTATCCTAGATGGCGGTATGCCTCCTCTCCTTCCATCCTTCATCTATCTCCTTCCTTTCCTCCTCTGTACACCATCTCTCTCTCTCTCTCTCTCTCTCTCTCTCTCTCTCTCTCTCTCTCTCTCTCTCTCTCTCTCTCTCTCTCTCTCTCTCTCTCTCTCTCTCTCTCAAGTTTCTCCTCTATTGCTTCCTTAGTTTTCTTGTAGGAAGAGACGACTTAAATGTCCTATGTTATTTTAATGTTGAGGAGGAGGAGGAGGAAGAGGAGGAGGAGGAGGAGAAGACTTAAATGTCCTACGTTTTCTTAATGTTGGCTTAAATGTGTGTGTGCTTCGTCGATTGGGTTAATGTTTAGGTCCGAAATTCAGGTAACGTGATATTTGGTGTAGTTCTTAGTTCGCCATCAGATAAGAGAAGGCAATTATTTCGGTCTGCTTCAGTGATCAAGAAAATGTTGGCCGGAGGAAGGAAAATGTATATATGTGTGTGTGTGTGTGTGTGTGTGTGTGTGTGTGTGTGTGTGTGTGTGTGTGTGTGTGTGTGTGTGTGTGTGTTTGTGTGTGTTGTGTTTGCAAGAATATTTACGTATACTTTAGACAAGGTGTGGTGTAGGTGTTTGTCCTCTCCCTCGTATGTAAGTTAATGTTTATATATACACGAGAAAACATACATACACACAAGGGGAAAACAAAATTATGAATGAAAGGTTTTAGCATTAGTTAGTTTCCTCGTTCATATCATCACCTTAGAACCAACACACATACTGTACATGACCCTAACTAATACGTGTGTGGTAAGAGGAGTTAAAAACACACTCTAATCAATACATTCAAACTCCTTTACATATACCTCCTCGAGTAATAATATATTCTTACCATCAAGAAAACAAGTAAGGTTTCCACAAGTCAAGTTAGATTCTACTATGAGAGGAAACACCAAATTAACTGATATTTCCGTTTGAACACAAGAGACAGAAATAGAAAAGGGATTCAGAGAGAGAAGTGAGAGACGGACGAAGAGGAGAGTTAATAGGAATGAAGGGAGGGAGTAAGAAAAGGGCGTTGAGGAAGTATTAATATAGTTATAAGGTTTTTACAGACCATGAGGAGAAGGAGGAGGAGGAGGAGGAGAGGTGAGGAAGGGAGAAACCAAGGGAAGAAGGCGTAATGAGGGCGGTAAAGGAGGAGAAACAGTCAGAAGTTTGCTCTTGGGTGAGGAAAAATGAGGGAAAAGGTAGATTAGTTCGCTTGATATAATGTGAAGGAAGAGGAAGTAGAAGCGACAGATAAAAATGAGAAATAGGAGAGGGAAGAGGGAGAGACAGAGGAGGAGTGAAAAAAGCTAAGGAAGGAAAAGCAGGAAGGAAGGTTAAGCTAAGAACGAAAAGGGAGAATGAGGAAATGGAAGAAAAGGAAAAATAGCAAAATAAGGAAAAAAAGGAGGGTGGCTCAGAGTACTAAAAAGAGGAGATGGAGAAAGGAAACGTGTAAAAAGAGTAGATAAAAGGAGAGGGAAGGGTGCAAAGAGAGAGAGAGAGAGAGAGAGAGAGAGAGAGAGAGAGAGAGAGAGAGAGAGAGAGAGAGAGAGAGAGAGAGAGAGAGAGAGAGAGAAGCTCACCACTGTCAATCAAGACCAAGAAGACAGGCTAGTCCATTAGTGTTCCTTTCCTCTCCCCAACCAAGACTTCACTCTCTCTCACCCTCTCACTCTCCCCTCTCACTTTTTCCTCCACCACCACTCCACCTACGCCGCCACACCACACTTACCGCCACTTCCATCACCCACCCACCCACCTACCCACCCACCCTCATCCCTCCACCTGTCTGCCCTCTCTTCATCCTCTCCTCCTCGCCTTTTCTCTCTCTTTCCTCCCTCCTCCTTCACCTCCTCACTTACCTCACCTTTTAACTCAACATTATATTTCTCACCGCGTGCATCTTCTCTCATCACTTCATTCTCTCTTGTCTTCTTTTTTAGCTTTTACTTTTCTCCTCTTCCTCCTCCTCCATCTCCTCCTCCTCCTCTAGTATTTTCTTTCCTTCGTACTCCCAGCTGTTACGACTCATTTTATTAAAGAATGAATATATATGATTAAAAATATTCTCATGATGTTCCTAACGATTAAAAGTCATATCAAAGAAGCCAGATGATTTTTTTTTCTCTACAAAGCCACGTCAAGAAAATAAAAAGAAAATGAGAAGAAAAACAAATTGAAGAAGAAATAAAAGTGTGCAGTGCAGAGTGAAATTTGAAGTTAATGTAAAAGGTAGATAGACATATACAGAGTTGCAGAGACAGGTAGGCAACAGGTAAACAAAGGAGGTATAGAATGTGTAAACTCAAGAGTAGACAAAGCTTAAAGTCGATAAATATACATGAACAACATAGAAAAACGATCTTTATTCGCAATTTCTTCAGCTTAATTTACCTCTACTATTAAGTACATACCTAAAGGATACTTATCTGACATTCCCCAAAGTAGTTTATTTTCTTACCTCCTGACTAGATATTCTCATTTCCATTAAGATATTATAAAAAAAAAGGCAAAATATTTAGTAGGGAGAGTGTGTACGATGGACAGTGAGATTCTTGTTCCTGTTTTTTTGTGGGTGTTTGGTTAGGGACAAGGTGGTGGTGGTGGTGGTGGTGGTGGTGGTGGTGGTGGTGGTGGTGGTGGTGGTGGTGATGGTGGTGGAGGGTCAAGTAGGGCAGGTAGAAAGGGAGGAAGGGAGGGAGGTATATAAGCAGGTAACTCAGGCAGTGAAAGGAAGGTGTTAGGAATTGAACGTCTGTTGTGCTATTTGTCTTATGTGAAATCTGTTTTCTCTTACTTGTCTTATCTTTTATTCATCGTCTTTCTCCTTGTTCTCTTTCCCTTTGTACATTTCTTTCTCATCCTTCTTCTTCCTGCTTGAATATTTCTCTTTATGACATGTACAAGTTCCTTATGCATAACCTCACCTTCACTCACCTTTACTCACTCACTCGTTCAGTCCATATTACAAAACAACTCCGTCCCTTTCCATTCTTATTCCCTTCTAATGTATCCTCGTCGCTGCCACCAGTTTGTCGTAACACTAGACACCTCCTCAATCACAGGGACAATAAGACCCTTTGTTGCGTGTCTTCCAGTCGTCAAGGTCTCGCATCAACATTCCAGCTGCCGAGCATATTATTTTTTTCTCCCCTGTAAAGGTATAGACTCGATGTGACAGATGGGGTGGGTTGCATGCCCGCCCTTTCCCCTCCACCCCCTGTACTCTCGTGGGTTCATCTGGGCTCTTGGGTCTCTGAGATGGATGCGTTGGGCTCTTACTAATGTTGGTTAGAGTTAGTTTAGGAGCCGTAAAGTTTGTTGGATTCACTCTTTTGTTTGGTGTAAGTAAGGGTTGGTCGTCCTCCTCGCGTGTTAGTTAGTGCTTGATATAACGGAGGTCGAGTCGCTCCTTGAAGTTGTGGTTTAGGCGTAAGTTTTATTTATTTTTAAGGACGACTTGACCTCAGTAGTGAGTCATGGGTTGAATGCCTCGCAGACCGACCATCACCATCTGCCTTCACTGTCAAGGGGAAACTGACTTAGTGTTATTGTCCTATTCAGTGCACAATACTTTTCTATATTGAGGCTGAGTGTCGCCTGGACCCAGTGTTTACTATGTGTGTGGACTGCTACACTGTCAAGGGATACTTATTGTCCTATTACCACATGATTCAGGTGAAGATATACAACTACTATTTCATTCATGTCTCCTGCCTGCTTCACCCTCGCTAGATTGACGGCTCCTACAGCGACACAATTGCGTTCACTCAGAAGGTTGGTTTTTGTATTAACACTAGAATTTCACGCTCAATTTTCAACCGTTAAAGTGAATATGAAGTTGATAAAGTGGCTACGTATAATTTTCTACTGAACTTAAATCAATTAGTCAAGAAAGTGTTTTGTTTTGTGGCAAGAAAAGGTGAAGTGGTCTGTTTTAACCTTGCATTAATCACTCTTCAAGTTCCTTAAGTAAGTTACCGTCAAGCTGTCACGATCATGAGATATTCAATTAGTCAGGGCTGATGATGATGATGATTATGATGATGATGATGAGGAGGAGGAGGAAGAGGAGGAGGGGGAGGTGGTAGTACTGCAGACCGCTGATTGGTTACGAGTGATGAGGTGGAGGATGTGACAAGACTGTGATCGGTACTACTTTCTCTTTCCTCATCGTGAATTAATTATCTTTTGTCACTCGTGTCTCCTTTCTG